>JAVSCE010022557.1:0-101134 GCA_032199065.1 Smutsia gigantea | reverse complement strand
TGCCCCCAGGTTTTGGAGTGGGCACTTCCCAGTCCTGAGGGAAGAACTGAAGGAAGATGGGAATATCCAGTAAGGCTGCAGATCCATGGGGTAAGTACTCAGGGGACTATGGGGTTAAGGGAGGGAGGGAGACAGTGATAATGAAGACAAGACCAAAAGGGCCAGGAATGCTGCCTCTGCCAGATGCATGGGGAACCCACCTGTGCACTCTGAGCCTGATATTCCAGGCCTCTGCTTTAGGCCCCTGGATCCACCCTTCAGACTCTGGTTTTCTGACTTATGCATGCTCATCGCAAGGCTAGGCAATCAGTGGGGTGGGATGCTCCAAACTGCAGAAAGTTGTCGGACCAGCTAACCACACTGCATCAAGGGAGAACACACTGAGACAGAGAACAACCAAGGCCAGTGCACAAAGGGTGTGTTTTGGAACAGGCTGTTTACATGCTCCTAAAAGGAGTGCCTGGGGGAAAAGATGGGATTTTGGAGGTAACGCGCCTTCTAAGGAACCTAAGAATGTCCTGTAGAGGGGTGCTTATTCCTCTCTATTCTAATAAAGAAGCAATGTGTGATTTCCTTTTAAACAACTAGAAAAAACATGTTCATGTCTATCTACATCAAAACCAGAGCCCAAGGTTTAATTCTGAAGATAATGAAAGTCCAAAACTGAAATAGTTCCCTTTAAAAAAAGTCATAGTAGGTCATAACTTTACTTACATCACATAATGTGTATCACTAGCAGAATTCCCCATCCAGACTTTAGTGTATAAATAAATGACAAAACTTAATTCATATAAACTCACCTGAAAAAAAGTTGTCCTGAGCTTAAAAGACAAAAAATATGGTATTTAGTAAAAAAGAATGGGGAATGTGGGTGTCTCACCTGAAGTTTCCGCCCTGGTCAACTTCACTCTGGATTCGCTGAGACTGAATAATGACACAGGAATGTTGAGAATAAAAAGGGGCTCAAACCAAGCTTTATTCTCATGGCAGTAGGTTGAGTGCTAGAATCCTGTCTGCCCCATCTCTGCCTCCAGCTCAGTCTCTGCTCCAGGCACTGCCCTTACCTCCAGCCTCTGCTCTCCTCTCTCCTGCTCTCTGGCTCTTTTCTTTAGGTTCTTCTCTTAGCAGTGGGGGAGCTCTTTTTATAGCAATACCAGAAGTAATGGCTTATAATGGGTATAAGTAATGGGTATACAAGCACGCACCTGCTCAGTAGGCTAAGTATTACATCATCACATGTATACAATGGGTAGGTTAGATTAGGATCAGGTAAGGATCCTGGCCATGGAACTTCCATTTTCCCTATATTGCACCCCTCCAGGATTCTCGCCTCACAATCTACATGCCCTCAATCTTCCCTGATGGTTGCTGTGTGTGAAAGGTGGAGCATTGTAACCAGATCCCACAACAGTAACAGGTGCTACAACACACAGATAAGAAAAATTATGAAACAGATAACAACAAAATTATGTTATCTGTTCTCCTGAAGCCTGAGGAGATCGATTGCCACCAAGTGGTCATTCCAGTTGTATATGAACTAGTTCTACTCAGATAAGTTCATGACTCACACTTTCCACAAGAGGCCAGTAGCAGAACCAGTAGGGAGCTCCATGCACACCCAGTAAGCGGTAGTTTTACTAAAATGTGTACCCAATCCACAAAGACATTAGAGGAAATTAACCTTAAGGGTGATAAGACACATATTTTAATGACACCAACATAGGCAAATCTTGTCCATCAGGTAGGATGCATGCAAGAGAGTGGTCCTGTGATAGGACTATGGCAGAAAGCATGTCTCATATGGGTCTAGTATACCATACCTTTACCCCTCTCCCTGTGGGGGTTACTGAGGGGGTCTATGTATAGTGCTACTGGAGGTATGTACTGGTCATAAAGATAAAACAAAACTTCCCAGTAAGATTCTCTTACCTTCCAGCCATTTAGGGTACACTACCATGATCCATGGGGGCTGCTCTGCCATTATTCCAGGAATACACAAGAGGCCAGCCTCCAGGCCTTGTCTGCAAGGTGCCAGGAGGGCCAGCCATCACTGGTCCATTTGTTGAAATATCCAAGGCCACGTCCACTGAATGGAGTCTCCAGGTTGCTGTGGGACTTGGTTATACAATGCACTCCTGCCAGGCTCTGCTGACTTCTTCAAAGGTCAACGCCAAGCCCTACCAATGGGCTACAGCTCACATTGTCTTCTGCCTCACATACAACAAACGTTGATATACCATTAGGCCAATTCATCTGCTTCCTCATTTCCTGGGAATTCCAGCAGAAAAGAATGTGCTCCTTCCCAGAGGTATGATCAGAATCCAATAGTTTGGCACATATTGTTCAAGCTGCTGCCAGAGGCCCCAGCCATAACCGTCTTTGGCCACATGGACATCCAGCTCACAGGGCCTTGACAGGGCAATCTCACTCAAGACTGCCCACTTTTCAGCAGCAAAGGCAAATGCATATGTTTCATCCCAGCCCCACCTGACACTCTTTTATACCAAGTGGCATAAGGGCTTCAGAATTTGTGCCAAGTGCAGGATAAAAACTCTCCAGTAGTCTTAAAGACCGAAAACCTCTTGCAATAATGCCACATTCGTCTGTATGAGAATCAGAAGTAAGCATAACATCACACACAGTATTAGACACCCTATTCCCAACAGGATTTAGGCTTGTTTCACTCTGATAGCTGTGCCTCCATATCCATCTATGACAATGGGGGTCCCAGGAAACTGCTCAGGTTTGCCATAAATCGGTGAACATCCGGCAACTATGTCCACCGGAGCCAGGACATGTTGTACATTCACTGGGGATTTCGACATGTGGCCTCTGGTCCCCACCTGGTCTCCCAAAGTGGGTTCCTTGACCCTCCCTTCAGTCAAACCATATTGCTCAGTTATCTTTCTGTGAGGATCCAGGTGGGGTCAACTCACTCCTCAGAAGAAGTCTTGCAGACACATAGGCCGGGCTTGTGGCTTTGTCTCTGCCTTCCATTTCTTGGTCCTTTAAACTCTTCCTCTCAGTAGCTAACCATACTCCCTTCCACATCCACATCACTTCAGCCTCCCCCAGATCTGCCACAGTACAGGTAACCTCATTTATGGGTTTTCCTATGTGAAGGGCAAGAATGGTCTCTAAGGGCCCAAAGAGGGACAGGGGAGCCATTTGTACCACAGTATCCCTCATCCCTGAGGTAAACAGCTCCTCATCCAGCCCATGATTTCCTGGGTTATAAATGACATTTGTCATGCCCAACTCAGGTAACACCTGTTGGAGCTCAGTATACATCTGCCATCTAGTGGAGGAAGATGGTAAAATTACACTGATTGTGCCATATAGTGAGAAGTGTGGCCATTAGCCATTTAAGAGGGAAATGGGTCCCAGGGGTGTAGTGTGCATTTTGTAATTTCTGCTGCAGGGCAGGATGAGTTGCCAGGGAATCTAGCTTTCCCATTTCTAACCTGGACAGAATAATCCCATTCACACCTACATCTCAAGGGTGCAGAAGCCAGGCTCATATGGACTCCAAGATTTCTGCTAAAACCAGAAGCCAAAATCCACCAGCTCCACCTGTGTATAGAGGCAGAGCATAGAGTGCTCCACGACCTGGGGAGGGGGATGCACCTCTCCCAGAGGAACCCATGGTTGGTGCTTCTTTATTTTCTTAACTACAACCAGGTGGAATTTCAATAGAGGAGGGGTTGGTGCTTCAAATACCACCTCCACCCCTTTGTCCTTGTCTGATGTATCTTCCAACATTTCCAGAGCTGACGGCACTGCTACATCCTTTACCTCCTCCAAAGCACCTTGCAGCCTTCATTCTCATGCTACCATTACATCCTTTATCCCCTCTGCAGCACCTAGCATGACAACATCTCAGTCATCAACAAGTTTTTTACCTCCTCCATGGCATCTCAAAGCATGTGTTCTCATGCTGCCTCTTCTCATGCTTCTCACAGTACGTCCTTCTCCTTTATGGCCTTTATTAACACCATGGGAAATAACCAACCCACAGTTCCTGCCACCTCGCAGGCACTGTTTCTTTAAGGAGTTCCCTATTTTGCAGAGGGCCTCCTCTACTGCCTCAGGCATCACCTCCGCCTCCCCCCAGTCCTGGGGAAGGGCTCACTCCTCTAGGAGGCAGGCCATCTCAGACCATATACCCATTGCAGGATACCCAGGTGTCTCCCCAGCCCCAGCTTGTTCCATTTTGTGGTCTGTAGTGAATTCTGCTGAATATGCCAAATGTCTCTCCTTGAGGGATTGCACCCAGACAAGTTCATTCTGGATTCAGAGAGACCAAATAATGACAATGGAATGTTGGAGGTTAAAGGGGCTCCTACCAAGCTTTATTCTCATGGTGGTAGGTCAAGTGCTAGACTCTCATCTGCCTCCATCTCTACCTCCAGCTCAGGCTCTGCCCCAGGCTCTGTCTCTGCCTCTGGCTCTGCCCTCACCTCCAGCCTATGCTCTCCTCTCTCCTGCTCTCTTGCTCTCTTCTCTAGGTAACCTGCCTTCTGCTTCAAGCTCTGATCTTAGCACTGGGAGAACCTTTTTACAGCAACATAGGTAATAATGGCTTGTTGCCAGCGGGTATACAAGCATGCACCTGCGCAGTAAGCTAAGTATGACATCATCTCACGTACACAATTGGTGATATTAGGATCAGGTGAGGATCCTGGCCATGAAACTTCCATATTCCCTACAGTGGGCTTCTGGTTTCTAAAAAGTGAAAGATCAAACTACTTGGACATTAAACCAGAAAGCAAGTGGCCTCTGAAGGGTCTGCCAGGCAGTCAGCCTGGATGGTTCCTGATGCCCTGTGTGAGTCCCAGTCCCAGCTGGGCCTCAGCACTCAGCACAGCGGAGACATGCAGTGTGGTCACCTGACAGCAGATGGGGCTGGACTCTTCCAATGCCCGCATGAGCAAACTAGCTTGCAGAGGCAGGAGAAGGCAGCTGTCGGTGGGTCTGACAAAGAGTCAGGGAAGGCCAAGTGAGGCCCTACCAGCAGAGCCCTAAACACTTGTGTAAGGACTGTGCCGGGACTTCAGGCCTGCCCTGAGGCCTATGCAGGGAAGACCTGTCCTTTCCTTCAGGAGGAAGGGTGCCCTTGCAGAGGCAGGGGGCACCAGGGGGTTCATGGGTGTCTGCTGGTTTGGCCGTGCCCCCTCAGCCAGCAGGTCTGCCATTTCTCACCCTGAGAAGCAGGACCTTCAGCATCAGCCTCCCAACTTGCAAAGTGAGGTTTCAGAGACCAAGCTGATAGGACCACACAACATCCTTCCAGTATTGTCTAAGTTAGAGGAAGCCTCTGGATTCTTTCCCCTGGATATTAACATGACTAAGTGGTAAACTTACATTCAGGAGAACTAAGCAAAGTAAAATTTTCCACCAAGATTATATTTCCAGGTGAAATATGCTTCCTAGTGGTTCTTTCTAGACCATTTTCACTTTCTGATTCACTCAGCAGGAATAATTTCTCTTTTGAATGTGTTTAGTCAGACTGACTATAATAACCACACAAAGTTTTCTTCCCAAAACTTACATTTTGACTCTCATGTATTGAAAGGGACCCAGCAGTCGATGGATCACAATGCTTGAATTCCCATGCCACAGATTCACATTGGCACTGAACATTTGACTTGGTGTACTCATTGAATTAGTTCCCCACATTAAAATTTACTATGAATGTTGCAGCTTTACCACACTGAAAATGCAAGGTGCTTTTGGATAACACTGTGAACAAAGTGATGACCCTATTATTTGTCTAAATAGTTCATCATGCAACTTCCAGGGCAGGAAGTAGGAAATTAAACTGCAATGGAGGATTAGAACAAGGCATCCCTGTATATGATTGGTGGCTCAACAATTTGTTTTTTCTCACAACCCAACTCAGTGGGCTGCTGAGCAAACCTGCTGATGTGTCTGGGGACATGCAGAATGGCACGAGACAAATGCCCATGCATCACTCGCGGCTGCACCCACATGGCACTCTGGCCAGGGCTGCTGGCCACAGCTCACTGATCTAAGGCCCATGGCCTCTCTACAAAGCTACCTTGGGCTTCTGTACAGTATGTGACCTCGAGGCAGCGTTCTCAGGGAGCATTCCAGGAGTGCCACCAGAGAGCCAGAGACTTCTGACAGAAGCTGGGAGACATGTGTCACTCCGTCCCCTTTTGTTGGTCAAAGCAAGTCATGAAGCCAGCCCAGATTCTGGAGGACAGAAAATAGACCACTTCTTGAGGAGAGAAGTGGCAAGAAGCTTGTGGGATGGGAGATCCTGACGCAGCCTCTTCTGTAAGCACCAACTATACCCATGTTCCAGCACAGACAGTTCACATTCCTCCCATGTGCGGAGTTCTCTATTCACCCCTGCAGATACTACGGCTCCTGCTTGAGGTCAGGACTGAGTCATCTCAACGCCTGCAGAGTGCAGGGCGAGCTCCCTATGCCCTATGTGCCACTGCTGGGTGAGCGTCTCTTCCTCCAGAAAGTGGAGAACAGGGAAGAAGGTCTTCTGCTTCCCACATGCCCAACACACAAGGATGACCAAGGGACAGTGGAATGGCCCGAGACAAATGTCCATGGATGGCACACCACAGAGGCCCCATGGGTGCAGAGCATATGGGTGGGAAGCTGGGCCAGGGCCAGCCTGAAGCCAGCACCATTTGCCAAGCACTTACTCCACCAGCCTTGCTGGGAGCTCTCTCTGCTCACTCTCATGACTTTCATCACTAACTTGACAAGAAAGGCACCTATTCAGCAACTGAGGAAACTCAGGCATGACGCACGGCTGAAGTGCTGGAAGTGGGAAAGCCGAAGGTGGCTCTGAACTCTCTAGCTGGGATGTTAACTGGGATAGGGAAAGCTGAACAAGTAACTGGAGATGGAAAAGTCAAACCAGTCTTCGGACATGTGGGCTTTGCGATGCCTGCATGCTCTCTACGTGGAAGAGCTGAAGGCTGGAGATACAGACTGGGAGTGACCGGCCTTGCTGGGACCCTGATAGTAGTTTTCCCAGGGAGACTGAGAAGCAGTTTGGGACTCTAACTGCTGCCCACTCCTAGAGTGTCACATGTTGTCTGTGACTGGTGTTTCTGGTGCTCTTGCTCTGAGTGGGGCAAATGGGGTGGCCCAGGGCTGGTTTCCTACCAGCTCTGACACACTTCTGATTACAGTTCCTTTGAACTTACACAAGAAAACCCCATTTCTAGTGGGACATGGATCTAGAATACACCCTGCGTGCTGGGGACAGGGTGTTGTTTGCACATGCCCACATTTGAGGAAAATTGGATTTTTGGTCAGTGGAGGCTCATTTCCTTGTAGAGGACAGTTCTTGTGTTTTAGTCCACCTCTGGTTTATTTGTAAATCAGCCGCGACTGACAACATACATATACCACCTGCTGAGACATTGTCTAATTATACATGTAACAGGAATAGTAGCCTATGCAGGGTTGAAATCAGGACCATGGCAGGACCTCTGCTGCTTCCTGATGCCCTCAGGGGAGGTGGACTTGCACCCGATGGAGGCTCCGCGTGGAGGCGGATGCAGGAGCAGTTGTGCAGGCTTTTGACTTGGTTTAGAATCCAATGTCACATCCATTTTAGTATTCAGCTGGTGGCCAGGTCACATAACACTTTGGTGTTGTGGGCAAGGGTGCAGCTGGTGCAGGGACCATAGCAAACACACTTCGGCCTTCTTCGGCCTGTTTTCCTTTCTCAGCATCACTTCCCTGTCCAGGCGGAGGCCCCGCACAATTTCCTCCAGCTACCCCCCGCCTTTCCCTTCTGGCCACTCTCAGCAGACTGAACTAGGACAAAGAAGCTTCTTGTAACTTTCTCCTGATTTTTCAGTTTCTAAATTATTCAAACCTTAAAACAAGTCTGAATTATGAGATTCCATCATAAAACTGCACTTCTTGTCTCTCTTACTTAAATAGGAGGTATAGAAGGGAAAGCAATTGTGTGACCAAAAGTTACCAAAAATGAGACCATTTTTCTTAACCTTCAGGTTCAGGCAAGATCACAGAAGCCCAAGTACATATGGAATCAGATTCTCCTTTAGGCAAATCTGACTTTCAAACCTCCTCACATTAAAAGTCTTGCTTGACTCTTGATCCCAACGGCCTCATACTTGGGCATATTAATTAAAAATCGGAAGCCTGTAGTCTGATTCATGCCTCTGTGACATCGCTAAGCCAGATTGCTGACCAGTACACTGAGTGTCTGCACCTCAAAAATCAGACCTTCTGTAGGATGCTTCAGGGCCCTGTTCACCCCTGAAACATATCTCCCTGCAGAAGCTGCATCTTATTTCCTTTTGTTTTTAAATGTCACCCACTCTAGGAGGTCTTCCTGAGCTGTGGTTACTCTGAGTCACTGTATACTTCTTCAGTTGTGAGTCACATTTGTTTGATGACTTGTTTATTGTCACCTTTCCCAGTAGACTCTAAGCTCTATGAGGGCAGAGACCATTTTGGAAACATTTAACACTGCATTCTCAGTATGTTATGCAGGATTTGGCTCATTGTAAGTATTAAATAATTTTCAAATGAAGGAATGAATGTTTCCTTTCTGATAAACTTTTGGATTTGGTTGCAAAACAAAACCTGTTTTTCTCACCTGAAGTGTTGGGATGGTTTCTGTTTCCCTTTTTACTCTGGCTGCTAGGAAGCTCATGTTAGTGCCCAATCCATACAGCTGCATTTGCTACTGAGCTAAACATATTTGCCTCCTTTGTTTTTTATGGCTTTCACTTTCTTTTACTATTGTAATTCTTTTACTATAATTTTTATGGTTTTTATTTTAAGTCACCTCATAAATATTTCTTGAAAGCAAGAACCATATAATAATAATAAATATAATCTTTCATATTAAAATGATATGTCAAGAATCTGCCAGAATGACATTCACTATAATGGTTAACTCTATTAAATATTGTCATGAACAGTAACCAAAGAAACTTTAAATAGAAAATTGAAAAGGCCTTTTTATTCTTCAGCTATTTACAGGGTATCTAGTGAGAATAAGTAGACATTACATATAAAACTGATCATATTTACCAGCAAAATAGTTGAACTTTGAAAGGGTAAAATCCTATTGAGGCATAACTTTACTAAACTATTTTTTATATATAGCCTTGCAGACCCACCTAAAACTCCTTACTTTACTAAACTATTTTTTATACATAGCCTTGCAGACCCACTTAAAACTCCTTCTCCCTGTGGCTGTAGGATTACCTGCCACCTTTGTATAAAAAGAAAAACCTGTGTATAAGTCATGATTCATGGAATTTATTACCTTAGGTAAATGGTATAGATGCCCCTGGTTTGCAGATAAAGGGCATGAAATCCTTCTGCTGATACTGAGATGCGTCTGCAGCTAGCAGAGTTGGGGAGGTAGCTCCTGGGTGGCTTCTGCATCTCTGCGGCCAGAAGAGGAAGCTGAGGTGAAGAAGCAAGTCAACAAAATCAGTGTTACCTGGGAAGATGGTGTGACAGGTGAGGACACCTGGGTAAATGTCACACTTAAAGAGATTAGTGGGGAGAGAAGCTGGAAACTCACTGCGATGAAAGAAGGGACGGCTTTTTTTCTGGCAGTAAAGACTCCCTCTGTGCTGACGGGACAAGCATGGAAACCAGGAGGTTATGCTTGCTTTTCTCCTTAGTGCTAGTGAGGGGGCTGTAGACGGGGGTGATGGAGCTCTGAACCAGCTCAAGAGGGGAGGGTCCTCTGGCTTTCTCAGCCCCTGCTCCTGACTCTCTGGGCCCGGGTTCAGCCAGCAGAAGATGGAGCCATCTGCCTTCTGCCCATGGCTCCTCTTCCTCTGTGTACAGCAAGGGATAAGAGCATCCTTACCCTGTGGAGCCCTTTCTCACACCTTGGAAAATAGTTGCCAAGCTCCCATTTTCTCTGCCCTCATCTTACTTCTTTTTATAATTCTGGTCTCATACTGGGCTAATAATAGGGTGCATTGCTTTGTAGGAGTTTGAGGGAGCTAGGTAATCACACCCATATGCCTTGGGGTTCTGAGACAATTGAAAAAATAAAAACACAGCCCTGGTGGTGTCAAAAATGTTTGTTTTGGTCATTTGGGGCCATTCCCCTTTCCTAACTGTACCCAGTTTCCATCTGTGAGACATCTACTCTGGACGTTTTCTATAAATGGAAACATATGATAGGTGGTTGTGAGTGGCAACTGCCACTTATTATGTTTTTAAGGTTCATTCATGTGGTAGTATGTACCAGTGGCAGTACTCATTCCTTTGTATTGTCAAATATATGAATTTACATTTTATCTATTCTTCAATTGAATGTTGTATGGGAATACAACATATGGGTTGTTTCCACTTTTGAATATTCATGTACAATTTTTATGTGGATATATGTTTTCATCTCCATTGGATACCACCTAGGATTGGAACTCCTGGGTCATGTGTCTCACCTTTCGAGGGCCTGCCATCCTATTTTCCACAGTGGCTGCACCACTTTATATTCCCATCAGCATGTATGAGGGTTCCAGTTATTCCATATCATCACCAATTTATTATCTGCCTTTTGGTTATAGTCACCCTAGTGGATATGAAGCGGTACCTTGATTTGCATTTCCCTGATAGCTAGTGATAACTTTTCGTGTGCTTATGGACCATTTATATGTGTATCTTCCTTAGAGAAATTCAGATCCTTTGCCTATTTTTAAAATTGGTTTATATGTCTTCTTATTATTGAGTAGTAAAAGTTTGTTACATAGTCTACATCCAAGTCCCCATCATGTAAAGAGCCAGTAAAATTGTTTTACCATTTGGCCAGTTGTCTTTTACTTACTTGATGGTGTCCTTTGAGGCATAGAAGCTTTAAATTGTAATGCAGTCCACTTTATCATTTTTTTTTTTGTCTATTGTGTTATATCTAAGAAACCATTGACTAGTCCAAGGTCATGACATTTATGTCTATGCTTTCTTCTAAAATTTTATAGTTTTAGCTCTAACATTTAAAGATCCATTTAAATGTTGTGTAAGGTATGGATCCAACTTTATTATTCTGCATGTGGATAGAGTTGTCCCAGCACCATTTCTTGAAATGACTATTCTTTCCCCATTGAATTGTCTTGGCACCCTTGCAGAAAACCAGTTGACCCTAAATGTGAGGGTTTATTTCTGGACTTCCATTTCTGTTCCAATGATCGCTCTGTCTTTTATTATTCCAGAACGTCACTGCCTTGGTTATCAGCATTGTAGGAAGTTCTGTGTTTGGGAAGAGTGAGCGCCCTAACTCTTGTTCTTTCTCAGGACTGTTCTGACTATTCTGGGATCCTTGAATTCCCATATAAATTTTAGGTTCAGCTTGTCAGTTTCTAAAAAAAGCTAGCTATGATTTCAGTGGGGATTCATTGAGACTGTAGATCAATTTAGAGAATACTGCCATCTTTACAATATGAAAGTCTTACAATCTGAGCACAAAATATCTTTCCATTTATTTTAGATCTTTCATTTCTTTTAGCATATAATTATAATTTTCAAAGTATAAGTTTTCTACTTCTGTTAAACTTATTCTTAGGTATTTTATGCTTTTTGACCTATTGTAAATAGAACTGTTTTCTTAATTTCATTTATGGTTTGCACATTACTACTGTATAGAAAAACAATTGATTTTTGTACACAGATACTGTGTCCTGCAATCTGGCTGAACTCATTTATTAGTTCTAACAGTTCTTAAATAGAATCCTTAGGATTTTCTATACAGGCCTTCCTCATACTATTGCACTTTGCTTTACTGAGCTTAGCAGATATTGTGTTTTTTAAGTTTTGAAGCTTGTGGCAGCGCTGTGTCCAGCAAGTCCATCAGTGTCATTTTTCCAACAGCATTTGCTCACTCTGTCTCTTCACATTTCAGTAATTCTTGCCAAATTTCAAACTTTTTCATTATTATTATATTTGTTACAGTGATAGGTGATCAGTGATCTTTAATGTTACTATCATAATTGTCTTGGGGTGTCACAATCGTGCCTATGTAAGGCAGTGAACCCAATTGGTAAGTGTGTGTTATGCCTGTTCCACCAGCTGGACATTCCCACCCCCCCTCCTTCTCCCCAGGCCTCCCTATTCCATAAAACACAGCAATATTGAAATTCCGTCAGTTAATAACTTTACAGTGGCCTTTAAGTGTTCAAGTGAAGGAAGAGTAGCAGGTCTCTCACTTTCAACCAAAAAGCAAGAAGCAATTAAGCTCAGTGAGGAAGGCATGTTGAAAGCTGAGATAGGCTGAAAGCTGGGCCTCGTACACCAAACAGGTAGCCAAGCTGAGAATGCAAACGACAAATTCTTGAAGGAAACACTGCTCTAGTGAACACGTGAATGGTAAGAAAGTGAAACATCCTTATTGATGATATGGAGAAATTTTTAGTGGTCTGGAGAGATCAAACCACTCGCAACAAACCCTAATCCAGAGCAAGGCCCTAACTCTCTTCAATTCCATCATGGCTGAGAGGTGAAAAGGCTACAGGAGAAAAGTTGGATGCTGGCAGAGGTTGGTTCATGAGAACTAAGGAAAGAAGCATCTCCATCACAGAAAAGTGCAGGTGAGGCAGCAGGCGCTGATGGGGAGGCTGCAGCAAGTTGCCCAGAAGATCCAGCTGAGATAATTCAGGAAGGTGGCTGCACTGACAACAGATTTTCAGTGTAGACCTTCTATTGGGAGGTGCCATCTAGGGCTTTCATAGCTGGAGAGGAGAAGTCAGTGCCTGGCTTTGGAGCTTCACAGGACAGGCTGAATCTCCTGTTAGGTGATTTGCCAATACCACCCATTTTTATTATTATAGCCTGATCATATATCCCCAAAGCTCATTCATCTTCAGGTGACATTGGGTCTTAATATATTACAAATGTAATACTCACCTGGATTCAGCTCATCAGTACTTTGCCAAGATTTTGTGGCTATGGTCATCAGCAGAAGAGTTTGTGGGAAATTGGGATAACATATTCCTTAGACATTTAATAGAATTCACCTGTAAAGTTTATAGGATTGGCATTCTTTTCTGTGGAAAATTTTAAATTACTGTTTTAAATTCTTTAATTGTGAGAGATTATTTCTCATATGGTTATGCTTGAGTCAAGCTTTGATAAGTTATACTTTTCAGTTTTGATAAGTTGTATTTTTCAAACTTATTGACATAAAGTTCACAATTTCCTTTTATTTTTCTGTTCAATATTTGTAGAATTTGATACTGTTTTCTTTTTCATTCTTAATTGCACTTACTTGGAACCCTCTCCCTTTCTTTTGATTAAACTTGCTAGGAGTTGGTCAATTTTATTAGCATTCTTAAAGAACCAACTGTTGACATTCTCACTCTCATTATTAGCTCATTACTTTCCTATTCATTAATATCTTCTATTATAATTATTTCCTTGTTTCTATTTTTCAGTTTATTGTGCTACTTATTTTTTAAACTCCTTAACTTTTATTCTTATCTCATTATTTGTAAGTTTTTCTTATTTTCTACTTGTAAGCATGTAACGCTATAAATTTCCCTATAGGAAATACCTTTGCTGCATCTCACAATTTTTATAATATTTTCCTTATTACTCAAGTCCAAATATTTTCTAATTTTGACTAAATTATTCAGTTGAGTAGTGTTTATTTAGATGTATATCTGTATATATTTTTATTGCTATCTAATTTAACTGCATCAGAAAATGCAAAACCAAGTCTTTAAAACTCATTAAGGTTAATTTTATGGCATAAAACATGGCCTATTTTCATAAATATTCCTGTGTGTTTGAAAAGACTACATAATCTGGAGCCAATAAATGTATGGAGAACATTGCAACCAGCTACTGCAACATTCTCCCTCTGATTATTAGCTCAGGCTTGCAAATCCGTTGTCCAAATTTTCCTCATCCTCACTGATTTCTTTGCTTGCTTATCATCCTGTAATGAAATTTATTACCTCCAACAATGCTTTTTGCCTTAAAGCATATTTTGTTTGCTATTGTTATAGTTAGACCATCTTTATTTGGTATTTTCTTGGCATATCATTTTCCAATTTGACTTTCAACCTTTCTATGTCCTTATGTTTTGGATTTGGATGTTACTTTTATAAACAAAAAACAGCTAGACAGAAGAAAAAATCCAGTCTGACAAGCTTTGTTGTCTAACTAGAGATGTAGGAACTTGAAAGATATTTTTATTTGATTAACATAAATTTGGTTTATTTTTACTATCTCATTTCATGCTTATCATTTTTGTTTTTATCTTGTTTTGTCTTCCCCTTCTTTTTTTCTTCCCTTTTCTTATTCTATTCCCTCCTTCTAAATTTTTTTGAAATATTATACTCAATATCTATTTTTTTAGTGATTACCCTTGCCATTTAACATGCCTGTGTAAAGTCTAAAATTACTAAGGCTTTACCCTCCTTCCTAATCATGGAAGGATATCAGAATGACTTAGCTGCTACCACCCATTTGTCAATTCATATGCTATTATTGTTCTGGCTTTAGCTTTATCTTGTTTACCTTTCACAAATTAGACCATATTGTCCTTGTTTACCCATATTTATATTAACATCTTTGCCAACCACTCCCTCTTATCTCTCATACAATCCATCTCGGATCACTTTCTGTCTGGAGTATATCCTTTAGAATTGCTTCCTGTGAGGAAAGACCGGTGCTAACTCTTCCAGTGTATGATTGCCTACAAAATGCCTTTATTTCACTCTCATTCTTAAAAGGAAATTGTAAATCTTGATTGATGTACTTTAAAAGAGACCTATTAATACACCAGATACATGGGTACAAATACTCAGAACATGAAGATGTCAATTTTACTCCAAATTCAACACAATTCTCAGTTCCACCAAGTGGAATTTGTTCTTTTTTTGTTCTGTTTTATGGACCTCAGTAAGCTGATCCTAAGATAAAGAATTCTTAGAATCCTTCCAATGAGATGGAATAGCCAAGTCCCTCTTGAAGAAAAACTATAAAATGGGACCTCTTTCAGATATTAAGACTTACAAAGATATGATAACTAAGATAGCAGCATTAGCAGAACAGAAAGGAAAAAGGGAGTGAATGGTAAAAAGGACAGAGTCCAGAAACACAGCCAAGCATGTACAGTGACTTGATACTTAATGTCAAGGTGTTGAGATCAGTAAAGTCATTCAATAAACACTGCAAGAATCTTGGACATCTCCACATGGGGGGATGGGACTGGATTCCTGCCTCACGTTATTACACAAACATTCATCAAGTGGAGTAAAGACGGACATGTGCAAAGCAAAACTTTCAAATTTTAGAATAAAAGATAGGAGAATATTTTTGTGCTTTCAGGGTTGTGAAAGATTGTGTTGTCAAGAAAAAGAAACTCAAACCCTTAAGGAAAACACTATGAATCAATTAGAGCACATTAACATATAAAGTGCCTGTACATCTGAAAACACTGTTCAAAAATGTGAGAGAAGACAATCCACTAATAAGATATTTGCTCTACATACTGCCAATCAAAATTTAGTATAGAGTATGTATATATATATACACAGTATATATATATATAATATATATATAAACATATAATGGTATGAATATATGTAGTATAATTTTAAACATATATATGTGAATGATAAACACCAAATTCTGAATATCAATTACTTCTTGAAGGTAAGGGACTGGTGTATGATCAGGAAGGTTAAGGATGGAATTTAAATTTTGTTTGCAATGTTTAATTTCTTAAGCTGAGTGATGTGTACCTGTACAGATTTTGTTATAAAATTCTCGCTTTAAATTGTCTGAAATATTTGAGAATAAAAAAAGCCAGTTCTGTAAAAGGAAGGAAGGAGGGAAGGAAGGAAGGGAGGAAGGGAGGGAGAGAGGAAGGGAGGAAGGAGAGAGAGAGGGAATAAGGGAGGACAAGAAGAAGGAAGAGAGGGAAGGAGTAAAGCAGGAAAGGTAGGTGGGAGGAAGAAAGAGGAAGACAGCACTATCCATAAATGTTTAAGAATACTTTCTCTAAGTGATTTAAAAGTCTCACCGAGACCTGGTTTTAACAACCCTTTGTAGTGATCTATCAGTGTGGAGTCTGAAGCACGTGGAGGGCAACAGCCATCTGAATCAGACCTAAGGAAGCTCTCAGAACAGGCTGATTCCCAGGCAATCCCAGCAGATTTGGGTTCAAGCAGGACCCAGGAACTTGGACTTCTATCAAACTGCCTGCGTTTTCTTATACTATTAGACTGTGTCTGTATAGATAAGCTGACTTAGTTTATTTCAGCCTTGAATTGATTTTGTAAATTTCCTATTTATTTACATACATACATTCTTTCTGTGAGTATGAGTTCATAAGGCGCTTGAATTAATGAGTGGTCCCAGTTCAGAGATAATTTCACCAACAACTTAGCTAGCATATGTGGGATATTAGCTATCCCATATAGGGTTTTAACCTTTTTTTGTACTATGGACCTCTGGCAGTCTGGTGAAGCTTTGGTTTAAAAAAAAATTGCATAAGGTTGTAAAAGAAATTAATTATATTGAAATATAATTACAAATTATTAAAGTAAATACATTTGTGGTTTATTAATGTGTGCTGCTTTGGAGGCATTGAGAAACAAGGTACACAGTGGTCCCCCTAGCCTGCCCTTGTGTTTTTCCAGGTTTTAGTTCCCTACGGTCAGCTGTAGGCTGGAAGCAGATGCTGCTCTGACACATCAGCAGAAGGTCCTGGTAGCCTGACGCTTTGCCACAGCGCCCCGTCCCCCACCTCTCTTCATCCTGCCACATGGCATTTCATTATCTCACATCATCACCAGGAAGGTGGACACAGCACAGGAAGATGTTGGGGGGGACCACATCCACATAACTTCTGTTACAGGGGTTGCAGTTGTTGTGGTTAATCACGTCCTGTGCCTAGTTTACAATTAAACTTTATCATGGGCATGTATGTATACAGGAAAAAAAATTTTTTCTTTACAATCGGTCACTGGAACCAAGCCTACAAAGCACACGTCACATCATTCTTAGAGTGACCATTTCGGCAAACAAACTTTAGAATCAGGATACAAACCAAAGCACAGTTATTCAGCTAAACACTTGTTACATATGGTAACAAAAATTCATTTTGAATTATTTCCATATATGAAAAGAATGTATAATATACATATATATGGAATAAATAAGCAAACACACATGCTTATGCCCAGCACTCAGCTTAAGGATGAGCCCTGCCACCTCATTCCACTCTTGGCTTCCTAGGTAACCATTATCTTGAATTATGGGTTACCATTTCTTTATTTTTCTTTGGAGTTTTCAAAAGAAAGTATGTTCCCCTAAGTAATACAGTGCTTGTTGGGTTTTGCATGTGTTTGAATTTTATATAAATGGAACTGCAATCCATGTGTCGTTACTTTTCTCTCATCAGCATTGTCTTCCTTGTGTGGATGCACGAAACTACAGTCCTTTCCCTGCTATGTGTATACCACGTCTTCTGCTATGTGGATCCACCTCAACTTGTTCATCCAGCCTCCTGCCAGTGGTCCTCTTTTGTGAAATGAGTAGCCATATTTTTTGTCCATTTTTCTATTAGTTTGGGTGTTTTCTTTCTGTAGTGTTTATATATATGTATACTATATAAAATGCTAATACTATTTTCTAAGTAACATGTTAGATACATTCCCTGAATTTGTGTCTTGTCTTTTCACATTTTGGAAATGATGTCTCTCAATAAACAATAGCTCTATGTTAATAGGCTTATTTATCTACATTTACTTTATGGATTCTCCCTTTTCTCTTTTTGTCTTAAATCCTCTTGTAACAAAAGGTTGCAAAGATAATCTCCTATATTTTCTTCAGAAAATATATGTATTTAATCCATCAGGAATTATTTTTTGGTTATGATGTGGGTCCTTAGAGAAAGGATTGTCTGGGCATTATTAATTAAACTGCCCATCTCTTCCACACTCTAAAAGTGCAGTTCTGGCTTCTTTCATTATTTGAGGGTCTGACTCTGAAGCTCCAGTTATTGTTTACTGGTATAGTTATCCATCTCTGCATCAGTAACACAGTGGTGAAATCTTAAATAATCCCGGAAGTCTGGTGGACAAATTCTCTCCATACACATTTGCAGTTTTTCTTCAGTAGTATATTGACTATTCTTTTTTCTCCTTGGCTATTTTTGGTCTTTTGCTTTTTCTATAAATTTTACAATTAGCTTATCTGACTCTACGAAACAATTCAATAAAGTTTTTTGAAGGTTTACTTTCTTTCATTGCAATTTTTCTGTAACATAGACTGAGTCTGCACAAGTGTTAATCACTTAATAGATCATGGAATGAGTGCCATCAATCCTACAAAATGTAATTAGCAAGATTTCATTTAGTGTAAAAAACATGAAACATCACAACCTACAGAAACCCAGTCAAGATCAATGAATGGAGATCTTACATTGTCTGTCCCAGCTAGCTCATTTTCAAATTGGACCTGTCTTTGGAGAATCTAACCTTTCTGTAAAATCAGTGAACAAGTGTTTATTCATAGGTAATTATAATGTACCCAGCCCTATTCTAGATACGTATAGAAAATATAAATGGAGTAAAATATAATTTAGGTCTCCTAAGGATTTTTTTTTGATAATTTATTGTGGAAACCATTGATAAGTGATAAAATTGCCAACTTTGTTGTTCTGACTCTGGGCTATTGTGGAGTAAGAGTGCAGAGAAAGGAAAGACCACTGTGGGTTGAAGTAATCAGGATAAATTTCATACTAAATAAGTAGGATTTTTTTTTAATAAGAAGGAAAAGAAGAACAAGGTCTGATGCACAATAAATATCCAAAAGTATTTGTAAAATGAGTGACATCAAGGAATATTTGACCAAATAAGTACAGAAAGTGGTCCAATGGAAAATTCATGTGGTAGGTCAGGTAGAGGGCAGAATGAATCCAGGAGAAACTGAGCCACAAGTTAGGTGATTATTCCAGTTTTAAGGCAATAAATTTCTGAAAAAAAATGTCAAGGCAAAGTGAAGAGAAAATAATTTGGCAACTTAGGAAAATAAATATTTAGGAAAGAATTAATGAAATCAGTGAGCTACTAGGTCACCAGAAAAGAATTATGTTAGATACAATAATTGGTATCTAATACACAATGAGAGGAAAGAATCAAAGATCACCTCAAATTTTCTTGTCTGGGATTCATGAAGTGCGATTTCATTACTGATCCTTCTCCCCTCCCATACAAGTCAAGAAGTTGGCAAGACTTGCTAGCAAATTTGAGGGGAATGATAATACTTCTGGACATAGTGAGTTTGGTACAATAGAAAAATGTAAGCAGTTGAAAGCATGAGAGGAGAACATAATTGAGATGTCCACCAAGTTTTTAAAAGCTAAAATTATAATGGGGTCTCAGCCTGATAATTTAAATAGGGCTCTGTTTTGATGTACCTAGAGGCTAGAACAGGCTGCTGCTTGATTCAAGAGGCTTAATGTATGAATTCAGTATACTCTCAAGCCTGAAATATTTGAGCACCAGCAATAAGGCAGGCAGTGACCCTCGGAAGTCCCTGCTTCCTAGGATCCAGAATCTGGTTGGCTGAGATGCTCTTGGGAGATGACTCATTCCAAGGTAGCAGATGACTGAACACAGATTCTGGGGTGAGAGGACAGAGTTCTCAGCTCCATTATTCCTCCAGCTTGCATTCCCCTCAGCCTCAAACTAACCACTCCTCTCACCTAAAACTAACTGTAGGAGCGTGGAGGGAGCATGCAAGTTCCGAGAAGCCAGCTGTGTATCTGGAAAACGCCAGTGATAGCCAGTTGGGTATCATCACAGAAAGTCAAAAGGAAAGAAGGAACTTAGCAGTTGTTGTGTAGGAGTCGACAGGACTGTTTCATGAGCACAAAGAAGATGCCCCCTTGAGATTCCCATGATTGGGAGAAATTTAACAGAGAGAAGAACGTTTGGGATTTCTCAAATTTGCACTATACCAATGAATCTCACTCAGTCAGGGACACCACCATACTTTCAAATCATATTTGTAAATGTCATTGTAGGAAGCCACATTATTATTGAAATCATATTTTAGAGAGGTAGTTTTCTCTTTTCCAAAGCCCAAGAGAATGGAGATTCTGAAGAAATTCAGAGAATAAAGGACTTAAAGAAATGTATTACCTGTGTTCTCTGACTGGGGAAAATGGCATAGAAATCATTCCAAGAACAGAGCGTTCCTTCCTCTATGGAAGAAAAACGAACAACTGTTATAACTGAGAGCATTCCCCCCTTCCTAAGCAGACTTAATATTATAGCCTCCTGTTGTTGAAAATCTATTTTTCCCTTGTTCTCCTGCCAGGGAAAATTCTATTTTGTTATCTACATGGGAATTTTCCCAATAGATGGGGAGAAAAAGCTCATCCAGAAAAGGAGGAGGATGCTAAAGCCTGAACAGCAAGAGATTTACCAGGAGAGCGTTATGGGCCAGATATCAAGGGGTGCAGCTCAACAGCACAACTGCTGGAGCAAACCACTTCCTCTCATCACAATCACAGACAGAAAGCGTATTCTGCCTCTCATACATGATGTATCACTCTCTCACCCACTGACTGAATATTAAAAGGATTCAGTTCTGTGAAACTTGTGTATCTTTGAGAATCCTTACAAATGAAAATATAGTAAATTTTCATTTTAATTTTATTCGGTTATCAAGTTAAATAACTTGTGAATTGGAAGGTTATCCTTGTTGGGGGAATTTGGAAAACAGGGAGGAAGAAAGGTAGTCTGGAAGAATACGAACTTGGAATCCAGACAGCTCGGGATCAGATCCTGGCTCCAATACTTGCTGTATAATTGGGCAAATTTCTTAGCTTTAGTTACTTCATCTTAGCCTCAGAGTCACATTTTCTGATAAAACATGGCAGAAGTGGTAAAAGAGTTTGCAAAACTCAAGGAAAGTACAAATTATTGAATTAAAAAACCTGAAAATTGAATAAAATGTTGTACAGTTTTATAATAAGTTTCTCCTGACAGTCAGAAAGGTCATTATCTTCTAAATTCATGTACAAACTGAACTGTTCCTTCCTCGGCTCATCTCTCTCATGCATACTTTCTATGGGAACCAGCTGGCGCTGCCTGGTACCCTCTTTACTTGGATCCACATGCTTATCAAACGTATTTCCCATCTTCCAAGGTACCGCCGTAAGAGTCCTAAAAACCATCCCCCCACTGCAGAACACGGGTCACCGTTGCTCAGCCTGTCGCATCAGCCTTGCTTGCAAGGTTGGCCCGACATGTTTCCAGCCTTTGCTAACAGCCTTGCTCCCCGGCTTCCCCCGCTTCCACTTGCTGCCTCCTCCTAAAGCCCGTCACAGATTCTAGATGTTTGTTGTGACATCACCCCAGTCACAAATACAGACCCTTGTATTGGTTCATTCTTGCTCACAGCAGGCCACTCCAAAACATAGTCCCTTAGCAGCACACTCATTCGTTAGCGCACAATGCTGCAGATTAGCGGTTCTGGCTGGACATTATTTAGCCGTTCATGTCTGGATGGTCTTGCCTAGACCCACTCCGTGTCTAGGTTCAGCGGGCCTTGCTCACATATATGGTGGGTGGCTGTGGCAACTGGGGTTGTAACAGAGGAAAACTGAATTAAATCCCTGGGTTTGAAATTTAACACTAACTTCAAGATGAAAATGAACCCAGGTAGCCCCAAAAGTTTGTAACCACTCACAGGTGGCAGTTTGCTCTGCCTGTTTCTGAGTCTCAGGGTCAGAGGTAAGGCAGAAAGCTGATGTTGGGGACCCATGCCATCCTGTCCCAGGGACTGAGGAGGAGCCCATAAAAGAAACAGAAAGCAATTAAGTCCATACAGAAATGTCTGCTTAGATACTTGCAAGTTGCTACTTTATATATCTGTGAACACCATGGCCTCCACCCACCCCCATTTTTCCCTTTAAAAGTCTTAATTTCTTGTGCTTCTGGCAGACAATGGTTCTTTAAGGCATGAGCCTGCCACTCCCTCATTTGCTGGAAAACTAATAAACTATTCTTTCCTTCCTTCAAAACCTAGTCATTGTGTTTTGTGATTTCACTTTGGTGACAAGGACTGATTTTCAGTAACAGGGCCATTGGCCACACGTCTCTGACATGGCGCCAAGGCCTCTTTACATAGCTGCTGAGTTCCCAAGGCAGCAAGAGAAAGTAAATTTCGATGTGTCATCACTTTTTAAGTCTTGGTGTCACATTTGCTACTTTCTCATTGGCCAAGCAAGTCACTTGGCCAAAAGTCAGCGGAGGTGAGTACCCTAGGTCTTGGGCATGAGGGGGACAGTTGAAACAATGTGTGACAGTTACTGATGCCTGAGCTTGGTTTTAGGAGTACATGAGACCTCACAAGTGGGGGGATTCACTGAAAGAAGAGGGAATATTACATTGAAAGCCATGGAGGAATAAACACTGTCTATTCTGAAAATATGTATTTTTTATCCTTTCTTCATGTTGCCACCATTCAAGTTTCAAAAAAAGAACTTACTTGTCTAATGTTACATTTGAATGCCAGGCAATTTGCTTACCCCAATGGGTGAAATCTTCAAAATCCCAAAGACAGCTGTAGAAAACTGTAATTCATGTAGTTGACCCAACTTGCCCATCAAACTTCAGATTGTCACCACTTTCTAAATATGATGAATTTCAAGAGTTACTCACAAACAACAAATAATAAAATGAATCATTAATATTTTTTCACTCAAAGACAATTCAAATAGGGTGTGATGGTGGGCAGTTCATGAAAACAAGCACATCGGTGGAGTTCCTTGAGAAAACAGACTCTGGCTATGTCAGATTTTATAGCCAAAGCTAGAAGGGAGGGGAACCAGTCGCTAAGGGAAGTTTGCTGGTGACAGTCAGCTTTGTGCAGAAAGTGATTCAGCTAGTGGCTCCATACCTGCTCCGTGCTTAAGGGACATTACAACCCTCCATATTCTACTTTTCCCACTTGAAAGAAACATCTGCATTTGGACACATTTCATATTTAGCTACAAGAGCCAGACAATTGTGCTGCCAGATCTGTTTTGTGCTTATGGCAAGGTTTGTCAGCATTTTACCTCTGTGGTCTAGATGCTGAAAATTATTACGCAGAGCAGTTGTAACCCAACTTTATGCTTGGCTCCCTTGTGACCTATGCGGTATAATGAGTTTTCAGAAGAGGAATGACATACACTTCAAAATCAGTGAATTACTAAGCTGCTACATCTGGAGTCTTGCAAAATTATAATTAATATTTTCAGCAAAGGTGTGGGAAAATTAACCTCAGAGTATTAGAGTTGAATTGGAAATTGAACATATGGTTAAATCTTTCATTTTAGCACTGCCCAAAGGGCTGAAAGAATTCATCACAGCCACAAAGCCAGTCAGTCAGCTGCATAGTGGGGACTCCACCCCATAGCACCCGTGGGACTGGTATGCTTTCTACTGCACTGTCCTGCCTCTGATCCAAATAAAGTTTGTGGTACATATCAACATTGCATAAATATTTCAATAAATTACTTAAATAGTGATATGAGCCCAAGTTCATATCTTAAGATGGAACAATGAACAAAATAGTGCCTGCCTTCATCAAGCTTATAGCCTAGTTGAAGTAATCACACAGCTGATGATTTTGATATTTTGTAACTGTTTGCCCCTGAATTCATTCATTCAACAAATATTTCATAACACCTGATGTATGTCATCACTTTTCTAGGCACTGAGTAAATGTCAATGAAGCTGAAAAAAATTTCTGCTCTCATGGAGCTTATAATATTCATTTAAAAATATTTTTCTTTATAAATATAATTTAAATATAAAAAATTAAACAAAACAAAATATTAAAATAAATATTATATAAATATATACACACACATATAAATAGTATGGCCTAGTGCAAAAGCAATTTTCTAGTAATCAGGAGATGTGACTTTTAATTTTGATTTTTGCCTGTAAATAACTATATGACTTAAGAAAAGTTGTGTAGCTTTCCTGGGTCTCAATATACAAGTCTAAAAAGCAAGGGGAATAGACCAACCCTACACCACCCAATGTGGTAGCCACATGCCAGCCCTGAAACCCACAGTCCTCCAGAAGCCCCAGTTCCTTCCTGCAAGGAATGACTTTAGAGACCAGGATCTGGGCCCTGCAATGCTGTTTCCTCCCCTTCTGTGGGGAGCTCTTGTCTTCTCCCAATCTTCTCAGTCACGCCTGCTGCTTCTATTCTTTCACCTGATTTACCTACTCTCAGCATCTGCGGTCCACCAGGCAGTCCTCATCCGCCTTGCCCTTCTTTTCAGAGCCAAATAGATACATGTTAACCTTATTCTTTTCTTCTTTCCTTCTGGGCCCTGAAAAAGGGACCTCTACTTTGTATGTGTGTGGTGAGCAGGGGGTAGGGGGACAGGGGTGACTTATTTTATTTCACATTTTTATTTTACCAGTTCTGACATCAAATTAGTCTAACAGCTAGAGTACAATATTCTTCCATAAGCTAACTTAGCCCTTTTTTCTTGTCACAAGTTTCTGGACCAAATCTTTTTATTTTCCTTTAACTTAAAGTGTGTTCATCAAATCATCCGTGGGCGTCGTGCCTGCTTGGTATCCCAGATGGTAAGGGGCGGTTAGGAATCAGCATGCAGAAGTACCGATCGGAGGTACCACCAGAACAGTCTACCTGCTTTGGCTCAGTGACAGACACAGGGACATTCATGACAACAGCTTTTCTGTTTCCACTTATGTCTGGACATTTTCATGATAAAAAGTTAAACTGAAAACACCCAAAATGCCAAGAAGGCATTTTATAGGTTCACCTCAGTTTGTTATCAGCATCTTTTGCTGAGCAACACCGGTCTCACCATTAGTCAGAAGGTCAATTAAATATGTTTCTTATTTCACAGAGAACATCTACAGAGTTTGCATTTTTTAAAGTCGTTACATGACTATATTTAGTTAATGGATTCTGTGTCTTAAATACCCTCAAATAAACTGTTTCCTCCTTTCAAAAGGGATTCTAAGAATCACCTTTATATGGTATTTTCTGTAGCTATGGAAGGCTGGTCTTGACCCCCGGATGTATTGCTCCCCTATGTGTGAAACACCCCAAATCATGGCCTATCCTACAGTGTCATCCCTTCTTTGTATAGTGACCTGTGCCCAAGCTGCCCTGATTCTACAGCCTGTCCATCCCCAGGCCACGCTGTCCATAGAGTCATAGCACTAGCCTCTGCACATACCCCCCAAATGCAATTCATTCCCACCTTCCTCGAAGCATGTGTCCCTCCTTCAAGTGAAACTGATTTGATCCTTATAGCAAAACAATGTCCTGATGTATGTAAATTAGTTTTCTCCCTTGGGAAATTATCATTTATGATATTAATTTGCATTGTAAACATTTTCTTCCTTAATGATTCCAAGGAAAATAAGAGCCTAGTAAGATTTGACTGCTTGTAAGTCTCAAATCAGCGAGGTTCAAAATAATAAACTGAAATGTGCATAACAGTCTGTCCATTCCAGCCTGATTAATTCCAAATTCCCTGCAATCAGGGTAACTTTTCTCTTGGCAGCACTCTGGAAAGGAGTTGTGCATACCAAATGAGACATATAAATGAATAATTGTCTTATAAAGCATTAAAATTTACTTAGAAGACATTCTCTGGACAGCTCATGTTTGCTGGCTGAAGCCAGGTTGTTCTAGTAAGTTCATCCACTACTAATTGCAGTACTTTTCCCCCCCAGGGCACATTAGTCCAAACGTAAATATTTTAAACATAATTATCCTTGGAAGGCTATTGCATAGTAATGGTTACAACAATCTGGGAACATTCCCAGTGGAATAGCTCCAGTTTTCTCATTTACCTTCTCAGAGTTCCATATTTTTCTTTTCCTTTTACAGATGTTCTTTGAAATACTATGCTGGATGCTTTTAGTTGCTCAATAAGAATTTAAATATTTTATATTTTAATAAGAATTTGTCATGAAAATAAATTATAGATAGGTCTTAATTTTAATAAAAGTTTAAATTTTCTTTTCTCAACCATCTTATTTATCATGTTAGTTTTGAAATGATCTGAAGTATTACTTAAAAATCCCATACATTGCAGATATTCTTTATATCTACTGATCGAAATTAAAAATCTCTCATTTTTTAAAATCTAAGTTTGTTGAAATGTATATACTGGGGAGGAAGAAATTTCCTCTACCCCTTGAGCTTCTTCTAGCTAGTCTAAGAATCAAATTGACATGAGACAGATTAATGGAGAAAAAAGCCAAAGTTTAATTACATAGGTATGTATTAGGAAGCCATAGACATGGGTCCCAAAGGCAGCTGAGAGTGACGTGTATGTGTCATCCTGAACCCAGCAGAGGGGGCAGGGTTCCGAGACTTCAGAGGAAAAGGAAAGCAATTCACAGGAGTTTGAAAGAGTAAATGTTTTGTAAATGAAATACGTGATGGGCCACCAGGGCATAATGGGGCACAGAGAGGAATTCTAACAGACTTACCCACATCCCTCCCACTTTACCACCCCTAGTTTACACTACAGTATAGCTGCTGTGGTGAGAGCTCTCTTCCTGAAGCAGATCCACCATTTAAATTCTTTTGTGCAGTTGCTGTAGGGGTGTTGGTGGGTAGGGCTGGGGGGGGACGGTTGAGTGGGGAGAGGTCCAAGTTTCTTCCTAACTCTTTTTGGCCGTGATTGTTCTCAACTCTGAAATAATCTACATGTCACAATGGCACATCTTTGGGGCAGCCTACCATAGGACCCTACAATATCTTCATCTGGAGCTGACTTTTGTAAATGTTGCCTCTGAACTTGGAATTTCTCAGGGCCTCCTTCAGAACAGAGTCCTTTTACCTATGAAGGTTTGGACTGTAGTGTTACCCTCCTCCATTTGCTTCTTCAGTTTGGTCCTATTTAGTTTCTGTCTTCCAGAATTTTTTCAGACCTTTGGTCAATTGCTGTCTCCATTCCATGCCCCCTTCCCTTAATAGTATGTTTTTAATTCTAAAAGTTTTTACAATTTATTTAATGGCTTTTCTGTTATTTCACTGGGACTTAGGGAGGCAGGGAGTTAGACATGTGAGTTCAGTCCACCACTAGCCACCCTAGGATAATTTCTCCCATATAGCCATTGCTTGATTTCAGTCAAGCAATTTATTATGAGTCTGATGTTTTACTAACTGGATTAGTTAGTTTAGATGTTAATAAAAAGAAAGGCGTAGGATCATGTCAATATTTATTCAGATGCCAGGTCCTGAGTCTCCTTCTTACTCTTTGTCTCTGTCCTGCACTATAACCCCACCTCCTCATCATTTCTTCTGTTACATCCATTCTTGCCCTAATCACCTACTATGTGCTTCCAGAAACCCACTCTGCAAAAATTGAAGAGAAATTGAGAAGTCATTATGTCCTGCTCCTACTTAAATTACATTTGTGAAGTACTTTTCGGTGCATATCTGTGCTGGCCTGTCCAGGTGCTAGGCAGACAGCAGAAGATGAAACAGATGTGCCCCTACCGTGGTGGTGCTTCTACCCCAGAAGGCAGGGCCCTGCTGTACCTGTGGGATCACGGCCATTGGCTCGGTACAGATAGCAAACCCTAATGCTGCCAGCTTAGAAAACAGAGCATCAGATCTCCCAGGTGGCTTATTAATACACCAAACTTCTAACCAGTTACTAGGGAGTCAGAATCTCTTTGTCGATAAATCAGGGGATATTTAATAATGACAATAATCACACTTAAAAGGAACAAACAAATATAATTCAATTCTTAAAGTTTGAAAGCAACACCAAAGTCCTATAACAGAGCAAAAATTGTTTAGATAAACCATGACATATATATAAAATGGAATTATGAGACAATCATGAATATTTCTGAAGATTTTTTGAGATGAGAAAACTATTAGTGAAAAATCACAATATAAAATTACATATATAGTTGGCTCTATGTTAATTGAACTGTCTCAGCTCAGGGAAATGTTAATGAAAATAGCATCATTTTTTTTTTCCAATCACTGATTCCAGTGGAGCTCTACTGAATTCCAGATTAGCACCTTGGACACATTCCATAATATTCTCTTTATGTTCAGGTTGTAAAATATAGTCCAGTTTTAAAACTCCAGTCTTATTTCTAATTCAATCTCTTTCCTTCCCCCAAACAGCAGAAGCTAGAACTATGAGAATGACAGAAAGGGGCGGCCTCCCCTTCTCACCTGGACACCTGGAGGGAGGGACAGCCTCCCATTTCTGAGATGATGCATTTCCAAGTTGGTGGGGAGCACTGTTGTCTGTGGTTCCCCCGGTTCTGTCTGTCGCCCATGCCCCAGAGTGGGAGCTGGTGTCCAAGCAGGTGCAACTGTTCCGGGTGGCAGTGTTCCTCTCCCAGGTCCCCTGGTCGCTGAGGAGAGCCGCCGACTACCCTGCACTGCATCCCCCGTGGCCCACAGGCTTTCCTGTGAGCTGTGTCCTCCATCCGCAGCCTCTGCACAACCCCCTGGTCTCTGTTGCTCCTCCAAATCCTCCTTCACCTGACCACAAAAGGAGGGTGTCCTTTCCATGTCTTCCAAGGTCATGGTGATCCACACCGGGGGCAGCACCCTCATCTTCTCAGACACCCTGTGTCTTTGAGACCACTGGCAGCAGCTTCTCTATTCCTACTCAGAAATGCCTGCAGTAGAAGTGGAGTTTGCCTCCATAAATGCCCAAAGAAGGGAAAGCTCTCCTAAGAACTTTCTCAGATGCTTTTCCCATGGCAGCACAAAGTTACAAAGAGCTGTGACTTAATAGCACTGGTCAGGGAGAGCAGCCAGGCCCCTTCTTCCAGGCGCCTTGCATGCTCCATCAGTTATTCTCTGGGATGTCCCCTTTGGTGACATGAAGGTGAAGAGAGGAATTGCCTAGGGTGTTGGTTAATGGTAGTGAGGTTGGTTCTGCACTTTTTAATAAGCCCTGGTGGAAGGTCTTGCGCCCTAATCATTGGTGGCTCTTTAGAGAATGACCTCAGCTTTAGGCAATGGCCACAATTCTGGGACAACAGGAGAAATCCCATGCAATATCCCACTTAGCAGGAAGTAGGAAGGGGAAGACTAGAGACACTATCAAATTTAACACTTCTTCACTCTACTATTTAATGTGTATTGTCTGAAAAAAATCTTCTTAATTCATCCAAATATCCCACTTTTCCTAAATATCGTGGGTTATGCCATAGTGTAGGAGTCAACCTGGCCCCTGATACCACTTAACAACTTTGGTGTTATAAACTGGACCGAGGGATGTGAAATTGCAACTCTGTTCTTCCCGCTATGCTCCCCAGTCCATATACCATGACCTTGGCCCCACTCTGGTCCTGCAGCTGTGCTGTGGAGGATAAGCAAAGCTCAGTGGTTCCAAACAGGATACGGGGTCATGCTTCTTGTTGTCCGATTCCCTACCAGAGCCTGCACAAGGTGACCTCAGTCTTGTCTCAGGATCCATACAGTGAATTGCAAGGCTGATACCCAACCACAGCTCAGACTTAACGGCAGGTCCTGCTTTGCCTCACCTGTCAGGAGGGCAGCCTAGGTGTGTCAGCTTCACTACACTCTACTGTCACCCATCACTAGCTTCTACCTCTGTCAATTGCTAAACTTATTTCACCAAAGATAACAGCAGCCATAAATTGCAATATTTTAAAAATTGTGGTAAATTAGGTATATGTAAAATTTACTGTTTTTAAGTGCACAATTCAGTGGCATTAAGTACATTAAAAATAATTGTATAATGATCACCACTGTCCATCTCCAGAATGCTTTTGTCATCCCAAACAAAAATTCTGTATCTACCATCCTGCCTAAAGCAATCTACAGATTCAATGCAATCTCTATCAAAATACGAACAGCATTCTTCAATGAACTAGAGAAAATAGTTCTAAAATTCATATGGAACCACAAAATACCCTGAATAGCCAAAGCAATCCTGAGAAGGAAGAATAAAGTGGGGGGAATTACGCTCCCCGACTTCAAGCTCTGCTACAAAGCCACAGTCACCAAGACAATTTGGTACTGGCACAAGAAAAGACCCATAGAACAATGGAACAGACTAGAGAGCTCAGATATAAACCCAAGCATATATGGTCAATTAATACATGATAAAGGAGCCATGGATATACAATGGGAAAATGACAGCCTCTTCAATAGCTGGTGTGGACAAAACTGGACAGCTACATGTAAGAGAATGAAACTGGATTATTGTCTAACCCTATACACAAAAGTAAACTCAAAATGGATCAAAGACCTGAATATAAGTCATGAAACCATAAAACTCTTAGAAAAAAACATAGGCAAAAGATTCTCTTGGACATAAATATGAGCAACTTCTTCACGAACATATTTCCCCGGGCAAGGGAAACAAAAGCAAAAATGAAAAAGGGGGACTCTATCAAACTAAAAATCTTCTGTACAGCAAAGGACACCATCAATAGAACAAAAAAGACATCCTAAGGTATGGGAGAATATATTCATAGATGACATATCTGACAAGGGGTTGACACCCAAATTACATAAAGAGCTGATGCACCTCAACAAACAAAAAGCAAATAAGCCAATTAGAAAATGGGCAAGGGATCTGAACACACACTTCTCCAAAGAAAAAATTCAGATGGCCAACTGGCACATGAAAAGATGCTCCACATCGCTGATCATCAGAGAAATGCAAATTAAAACCACAATGAGATATCACCTCACACCAGTTAGGATGGCCGCTATCCAAAAGACAGACAGCAACAAATGCTGGCGAGGATGTCGAGAAAGGGGAACCCTCGTACGCTGCTGGTGGGAATGTGAATCAGGTCAACCATTGTGGAAAGCAGTATGCAAGTTCCTCAAAAAACTCAAAATAGAAATACCATTTGACCCAGGAATCCCACTCCTAGGAATTTACCCTAAGAATGCAGGAGCCCAGTTTGAAAGAGACATGTGCACCCCTATGTTTATCGCAGCACTATTTACAATAGCCAAGAAATGGAAGCAACCTAAGTGTCCATCAGTAGATGAATGGATAAAGAAGAGGGTACATATACACAATGGAATATCATTCGGCCATAAGAAGAAAACAAATCCTACCATTTGCAACAACATGGTTGGAGCTAGAGGGTATTCTGCTCAGTGAAATAAGCTAGGTGGAGAAAAACAAGTATCAAATGATTTCACTCATCTGTGGAGTATAACAACAAAGAAAAGACTGAAGGAACAAAACAGCAGCAGAGTCACAGAATCCAAGAATGGACTAACAGTTACCAAAGGGAAAGGGACTGGGGAAGATGGGTGGGAAGGGAGGGATAAGGGGGAAAAAGGGATATTATGATTAGCACACGTAATGTAGTTGGGGGGGTGGGATACAGAGAAGGCAGTATAACACAGAGAAGACAAGTAGTGATTCGATAGCATCTTACTACGCTGATTGACAGTGACTGTAATGGGGTATGTGGTGGGGACTTGATAGTAGGGGAGTCTAGTAACCGTAATGTTGCTCATGTAATTGTACATTAAGAATACCAAAAAAAAAAAATTCTGTATCCATTAGGAAATAACTTCTATCCACACTCTCTTCAGTCCCTGTTGCCTATGTTTTATTTCCTATGAGTCTGCCTATTCTGGATATTTCATGTAATATGAATGTATTTTCCCGAGGTTTATTTGCCTCTGGATACACTGATCATTAAGTAACCAGACTTTTGAAGCAGGACAATGAGAGGTATTAGTTAACTCAACATGTGCAAATACATGTTTCCCCTCTCAGCCAGAAAAAGGGCAGGACGTGGCTGTTGGCCATAGCATCACTGTAGAGTATTGAGTTTCCCACGACTACTATCTTCACAGTTTTGCTGTTTATATTATTATAATATTGATCATAACACTTTTTTAATATAAAGAAGCTTTACATCATCAGAAAGTCAGAATCATTTATAAATGAGAGAAACTATGAAAACTGAAAGAATTTAAAGATAGTTATTTTAGCTAGAAACTATTGCAATCCAAGGTTGCGTACAAAAAGCCTGCTTAGTTGTTTTGTAAAAAAAATGATTTTCAAGTATTGGCAAGGTGCTAAACACTATCACCAGGCTGAGATGCTTTCTTTCCTTAATTCAGAAAGATTTGAAGCCAGTTTTTGATATCTATAGTCCACTAAAGGGACTTCAAGTACTAGAGGGTTAGGTGGTCAAACTTTGGGCAGCACCACTGTGTAAATGTTTGACAGTCTGTGTCGTATTTTCTCTTGTGCTGTGTGGATCCCCCACTCACTGCTTGGCCTGATACAAGTTACTGCTATGCATGTAGTGAGAAGGAACTTTAATTTTATAATTTGTTTTCCTTTGGAATAATATTTCTGAAACTTTCTATTGATTTAATTACCATGAAAAAGTTTTCAGGTGCTGAGATCCAAGAAGATTGTTTGAATTTACAAAGGCATAAGAGGTCAAAAAATAAGAAAGAAAAAAAGCATATTAATTCCTCTTTAATAATTCAAGATTATTGAATCTGGAAGTGTGGGCAAGGGGGTCACCTGAGTAATAAAGCATGCATCGTTCGAGAGGATTAAAGTTTACGTCTCTGCAAAGGAGCTTATTTTCTCCATCACTGTGGACACAAAAGGACAGCTGAAGTGCAGGCACCTGACATCACAAGCAGGAGGAGGGCCACAGTGAGTGGAAGACACAGGGATGAGGGAGGAGGGAGGCAGGGCCTTTCAGAGGAAGAATCAGAAGTGCACTTAGGAGGGTTGAATAGAGGCACAAAGCCGACTGGGAAGCGGAGACCGCAGTGGTTCATACCGACCTTCTAATACTTCCTTAGCCAGAAATAGAACCTGAGGAGGATGAGAAATTCCATCAGGTCAGGCTGCTCAGACGGCAGTTTGGATATTTCTGTATGTCCTCCTTTGTCTATGGTTAGGCTTTCATTGTAATTAATGTTCTAAAGCTTTGCCCTGCCTGGTTCACCTAATATCAGTACTACTCCCCAGAATAACTGATCACCTGGTAACAGCTGCAAAGACTCAATGGGACCAGTACCCACAGGACAATGGAAAGTGATAAACATTGATAAAAACTACTGTTAGATACTAAGTTCTTCAGGAACAGACATGATTTTACTTTTAGTTTATTAAAAAAATTTTTTTATCAACTTAAGGTTTTGTTTCTCAAAAGGCAGTACATCCACTCTCAGTGTCTGAAGACCTGGATAGGGGACTTGGCAACTGTGTAAAGACAGCTCTCTGGGGAAAGTCCTGATTTGCAGCATTTGCTGATTTCTGTCGTGTACATGCTTTCAACATGGCTGATTTCCAGGTACCAAGGCGAAATCAGTGCTGACTGGCTTGCAAATTTCTGAAAATGTGGCAACTGGCCCTTGTGAGGTGGTGCGACTGAGCTCCAGCAGATCAGTGCCGGCTGTGGCACCACCTCGCTGTGGGACTCAGTGCCTCCCTGGCCTCAGTTTCCACTTCAGATGAAGGGTTGGAGACATGCTGAAACGTGGTTGTGGAAGCACTGTGTGGGTTGGCCCTGGTGGTTTGAGAGGGGATTCTTGGGGGCTTCTGAATGGGGTATTGGAGATGCTGAACTGCTGAGGTTCTCCCTCCTCACATGTGCTGCACCTCTGCAGGGCCAGTAGTTTAGATTTTTGTGTCAGGTACTGTTTGAAGAGAAGCTTCTGTTACCAAGGGAAAAAATCAGAAAGCCTCTTGAATAATTGATCTAAAGACCCCCTATCATTTATAAAAAGTGATGATCCTAGGAAACTAAAAATGTGAGTCAGACACCAATATGCTGATGTCTGGGGACAAGCATTGGATGCACAATAGTGCTTTTTATTTCTTGGTTAAATTTTAAATGCTGGCTGAAAAAGTCCATCATGCCTGAGTGGATTTGTGTCCATGGAATCACAGACTCCTTAAAATTCTAAGAGTCTTTGAGATGATTACCTCCAAAGGTTTTCAAATATACTCAAAGGATTCATTAGAATCCCATCAGATGATGCCTGTGTGTGTACACGTGTGTGCTTGAACACATGTGCACACGAAACAGGTTGTCACCCACTTTGCCCCTCCTGCTCTGCCGCCATGCCCCTTTCAACAGAGAAGTATCCCCTATGTTTTAAATGTCCTTCCTGTGTTTTAATGTTGAGGTTCCACACAAGATTTCTTTTGAGGAAAGGGTTCTACTGAGGGTTGTTAGGGAGAGGAGGGAAAGAGGTAAAGATAATTAATCAATGCAGTTTGCTTTGTGGAACAAACTAGAAACCAAGCTTTAAGGAAGCGAGTGCCCTGTCCACATCTCCACAACCAGTAAGAGCCATATCCACAATGCAGGCCTCTAGCTTTCCCTTCTCAGAAGCTGGCTATTCCTGTTATATGCCTAGGGTGGGTAAATGACCTAACCCTATATTGTCCAATACAGTAGCCACAACCCACATAGCTATTGGGTACTTGAAATGTGGCAGGTCTGAACTGAGATGTGTTGTAACTGTAAAGTATATACTAAGTGTCACATTCTTGGTACAAAAAAAGTGAAATATCTCATTGATAATTTTAAAATGTTGATTACATATTAAAATGATAATATTTTGGATATATGAAATAAAACATAATAATTAATTTCACTTTTTAAAACTTACTTTCATGTGACTACTAGACAACTGAACATAAAATATGTGGTTCGTGTTACATTGCTATTGGACAGATGTGATTTACCTGACCTCATCTAGCATAGGTGGGAAGTACCTGTCCTTCCCATTCTCAGGGGTGTTGCAAATCAGTGAGGTGATCTGAGAAAGTGCTGCACAAAATGCTGTGCAAGATCGGATCATACCCAGGCAGTGAGTGCTTCTTCGGTCGCCTACTGTGTTAGCTCAGCAGCAGCTTTGGGGGAATGTTCGTTCCTTCCGGGATGGCTGGGGAAGGGTGCAAGGCGGCCGTGCAGGCCGCACACAGAGCGAGGAGCACAGCGCGCAGCTTCTCCCTCTGGCGCACTGACGCAGCAGCTCCCTGGCCTCAGCACCACAGCAGGTCACAGAGCTACGTGCAGTGGGGATTGCAGTTTGAGCTGTGGACTTCAAAACCCTCCTGGGAAAGAACTTGTCCAAGAGGTAGAGTCAGATGTATCTTGACCTAGAGCTGTCAGAGGAGGTGGGGTCTGACTACAGCTGTGACCGTGTTTATGTCTTGAGGCAAGAGGAGCGGAAGCAGTTTCACCAAATCATTTAACACATCTGGGCATGACAGGCGCCCTGTCAGTTCTGGCTGCTGTAACTGAAATAGCACACCACCCACTGGCATTTAAACAACAGACATTTATTCTCGCAGTTCTGGAGGGTGGAGTCCAAGGTCAAGGTGCCAGCAGATCTGGTATCTGGTGAGGACCCATTCCTGTGTGCAGATGCCCCCACAGAGCAGAGAGCAGAGAGCTAGCTTTCTGGCCTCTTATAGGGGCACTAATCCCACTCATGAAGGCTCCACCCTCATGACCTAAATGCCTCCCCAAGGCTCCCCTTCCTAATGCCATCACACTGGGGATCGATTTAAAAATTGAATTCTGGGGGAACCCAGACAGTGAAGTCTATCACAGAAGTAACACTTACTAGGGGCCATCTAACAGTAACAGAGAGGGAAGGGATGTCATTTGCTCACCAACACTTGGCTCTAGAGCACTAGATGGGACAGAGTGCTGTCAGGAAAACAGAAACCACACTCAGCTGAACAGAGGGTGTTTAATAGGTATGGAAAGTCTAGATCATAAAGGGAACACTGAGATAACCCAGACATGTATTTGTAACTGCAGAGGCAGTTAACCTGGGTGTTTAAGGGGACAAAAGAATGGTGGTAGAGTGACTGGAACTGAACTCAAAGACCTAAAGGGCTGGTATCTACACCCTTAGGGAAGCCCCAGTGTCAGTCTACAAACAGCAAAAGACATGTTAGGCTAGAGCCAAATGCTGCTGGAGTCACACCAGCAGAAACAGGGACATTAAGAAGGGACTTTTCTCCCTAATGCCCCCCTGCCAACTCTTCCCTACTCCTCCTATTGGCAGATGATACCCAGCATCCCATGACAGAATAGCAGCCTAACTGATCAGGAAATGCAGTTTGTTGAGTTCTAGCCCCAACATCATGGAGCAGAATTCAGGAAGGTGGGCTGGGGTCTGAGAAACAGCAGCATGAAACTGGCACTATTCCAGTCCAACTTTGGCATTGACATAAGTGGTGGAACTCTGTAGATCAGAGGCAGCGCATGTGGAAACTGATGGGATCTGGAGAGAGCGGGGCAGGCTGTTGTGCAGCAGAGTAGTGATCCTGTGTTCTTTCCCAGCAAGGATTACCATGAAGGTAGCATGACTGTCAGCAAGAGACCCTCTCATAGATCCCTGATCCCAGAGACTATTGCTGTGGAAGTCTTCTGACAGTAGAGGTACCATAAAACAAAGGGTCAACAGACAACAAAATTTGGTTGATCTCGTGTATTTACAGACTGGGGAACTTTGAATTACATGTGTTTTTAAAAAATGAATCTAAAAGCAAGTACACCAGGCTGTTCTATGAGCCTGTCTGAAAAACCATCATCATCACTGCTGGGAACATCTATTGGCTTTTCCAGAATTCCTTCTTCTAGAACTGGCATCCATGTTCCTTTGGAGAACCATTCAGCTCTTCTGGGAGAAGATGAAATGTTCAGGTCACCTATCAAACCTTTTCCATCACCCACACCTCAAACTGTTTGGCCACAACTCAGTTCATGTTCAGGTATAAGCATCAAAGTTAATGTCAGGATTTCTGCTGGACCAGTCAGAAAAGAGGCGCAGTTGCTCCAGGGGGGCTGCCAGTTGGGGCATGCAAGTTTGGAGCCTCAGTGCTCATGCCAGCCTGACATAAAACCAACACAGGAAAGTACGTGCAAGAGGGAGAACATTTTAATGACATTGAACACATGGATCCAGCCATATCTGGAGCCAGGTCTGCTTTTAGATTTTTCTACTATGTATGTCAATATATATTTTTTTCAACTAAGCCATTTTTAAAAATTGAGGCAAAGTTCACATACAGTGTGGGAAAATATATTTGTAAATGACTCATCTGATAAGGGGTTAACATCCAAACTATATAAAGAGCTCATAAGCCTCAACACCCAAAAATAACCTGAATAAAAAATGTGCAGAGGACCTGAACAGACACTTCTCCCAAGAAGAAATACAAATGGCCAACAGGCACATGAAAAGATGCTCCACATCACTAATCATCAGGGAAATGCAAATTAAAACCACAATGAGATATCACCTCAAACCAGTTAGGCCACTATCCAAAAGACAAGAAACAACAAATGCTGGCGAGGATGTAGAGAAATAGGAACCCTCCTACACTGTTGGTGGGAATGTAAATTGGTACAACCACTGTGGAAATCAGTATGGTGTTTCCTTAAAAAACTAAAAATAGAAATATCATACAACCTAGTAATTCCACTTCTAGGAATTTACCCAAAGAAAACAAAGTCCCTGATTTGAAAAGATATATGCACCCCTATGTTTATCACAGCACTATTTGAAATAGCCAAGATATGGAAGCAACCTAAGTGTCCATCAGTAGATGATTGGATAAAGAAGATGTGGTGCACACACAATGGAGTATTATTCAGCCACAACAAGAAAACAAATCCTACCATTTGCAACAACATGGATGGAGCTAGAGGGTATTATGCTCAGTGAAATAAGCCAGGTGGAGAAAGACAAGTACCAACTGATTTCCCTCATTTGTGGAGTATAACAACAAAGCAAAATTGAAGGAACAAAAGAGCAGCAGACTCACAGACTCCAAGAAGGGACTAGTGTTACCAAAGGGAAGGGAGTGAGGAGGGTGGGTGAGGAGGGAGGAAGGGAGAGAGAGAATTAAGGGGCATTATGATTAACGTATGATGTAGGGGGGTCATGGGGAAGGCAGCATAGCACAGAGAAGACTTGTGACTCTATAGCATCTTACTATGCTGATGGACAGTGACTGCAATGGGTGTTGGGGGGGACTTGATAATAGGGGGGAATGCAGTGACCACAGTGCTGCTCATGTGAAACCTTCATAAAATTGTATATCAATGATACCTTAATAATAATAAACAAACAAACATGCAGCCTTTCCTCCTTCTGGCCATAATCCTCACCCTGTATACCCTCCACCTTTCCCCATCTTTCTAGGTCATTGGCCCTGCCTCTAGTGTCTGCGTATATACATGGAGTTGTTTCTACCTTCTTGGTCTTGTCACTCTGGTTAACTTTCATGTAACATAAACTCCAGTTTAAGAGTTACTTACTCTGGGAAGCATATCCAGGCCACCAGTCAGAGTTGTGTCCCTCCTACAAGTCCCACTGGTACTCTGGGTGTACCTTTATAATCACCCATATTCCGCAGTTCCTGCAATTAGAGAAACTTATCTTTCTTGACAGTGAGCAGCTGGAAGACAAGGTCTTGCTTTTTCATCCTGTATTCCCCAAAGATACCTAATAAGCACTCAATATGTATTTAATGATTGATGAAGGTTTCTAAGTTAGAAATTTTTCACTTAGAATAAGAAATTTCATCTTACTACAGCTATTTTACTATGCTGGTGATTTTACTATGCTAGAACTACATAGTAGTAAAAATGCTTTTTTCTTTAGTATATTTACAGTCAGTTAAAAATATGGTAATTAATTTAAGTAGAATCTCCCATGGATTATTATCAGTTGAGAACAGGTAATTGTCTACTAAGAAAATTGTACTGAATTCTCCCTTCCGAATCTAACAACGTGAATACAGATAGAATTATGGGTTCCTTGAAAGCTATTCCTCCTGCTGTGGAGATAGCATTTGATCTGTAGGTCAATTTACTTACAGATGTAAGTGTGGAGTGACAAAATCTGAAAATGTATTAAAAACTAGCTTTATCCAAGTTCTGGTTTAGTTCTTTTTATGCAAAACAAACTAAAAAACCCTCCAAATTCAAATAAACTCCTGAAACTGAGAAAATATTGATTTACTCACCAATTATGAAAAGAGAAAAATACTAGTAAATATCTCAGTGGTTTTATTTCTTTCTCCACTAACAAATAATAACAATCAATGAGACTTTGTTTTATAAAAGTAGATCACTTTCTGTGTACCCAATTTTACTGTTCTTTACACCCAACTCAAGTTTTCCTAAGCCCTTCAATTTGTTTGAAACACCTAGCATGTTACTTTAAAAAAGTATTATATGCTGACAACCTACTATTTACACGGGATTTATTAATAAAATTTATCTAGCAATATAGATACCATGAAGTTAGATTTAAAATTTTTGAATTTTGTGTTACTTACCACACGTATCTAGCTAGGTAAGATACATAGAATTGTGATAGTACTTTTTTTTAGAATAGTGTTAAATAGACATCTGAACTTCAGCTAAAGATAAGTATATTCATGTGCTTTCCAGGATACGATTCCTTACAGTATGCTCCTTTCAAATTATAGGCATTGTGATTTCTGGATTACCTACACAAGTCTACCCCTTAATTTTATGAAACTTCTAAAGAACTGTTCAAACTCTTTAGTTTCCACATATGAAAAATGGGAATAATTCTACTGCGAATCATTTCTAGGAAGATTTTAATTACTATTATCTGTATCATCACCACATAGCATTAAACCAGGCAAAGTCCTACAGAAAATGAACATTCAGCTAGCAATAAAACAAATCTGGAGATACTGCAGAAGCAATGTAAGCCCAGGAACATCAAAAATAAAACTCCAAAGACCTTAATGATCACTAATATAATTTCTTTCATAAACATAATCTTTAAAAACAATAAGCCTGATTCCTTTAAATATGCTTTCAAGTGGCAGAAATATAAAAATGTAGTTAGCTGTTCCCTTTTATCTGAAGAGCAGAATTCTCAGTAGTATATAGTGGCATGAAGATGGTAAATGGTGTAATCTGAGAAAATTCTAATCCTATCAAAAATGATCATATCAAAACCATGCAAAATCATATGAAAACTTTTGAAATTATCTCATACTTTGGACTAACTTTAAAAAAACTAGTTCAATATGCTGGTTTTTACTTCTGGAGGCTTACCAACTCTTTTGGTCTTTTTTTAAGGTCAAATAGATTGGTAGTCACTATTATTTCAATGTGATAGAGTGAATAAAGCTGCACTGAAAATATGTTACATACAATTAGACAATTTCTTGGAGCCTCCTGTTCACATTCTTGCTTTCCAGCACCACCATTATTAACCTGTAGGGGAAATCCTAACAGGGCAAATCCCAAACCCGAAAAGTGGCAGACCCAGGCTGGGAGCAGCCCTGCCACGCACGACTTCAGTTTCCTGGTGGGCCCTCCCCTTCTCATCTGCTCCCAGAGGCGTGGGGTGGGCACCCACTAGGCATGGGGCCCGTCGCGGCTGTCCCCTGGCAGCCCCCAGCCTTCCCCCTGGCTGTCTCCTGCTGTCCTGGCAGTCCACCCCGCTGTCCCCCGGCTGTCCTGGGCGCCGGTTTCTCATGTGGCTCTGGGGAGTGACGTTCATATTTCTTCACCTCAACCCAGAGAGGTTCTCGAGGCTCTACTGACCCACCGGTGCGGATATTGAGCGACACATCACCAACTCTCCGTGTCAAGGACACCAGCGAGCTGCTCTGAGGCGCCCGCAGGTTTGAGCCGCCGGTGAAGGGACGCCTGGCGCTACCCAGGGTCACCATCTGCGCTGTCCTCACTGACAGGCGGCCACCGTGTCCACGCCGCCCCAAGCCTGTCACTGTCGTTCGCGACTCGGTAGGCAGGACCTCGAGGCTGGAGAACCACATCCTCCTGAAGGTGGGAGATTTTGGCGCTAAGATCCAAAGTAACTAGCTGTCAATAATATCTAACTTATAAGAAGCAATGTTCAAAGGGAATCGAGACCACTTTCAATGTTTTCAATTACGTGGTCGCCAATTTCCACGTTTCATTTCACAAGCCCCCTCCCCTCCGCCTCCTCGCACCCCCAGCCCGGCCCGCCAGCCTGGGACAGCCTCGAGAGGCGGGCTCGCTTCGCCAGCACAGCCTGCCCAGAGCTTCGCGCGAAAGACGTCCCGTCGCTGGGCGCCGCTCGAGCGGCCAGCCAATGACTGCTTTCCCCCGCACACATCGTCCCGCCTTCAAGTTTTACTGAAGCCAATAGAAAGGGCCATCTGACAGAGGCCAATGAGAGGCTGGGGCGGGCATCCTCGGTCGCGTATTGAAGCTGAGGGGCTGGGCCTCCGGCTCCGTTACCCGGTTGCCTTGGAGCCGAGGTCGCCGCCCGTCCGTCGCCGCCCTACCTCCGTCCTGCGCCCAACTTCCGCACCTCGCGCCTCCGCGCGCTGCGCACCCTCTGCTCTCTGGCGGCCGGACACCGAGCCCTGGCGTAGTTTGGTCCGCGGAGGGAAGGCAAGGAAAGGAGGCGGCCGCCGTGCGGGCCCTGAGAGGCGCCGGACGGCTTAGCGCTAGGCTTCGGGGCGGGCATGGGGTCAGCGATGCGCTTGGGCTGAGGGGCGCGCGCGATGCGGGGATTAGCGAAGGGGTTTGGGGACGTGAGAAGACGAAATTCCTGGGAAAATAAACCCAGGGTCGAGCAGCTGCTGGTACCGGGGCAGGGGAGGTGGGCCGACAGGTGGGCGACGGGATCTGAGGCCTAGGGGAGAGGCTGGTCCCGTTGGGGTTGGGGAGACAAGGCAGCGCCCCCAGGGGCCTAAGGGAGGGGAAGGCCGGAGCCATCCGGAACCCGCGGGGCCTTGAGACTGAAGGCGGGAAAGCAGAGCAGGGCCGCCGCGGGGACTGGGTCTCGAGGCCGGGATAGTAAGTAGGGATGTCGGGAAGCTTTACCTGTCCAGAATGTGCACTTTTCACACATCCTTCAGGAGCAGGATGAGCGGAGGAAAGAGGGCTGTCGAAAACCGTGTCGGTGGCAGAGAGGAGTGCCGCGGGCGCCGGAGGCTCGCGTGGGCGGGCGGCCGGGAGGGTGAGCAGGGGCTCAGGCGGTGCCACAGAGTTTGAACCCCACCTGCGCGGTGATGTTGACGGGGCAAAGTACTTACATCAAAGCGTGACAGATGACTAGCGTCGTTTCTTTTTTCCATTTGGGAATGGGAATAGTGGATATTGTTGTGAGGATTAATTTTACTGAGATGTTTGTACCTCTGCTTAGGTAATTGGAAAAATTGTATAGTTTTGTTAAAGTGGATTTGTTTCTGGAATTTGGATGGGCTGCACTGATGGGAGATTTTCTTAGTCTTTTGTCCTGGACTCCCCCTTCTGAAAGTCCGAAGAGAGCTTTGGCTCTTCTCCCTAGGAAGCAAGTATACTTGGACACACATGTTTATGCTGGTCCTTTACCTTCAGGTTAAGAGCTTGCATTGGATATTTCTTCAGTCATCATTTAATAAAAGCCATCATTTAATTTTTTTGTGGTGGGGCTACATACAGTTTGGAAAACAGCAAAACTGAAGAAAGGGTGTAGTTCTGGATATTCTTTCTTTCCTCTTTTATATGGCTATTTTAATCTGTATTTTTTCTAGGTGTAGTTTCACATTTGAATTTTATATTACTCCTTTGAGTATTTCACTTTAGGATTTTGTCTCATATTTATTTGTATGTTTATTCAAACACATAATAGAAAACAATAGTTTGTTTAGATTGTCTAAGCTGACAGTGTCAGTTCAAATATCAAAAAGTGATTGGTGACTTTGGAAAAGGAATTTTTCTTAGTCATATCTCTTCCCTTAAACAATCATGGGACTATGATTCTATATAGGACAGGGTATAAGTCCATTAGGATAAAATGCTGCACTCCACCTGGTTCTTCTCCTGGCTGTAAGTCTTCATCTTCTTTGTGGGACCCTCCTCTGCCCACCATTTAATTACTTGTTTCTTCATAATTCAGTCTCAGCTTTCTCTTCACTGTGTTCTTGGCTAAGTTCATCCTCCAGCTTTTGCTAGTCTTGGCTTCCACCAAGACTATAATGTACTCTCAATGTTTTTATCTCTATTTTGGAACTCTTGAATTAGCTCCAAATTTATATAGCTAATTTTTGGTATTTCCACATAGATATCCCACAGGCACACTAAACCCATCACCTTCCCCAACACAGCCTGTCCCATTGCATGGTACCACATTAACCCAGTTTTACAAGTCCAAAATGTTGGAATTCATTTAGGTTCCTTCCATATTCCACATATAATCATTTGCAAAGTCCAGCTTATTTTACTTGATAAACATTTCTCAATCAATTCTGCACTCTGTATCTCTAGTTAGCCTACCTTAGTTCAAGGCACTATCATTTGCCATATGGTTTCAGGACCAGCTTTTTTCCCCTTCAGGCTTGGGTTTCCCTCCAATTCCTAGGTTAGAGATGCATCTTTGTTATATCTGATGATTTTAATCCTACTAAAGGTCCTCTGTTTCCAGCCAGCTTGTCAATGTGACATAAAGATCCCCGTGTAATGGTCTCTTCTTATCCTGCTTCATTTAACTGCCTTATCACTGCCCCCAGCCAGTCATTCCAAACCAGAGCTGTCCAATAGAAGTATAACGTGAAGCATACACAAATTTTTTTGCAGTGGCCACACAAAAAATACAAACAGGTGAAACTAATTTTAATAGTATATTTTATTTAATGCAGTAGATCCAAAATACTATTTTAACATATAATGAATATTAAGGTTATTAAAGATATATTTTATGTTCTTTTTAATGTGTTAAGTTTTCAAAATCCTGTCAGTATTTTACACTTTCAGCCTTTCTCAGTTCTGATGAGGTGCATTTCAAGTACTCAGAAGCCACTGTATTGGTTAGATAGCTGTAAGCAATTCGCAGTCTGATGACAAGCCACAGCGATCTCCTGCCTTTTATGTTTGCATGTGCCACTTCCTCACGGTGAAATATGGTCTTCTTCCCTTACCAACTGCCTTCTTTTACTAACCTCATCTACTATCATTACCCCTACCCCCAACACAAACACACATGCTTTGCTTAACCTCTGCTACTACCTAAAGACTCACTTTAGGCATCTCCTCTGGGAACCTTGCCAAACTACCTTCTGTCTTCTACTCTTACTTTTCAGTTTACTTTGCCTCCTTCATCATATTACTTATACTCTTGCATTATCTTTCTCTTCTTGGCTTCTGCTCCAAAGTGAAGTTTCTTAATGGTGGCAGATCAGTTGTGTCTTACTTATTTTTGTATCTAGCTGCATCCATAGTTTGGTCCTGACACTTAGTAGATTTCAGAAAATGCCTTACAAATGAATGAATGGATGGATGGATGGATATTCTATGATATTTTCATTTGACAGACTAAACTTTGGGAATACATACCATAGTTAAGATGCTTTAATTTGACCTATTGTTTCAAAATACTGTTTAAAAGAAGCTGATTATGCCTTAAATTTTAAGTTTAGCATTTATGCATTTACTGTAATCTGACCTAGAATTTAGGAAACTAAAGGCAATTTGATTTTTAAGCAAGAGTAGGTGTTGTGTAAATAAATGTAGGATAAGGAAATGCTTGTGAATATCCTAGGACATACAAGTAGAGGAGTAGAAAAGCTACTTGGTTTTGTTTCTAATCATTTTTTCTCCTAGAAAGAGTGGCAGTTGCAGCAATATTGTTTTTACCTTTATCTCATGTTCAGCTATTTTCTTTCTTAGAAAGAGAGATTATTTATAACCTTTCTTTCTTAGTTTATTTTTATCTTACTCATTTGGTTCCCTGTTGTGTGAGCTCTGCTGGCTGCAGAGGTAGCCAGGCTCTATTTTATACACAAGTAGCTAAACTCCGAGAGGACAGGAAATTAGCAGTTCATTGATTTTATTTTATTTTTCATAAAATAAGAACCTTTTAAAAAATTTTTAGTTGAAGTGGAGTTGACATATAATATTATTACTAGTTTTAGGTGAACAACATAGTGATTGAACAACACTGTGTGTGCATTACAAAATGCTCACCAAGATAAGTGTGGTTGCCATCTGTCACCATGTAGAGTTGTTACAATATTATTGACTGTGTTCTGTGTAATACTTTAAGCTCTGATGTTTGGTAGAATTCACCTGTGAAGCTATCTGATCCTAGACTTTTGTTTGTTTGGAGTTTTTTGATTACCAATTCAATTTTGTTGCTAGTACCAATTCAGTCTGTTCAGATTTTCTAGTCAGCCTTGGAAGATTGTATGTTTCTAGGAATTTATCCATTTCTTCTAGGTTGTCTGATTTATTGGCATATAATTTTTTGTAGAATTCTAAAAAAGTTCTTTGAATTTCTGTGGTGCCAGTTGTAACATCTCCTTTTTCATATGTAACTTTTGCTTTTCTCTGCTGCTTTAAGGTTCTTTTTATCTTTAATTTTTTTTGATTTCTGTCTTTTTTTAAGGTATCATTAATATACACTCTTACGAAGGTTTCACATGAAAAAACAATGTGGTTACATTTACCCATATTATCAGGTCCACCCCATACCCCGTTGCAGTCACTGTCCATCAGTGTAGTAGGATGCTACAGAGTGCCTATTTGTCTTCTCTGAGCTACACTGTCTTCCCTGTGACCCCACACACACCATGTGCAGCAATCATGATACCCCACAATCCCCTTCTCCCTCCCTCCCCACACACCCTCCCCTACCCCTCCACTTTGGTAACTACTAGTCCCCTCTTGGAGTCTGTGTCTGCTGCTATTTGGTTCCTTCAGTTTTGCTTCGTTGTTATAATTCACAAATGAGGGAAATCATTTGGTATTTGTCTTTCTCTGCCTGACTTATTTCACTGAGCATAGTACCCTCTAGCTCCATCCGTGTTGTTGCAAATGGTAGGATTTCTTTCTTTCTTAAGGCTGAATGGTATTCCATTGTGTATATGTACCACATCTTCTTTATCCATTCATCTACTGATGGACACTTAGGTTGCTTCCATTTCTTGGCTATTGTAAATAGTGCTGCGATAAACATAGGGGTGCATATGTCTTTTTGAAACTGGGCTCTATATTCTTAGAGTAAATTCCTAGGAGTGGAATTCCTGGGTCAAATGGTATATCTATTTTTTTAGTTTTTGAGGAACCTCCATACTGCTTTCCACAATGGTTGAACTAATTTGTATTCCCACCAGCAGTGTAGGAGGGTTCCCCTTTCTCCACATCCTCGCCAACACTTGTTGTGTGTCTTTTGGATGTTGGCCATCCTAACTGGTGTGAGGTGATATCTCATTGTGGTTTTAATTTTTATTTCCCTGATAATTAGCAATGTGGAGCATCTTTTCATGTGCCTGTTGGGCATCTGAATTTCTTCTTTGGAGAAGTGTTTGTTCATATCCTCCGCCCATTTTTTAATAGGGTTATTTACTTTTTGGGTGTTGAGGCATGTGAGTTCTTTATATATTTTGGATGTTAACCCCTTGTTGGATATGTCATTTACAAATATATTGTCCCATTCTGTAGGATGCCTTTTTGTTCTGCTGATGGTGTCCTTTGCTGTACAGATGCTTTTTAGCATGATGTAGTCCCATATGTTCATTTTTGCTTTTGTTTCCCTTGCCCGAGGAGATTCATTCAGGAAAAAGTTGCTCATGTTTATATTCAAGAGATTTTTGCCTATGTTTTCTTCTAAGAGTTTTATGGTTTCATGACTTACATTCAGGTCTTTGATCCATTTTGAGTTTACTTTTGTGTATGGGGTTAGACAATGATCCAGTTTCATTCTCTTACATGTAGTTGTCTAGTTTTGCCAACACCAGCTGTTGAAGAGGCTGTCATTTCCCCATTGTATGTCCATGGCTCCTTTATCATATATTAATTAACTATGTATGCTTGGGTTTATAGCTGGGCCCTCTAGTCTGTTCCATTGGTCTATGAGTATGTTCTTGTGCCAGTACCAAATTGTCTTGATTACTGTGGCTTTGTAGTAGAGCTTGAAGTCGGGGAGCGTAATTTCCCCTGCTTTATTCTTCCTTCTCAGGATTGCTTTGGCTGTTCGGGGTCTTTTGTGGTTCCATATGAATTTTAGAACTATTTGCTCTAGTTGGTTGAAGAATGTTGTTGGTAGGATGTTCCTATTTTTGCTGAAAGTTCTGCAAGACAGCCGTGCGCTGGAGAGCCTTTTTTCCCCATTAAGTGCTATTTTCGATGTATATAAATTTATAATCCTTTAAAAATGGTAGCACACTGTACATGCTTTCCTCTATCCTCCCTTTGGGTAGCCTGGCAGTCCATTGGACTGCATGGGGCAAACGGCAGTTCCGGCCCCCTTGCGCTCCGTAGCTTCACTTAGTGGTGGCCACCGGAGTCCGGCCGTGGAACCATGGCTGTGGAGCCGGGTGTGACTTCCCTCGCGTCGCAACCGTGGGGCTTCAACTCGGATTTCATCAGTGGGACTTTGGTTTCTCCTAAATATTAACACCGTTACTCTAATAAAGTATCCAATTTCATTTTAATAGAAAATAACCATATATTGGGAGAGAAAATCATCTAAAATTCATGTTGCCCAGACCAATGGTATTGGTGTAATATCCCATACTTCATTAACTTCTTTCAGTTCCTGAGTTGGAATAAGAATACTAAGCATTTTCAGTATTTTTCAGTGACTGTGTAGTTGAGATCATATTGTATACACCAGTTTGAATTTTTTCTTTACCATAATAGAAGCATTTTCCTTGTTAAATTTTCTGTAAGCATTTCTACCAGCTGCATGGTATGCTGTACTGATTTTTACACTTAATTATTCCACAGTAGTTAGATATTGCTTGCTTTTTTTTAGTTCCTCATTGAACATTTATGCCTACATTTCCCTCTATTTTTAGGGTGATTTTCTTGGCATCCAGAAATGGGATTATTGGATCAAAGGTTAAAAGCATAATTAAAGACTTAATACATCTTGCCAACTTTTTTCCAAAAATTCTGTGGATCTTTTCTTGATAGCCATTCTGGCAGCCTTGAGTGTTGTTTTGAAGAACCTTTTGATAATCTGATGGGTTTAAAAATGGTACCTGAGGTTGAATGTTGTTATGTGCTGACCATTTGTATTGCCCACTGTGGATCTGAACATGTTTGCCCATCTAACTGGTGGCCTCTTGTTCTCCTCGGGGTGGAAGGCACTTGATGTCATAAGGGTGGTGGCCATTTTGCTGTCGTTGTGAGTGCTCTCACCTTTCTGCATCTTGTTTACTTTAGTCGCATTTTGATGCAGGCAATCTTCGACATTTCCTCATTTATATTAGTAGGCTCTTTCTTTGCCACTCCATCCTTACCCCAAAAGAAAGAACTGGAAGTTTGATCTTATTTTCCTGCCAAAAAACAGCATTTGTGTTTGTTATAAATCTTAAGATTTAAGGAAGTCAAATCAATGAGCATTTATTAGGAAGAAATTGTGTCATCTCTCTCTCGGCGCCATCTCTCTCTGTCTTTCCTCCAAACACTGTTAAGTAACCATGTGTGAAAATGTAGGTGAACTAAATTGGAGCCTCTTTAAAATTGTAAGCCATATATTTATTTTTATTTTTCATTGCAATTAACTGTAGAGTCCTATTTCATGACATATGATGAGTTTCCATCCTCCTTAATTGTAGGGGAAAAAAGTGTACCTTCTGGTTGCTAACGTGAATTGTGGACTACAGATACATAGAGAAACAGATTGCACAGACATGAGTATTATCACCAGCATCTGAAGACTCTAAAAATTGCTCTTCAGGCTTGTCATGGATTTTTCTGGGATAAAAGAATCTGTGAAATTATGTGAATAGAGACAATTTTCAAAGCCATGGGGGAAAGAGAAAGAAGTCCAGATACTGATCAAGAAAGTAAGGCAGGCAAACACCATTACTCTTACACATCATCTGATTTTGGAACTACACCACAGTCGTCTGGCCGGTCATCGCTGGTCAATCCCTCTTCACCTACAAGCATTAAGCAAAAAAATCCTAAAAGACAAATTTCAGATAGCCAAGTGTATCACCAAGGTAAGCATTCTTTAAAAGAGTCCAGTAGACCTAAAATGTGATTTTGAGTGTTTAAGGAAAGCTTGTATGAATGAAGCTCCTGTTATATATAAGTGTGTGTATTGATATGTGCATGGAAATGGGCCCAGTGACATTTTAAATATGATATATTTTTGTCAGTTTACATCATAGTTGATTGTGGTACTTTATTATATTCAAAGTCATACTCAAAGAAGAAAAGAGCCATAACTAAGGCTTCTTTTATTTTCTCTTCTTCCTAAATAAATGCTTGTCTTGGAGTTTGTGAAGTATTATAAAGGCAAAAACAAACAAACATTTCTACCTTTCTTTATCTTCATTTTTAGAAAGTATTGAAAGGCATTGATATAAGTGGTTAGGGGGCTTTATTATAGATTAAAATTACTTCCACAAGATGACACAATGTTTACTGCAGAAGTTTAAATTAGACCTAGAAATGGAATTTGGGACTAAGACCACCAGTCTGTTTTCTAGTAAACTGTTTTATAATGGAAACAAAATTAATAATGAGAAATAATTTTTCTTATTAAAATGTTCCTAGTCTGGAACTAGAAATCTCTTCATCTTAATAAATTTCTGATCAAGAAAACCCTGATGTACTTATTAACAAATATGTAAGGACTGTAAGTACACCATAGAAAAATAAGCTACTAAGTTAAAGGGGGTAATTATGGGATGCATTAATAAATGCAGCAGTTATAACAGCAGTAGCTTAGAATGGTGAGCATTTAGACTGCAAGGCAGGAAATGGTAAAATTGGGAGCCGAAAAGGAAAATGCACCAGGTCATGAAACACCTTGAATCCTAATAATATATTGTCTGTTTCTGTGGGGGACTAGTTAGCCACTGAACAGATGAACAGGTATAACTAAATTTGCCATTATAACATTTTACTCTGAAGAGTAATACTTGCTTTTAAAATATTTACAAAGAATATATGTTCTTTTTGAAAGTGCCTTGCACAGACCCTGATCAAGTTTCCTGCGGATGCCTGCACTTGTAACAGTTGAGTGCTTTTTATTTCTCTCTGTCTCTTTTTTTTTTCAAGGACAACGCTCGAGGTTTTTTTTGGGGGGGGGCTTCTTCCTCCAAATCTGCCTTGGTGTGGATCTCTTGTGACTTAAGTGGTGGAGGGCATGATTTGATGTTAAAGTTTTGCTATATAATTAAGAACAAATAGACCTTAGGGTTTGATAAAATGCTTATTTAGTCCCAAGAAATAATTTACATGCCTGGGAATTATTGGTAGAAATATTTTAATTTTTCACTCCTTCCTCAGAAGCATTTTTAGGAGGCCACCCAATTAAGGAGTCAGAGCTTAAGCCTTAATCTTATTTGAGAGGATTTTGAGAAAAAGATGTGAAAAATGGTTCAACATCACCCAGAAAAATTTCAGTTACTGTCTTCAGTCTGACTTGTACTGTTTTCTGCTTTGCATTGTCTTCTGAAATAAATTTGTGACAATTTGTCTGCCTTTGGTTAAACATGACCAAACCAATACCTTTCCTTAAACAGTAAGTTAATTTCTCTTTAAGTTGCAATTCTGAGCATAGAATAAACTAAGGAAAGAATAAATGTGATTAAAACAGCATTTTGAACACTTGACTATATGGATTTGGTGTTTGATAGCATATTCTTCCTTTTTCCCTTTTAATTTTCAGTATATTTTATTTTCAAAAATAAAACTGGTGCTTTATCAGAAGTTGTGTGTATAATAATACAATTTAGTAAGTTTGGGTTACACATGTTTATATATTAAATGTTCTATTTCTTGTTTATCAGTAATATAAACATCTTGAGTTTTTGGCACATGAGTAGTTCATCTTTACTACATGTTTTTTAAATGAGTTGTATTTATTTTTAATACCTGCAAGAGGAAAAAACAGTGTTCTCCTACCCTTGTTGGTGACTTAACAAGGGGGAGATGAAGAATGATGCTCACAATAGTCAATCATCTTCTCATTCCTACTAGACCATATTTCATCTTCGTAGTTTTTAAAATGAAAATTTGAAAGTTGATGAAAGTGGGACATTTTTTTGAGCTCACATTTAAAATACTTTTCATGATCAGTTTTGTGTCATGCTAATATGCTAAAAATAAATGTTTGGATTTTTAGGATGTGAAAAAGTTGGTTGTGGAAGCCCTTTCTAAGTAGTTTAGTTAAATATTAGTGGAAAATTTTTATCCTGATTCTTACATAGGCTTTAACTTTTCAAATAAAACAAGTTTCTATTTGTATGAAATTTTGTTAAGCAGTATAACTTTTACATAAAAATCAGATTTTGAATGATTCACATTCATCTTTATATATAATTTTGTGTATAAATTTCTGACATTCCAACAGTTGAGTACATATTCCATAAAAGCATATAGATACCAAAACTCTGTTAATTCATCATGTTGAGAAAGAAAGAAAATTGAAATGATGATGCTCCAGTGTTAAATTGGAGTGCTGTCCAATGACATATAATGCAACTTACAAATGCAAGCAACACGTATAAGTTTATGTTGTCTAACAGCCACATTAAAAAACAGGTGAAGTTAATTTTAGTAATATATTTTGTTTTACCCACCATATCCAAGATTATCATTCTAAATATAGTTAATACAAAACATTATATATGAAATATTCTGCATTCTTTTTTTTTTAATTAAGTGTTTGAAGTCCAGTGTGTTATTTCACAGTTATGGCACATCTCCCTTTGGACTGCCCACATTTCAGATTTTTCTGTAGCAGGGTGTGGCTAGTGACAGTTGGATAGCATAGTTTCAAAGCTGCAAGTAGCTTTTCCCTCATTTTTTTTTATTGCCGCTTCCTTTTATGTATTCAAGGATTTATAGAGATGGAATCCCAAATCAGGACACATTCAAAACATTCTGTAAAATCTTTCAGTGAAACTTTATGATGTTAAACTGTAAACATTACTTGTTACTCTTTATCTGTTTACACAGTGGAATTGGGGTGTCCATGGCTGGCAAGATGGGTAGGGAAAGGTTGGATTTCCTTGTTCTCTGGGGTTTTTTTTCTCTGGAATGCATTTCCTTTTCGAAAAATTCAGTCATCTTACAGATTAAAGTTCATTATTTTCAACGGTGGGAGACCTTTTTTAAGAGCAGGTGCTCAGTGTATTGAGACCTAAAAGTTCAATGAATTTTTAGTAAAAATAATAGCACTCTAAGTTTTTTGTGAAATACTGTGTTTTAATATTGTATACTTTAGATTTCATAGGCATATATTTTTTAAGATGTAGTTTTTTAAATCTTTTTTCTCAGATTATGTTAGATGTCTTCAATTTGAAGATCACACAAAAGAAAGCTCCTGAGAAAGCATTTAGAATCATATCTCTGCTGCTAAAGTGTTTCAGTTTTCAATCACTGATATCTGGGATTAAGTTTTTATTACTGACAGGGAATATTTGTAGAAAACTTCATTTTACATGCATACTTCATTTAATCCTCACAACAATCTGGTTACACAGGTAGCGCCCTCATTCTGTGGGTGGAGTTGATTCTGGAAAGGTTTAGTTGATTTACCCAAGGAGGTAGGTGCTAAATCTGAGTCCTAAACCCAAGTCCCCTTGCTGTACAACATGTTATCACCCTGTTTCCCTAAATACAAGGAGTTCTAGGTAATTTAGAAAAAAACATCCCTGTCCATATTTCAAATAATGATGCCAGACATCTTGACACAAAGACTTGAATGCCACAAAGGGGGAGATTTATTAGGTACCATGCTAATACTGACAGTGTCCCAGCTTGACATCTTATCTATAAAGTTTAAGATGGTAAAGCCTAATTCTGCCATCTTTTAAACTAATTCCCTGTAACTATCAAGATATCATTTTGAAGGATCAGAAGAATTTTGAAGGATCAGACCTTTCTTAAAAGACTCCAGGCCTTTCTTAATAAAAACAGTATATTAAGAGCTCCAGATAAAACCTGGTAAGACTAAATATTGTAAAATCACTTTTAAAGGAACAGAATAACTAAAGAATGTCACAGATTCATTTGTGTTAGAATAAACAATGACACTACATTGGTACAGTTTTCACTTTTCATTACTACTGTTTCTTTCTTAGCCCCTAGGAAACCAAGCCAAAAGGGTCCACCAAACAGAAAGGGAGTCCGAGTGGGATTTCACTCCCAGAGTCTCAATAGGGAACCACTTCGGAAAGATACCGATCTCGTTACAAAACGAGTTCTTTCTGCAAGACTTCTAAAAATCAATGAATTGCAGAATGAAGTAACTGAACTCCAGGTCAAGTTAGCTGAGCTGCTAAAAGAAAATAAGGCTTTAAAAAGGCTTCAGTACAGACAGGAAAAGGCCCTGAATAAGTTTGAAGGTACAGAAAATGAAATATCACAACTTATTGCTCATCATAACAATGAGATTACAGCCCTCAAAGAACGCTTAAGAAAATCTCAAGAGAAAGAACGGGCAACTGAGAAGAGGGTGAAAGATACAGAAGATGAACTATTTCGGACAAGATTTTCTTTACAGAAACTGAAAAAAATCTCCGAAGCTAGACACTTACCTGAACGAGACGATTTGGCAAAGAAACTAGTTTCAGCAGAGTTAAAATTAGATGACACCGAGAGAAGAATTAAGGTAAAATTCCTGTAGCTTCTATTTGTGCTGCTTCATGTTTTTCATTGGGTGGTTTGTGTGCTCTGTTAAGAATGCTTCTAGTTGAGCATTTGCTTGGAAATGAAAACTTTAAAAATATTTGTGACTAAGAGATCAGGAAAAAATTAAGATTATATATTTAAGGGCAAGGTGCAAAATTAGTGGGTCACATGTTGATGTATGAATGTTTAAATCCATGGATCTTAGGCATTTGGAGGAAATTGTTATCTGATTGTTTCTCTAAAATTGAAAATTACACTATAATAGCTGTAATGTATAAAACTGACATTTGCAGTCATCATGTAAGAAATACCACATGAACAATACTTCCTGCTTTATTTCTTTGAACATTGTGCAAGACATCTTTTGGGACAGTGTGTGCCCCTACTACCCCAAATAAAAACTAGTATGAGAGGTGCATAGAAGAATGTTGAGTTACAGCAGATCTTTTAAAGTATTTTTTTCTTGAAATGAGAAAGAATACTACCCCATGACTGTTACACAGTGAATTTATATTAGACACTGTCTGCTGTATGTGTGTGTGCATGTGTATCTCAAAACAGAAGTCCTGAGTCAGGGCTTAAAACTGACAAGTAGTTTGGGAAGCAAAGGTAGGGAAAAAGTATGGGAGAAATATGCTGTGGGAGCTCTCTGAGCAAGGAAGTCAGAAAGATAAGTAAATCAGCTTTCTGCAATGTATTAATTAGGTTTGTTAGTCTGTATAATGCACCATGCTTGATTCACCAGTGACTTATTAAATAGTGGCCAGAAAAGGTACCTCGCTTATTCTCCAAATTAGCAATCATCTTCTGTTTCAGCGCATAATAGACACCTACTGTGTAGGCTCCATCAGTGATCAACTGAAGCTGCAGAGCAAACATATGGCAGCCTTTTTTAAGGGTCACTTACGTATGAGGTGGGCTGAGGGTAGGGGAAGCAATTGTCATAAACAACAAATAGCTGACATTTTAATTATTTTTAAAGGAAAGTATAAAGTGGGCCACTTAATGGATTTCAAAACTAGGAACCAAGAGCACAGAATGCTAATTCATAAGTATGGTTTAAAATTTTGTTTGCCTAAAACTAGAGAGAACTTGGAATTGCAGTGCACACATACACATATACTGTGGTTCTTTATTGTAATCAGTTATGAAGAGGGTTGAGGAGTGCTGGTGGTGGGAGAAGAAAGAAGGACGAGAGGAAAAATGGACTATGTCCTTTTGAGTTGCAGATGGAGGTAGATCATGTGGCTGCCCATTGGGAGCATGAAGATCAGTCATCTGTGATGATAAGTCTGGAAGAGTTGTTAGCTGGATGGTGTCCTGAATTCTTACTTCTTTTTTCTTACTGGATTTTTAAAAGTTTTAAAACTTTTTATTTTGAATTAATTGTAGATTCACATGCAGAAAATTATATATAGAGATCCCATGTTATCCAGTTTCCCCAGTGGTAATATACCGCATAACTAGACTATAACAGTACAACCAAGAAACTGGTTGTGATAAGGTGATAAAATCCAGCAACCTTATTCAGATTTAACCAGTTTTACATGCACTCTTTTGTATTTGTTTAGTTATGTGCAGTTTTATCATGTGTAGATTAGATTCACGTGTCCATCACTATAGTCAAGATACAGAAGTTACATCATAAAGATCCCCTATTACCCACTTTCATAAACATAGATACCTTCTTGCCTTTCCCACCAACCTGTGGTACCCACTAATCTGCTCATCATTTCTGTCATTTGCCCTTTTAAGAATGTTACATAGATAGAATCATACAGTTTCTAACCTTTTGATATTAGCAGATTTCGTTTTTTCCCGAGCTCCATCCAAGTTGTTGCATATATCAAGAGTCTGTTCTTTTTTTATTCCCAAGTAGTATTCCATGGTATGGACATACCACAGTGTTAGAGTACATCCCATTCAGGTTTCTCGTTTTCAGTTAATAACTAATAAAGCTGCTGTGACCATTCATGAACAGGGTTTTGTATGAACATAAATTTTAATTTCTCTGGAATTTATGCCTGAAAGTGCACTTGTTGAATTGTTAAGTGCATGTTTGGTTTTGTAAGAAACTGCCCTTCCCTTTGATAGAGTAGCAGTATCATTTTCCATTTCTACCAGCAATGCCAAATGATCCAGTTTCTCCATGTCCTTGCCAGTACTGGATGTTATCACTCTTTTGTTTTTTAGCCATTCTGACAGGTGTGTAGCACTGTCTGGTTTTAACTTGCATTATTTCTAATGGCCAGTGAAGCTGTTTATCTTTCCATGTGCTTATTTGCCATCTGTAGATCATATTCATTTTGTTCATGTTTTTTTGCCTGTTTTCTAACTGGACTGTTTGTGCTTTTACTGTTGACTTTTGAGAGTTCTTTATATATTACAGATTTGAATCCTTTGTCAGATATGTGGCTTGTGAATATTTTCTCTCCATCTGTAACTGGTCTTTTCTTCTTCTTCACAGAGTTTTTCAGAGGGAACATTTTAAATTTGGTGTGGCATAGTTTATCAGGTTTTTCTTCTATGGATTGTACTTTGCTGTTAAGTCTCAGAATTCTTCACCTATTCCTGTCTCCCTTTGCAAGCAGCCTTAAAGATTTTCTACTGTGTTTTTATCCAAGAGTTGTATGGTTTTATGTTTTACCGTGAGGATCAAGGGTGATCCATTTTGAGTTAACTTTTGTATAAGGTGTAAAGTTTAGGTCCATTCTTCCAGCTGCTCCAGTACCACTTGTTGAAGGGGTGTCCTTTCTCCACTGAACTTGGCAGCTTTGTTTGGTTGGAAGATCTAAACTGCTTCATTTCTCTTGTGATTGAAATTATATTGGAATCAACATTTCTTATTATGAGCACTTTTCTTAAATCAGTCTCACTTCAGCTATCACATTGTACTAGCCCTCTTCTGAGTAGGGAGCCTCTACAGCCCTCCTGAGGGTAATCACTCTCTACATTGTAGCCTATTCATGCTTCCTAAATCCTTTCCCCATTATGTATAATTTATTTTTCATAATCTCAGTAAGCAATCTAGGATTTGAAATACTGTTGAATTCCTTAATTTAGCTTTTGTATTTTTGACTCCTTTAGTTTTTAAATTTTTATTTCATCCAACCCTAAGTCACTCTTTTTTCTTCAAATTCAGTAGGTTATAGTCAGTACACTAATTGGGCAAGAGAGAAATCTAGGAGCTCGATTGTGGTATTTCATCTTGCAAACTAACTAAAACCCAAGAAACTTCTGAGTGTCCCTTGCAATTGCAGTAAAATCTAGTACTGCTCTCTAAGTTCTCTGCTCTTCTGTCCTAAGGATGGCTGTCAGTAGGTGTTTTCTTGTTTCTCTGGTATAGCTTTTTGTTTTAAAAGTCTGTTCTTAAGCTGGAACTTGTGACAGGCAGCTTTGTTTATTTGTTTATAGATTATCTCATTGCAGGAAGGATTTCAGGCCATGATTCTTATTCCCCTTGTGAGTTATATTTTTCTTCTTTGTGGAGGAGGAAAAAACCTTTTTTCAAGGTTACCTGTAAATAAATTGAGCTGTGAGAATGTTCTTTCTGAATATCATCCTATAAGTTGGGTGCAGGCTTGTTTTGTTAGTTGATGGAAGTGACAGAATGCCAAGTCTCATGTCTCAGTAATTTAAGAGCACAGAAGTTTAGAAGTAGTTATATGGTTAGAGAGACAAACAGTTGAAGCTCTGAGTAGAGACGACCCCCTCCTGCAATTTGTTTCTCCCCTACTTAGTGCAATGAGGTCTGCCTGATACCACATACCAGGGATTAAACTTGTTGAGTTCTCTACAGTGGGGCAGGCAGTAAATCAGACTACGTATTTATTTATGTATTTAGGATTGGCTTTATACCTTTATTTTGGCTTTTACTTCAGTAAATTTATTGAATAGGGTCCTGTCAAAATTACAGCCCCATTTTAATATATTTCTCTTAATATTAATAGTAATATACATTATTAACTTAACATTTAAATAATACAGTAACAAACTTTCAAAAAACTGCAAAAAAAAAAACCTGGAAAAAGTTCTGCTAACTTTTATAGCAGAAAAACGTTTTTAGTTATATAATGTAGTGATTCTCAAAGCTTTTCTAAAGACCTATCTCCTTTTTTTAAAATATATTTTTATTGAAGTACAGTTGATACATAATATTTTATTGGTTTCAGTTGTACAATGTAGAAAATCAGTAGTTACCTACATTACTAATTGCTCACCCCAGCAAGCATAGTTACTGTCTGTCAACATAGAAAGATACTACAATATTATTGACTATATTCCCTATGCTGTACTGTCATCCCTGTGACTAATTTATGTTATAATTGAGATTTTATGCCTCTTTATCCCCTTCACCTATTTCAGTCCCCTCCCCCATGGAAACCACCAGTCTGTTCTCTGAATCTATGAGTCTATTTCTGTTTTGTTCATTTGTTTTTTTTAGATTCCACAAATAAGTGAAATCATATGGTATTTGTCTTTCTCTGCCTGGCTTATTTCACTTAGCATAATACCCCCTAGGTCTATCCATGTTGTTTCAAATGGCAAGATTTCTTTCCTTTTTATGGCTGAATAATATTCCATTGTGTATATATACATTATTTTTTATTGATATACAGTCTTATATTAATTTCAAGTATACAACACAGTGGTTCAACAGTTTCTGTATTATTAAATCCTCACCCCTACTAGTGCAGTTACTCTCTCTCAATATAGGAAGATGTTACAGAACCATTGGCTATATTCTCCATGCTGTACTACTATCCCCATGACCGACTTACATTATGATTGAGTTTTTGTGCCCCTTTATCCCCCTCACCTTCCCTACCCACCATGCCAGCCCCTTCCCCATGGTAACCACCATTCACTTCTCAGTGTGTATGAGTTTACTGCTGTTCTGTTCCTTCTGTTTTGCTTTGTATACCACATCTTCTTTATCCATTCATCTATTGATGGACACTTATGTTGCTTTCATATCCTAGCTATTGTAAATAATATGGCAGTAAACAAAAGGGTGCATGTATCTTTTTGAATCTGAGATTTTGTTTCCTTTGGGTAAATACCTAGAAGTAGAATTAATGGGTTATATAATATTTCTATTATTAGTTTTCTGACAGACCTCCATACTGCTTTCTATAGTGGCTGCATCAATTTACATTCCCACCAACCATGCAGAAGGGTCCTCATTTCTCCACATCTATGACACCATTTGTTATTTCTTGTCTTTTGGATGGTGGCCATTCTAACAGGTGTGAGCTGATATCTCACTGTGGTTTTGATTTGCATTTCCCTGATGATGAATGATGTGGAGCATCTTTTCAAGTGCCTATTGGCCATCTGTATTTCTTCTTTGAAAAAAGTCTCTTCAGGTCCTCTACCCACTTTTTATTTTATCAGGTTACTTGGTTTTTTTGGTGGAGGCATATGAGTTCTTGGCTATTTGTTATTAAAAGGATTCTAAAGAATGTTACTGGATAATTGTTTTTCTCAGAGTAATAAAATTAACATCTTTTAGAATTATATTGGTCTTCTTTGTGATTAATATTTTAATCACTTTAAAATTAATATTTTAAATATTTTAATCACTTTTCATTCAGATTTTAAGACTTATGTATGGAAATATTGATGAGTGTTGCCAACCTAGTTGTCAGAAATTTCAAGGCCAACAAAAAGTGGTTTAGTTTATGTTTTAATTATGTTATTAACTAATGCCTACCTCTTAAGGTATTAAGTTCCTAATGAAACTTTGAGTTTTTACACATGTGTTATAGAAACAAACAAGGTTCAAATTCTGGTTCTATACTGGGCTAACTTTGATGTGCTGTAGATTATCTGAACCTCAGTTTCCAGTCTGTGACACCTTGCAAACTCCTCTAACAGTTCATAATGAGTCTGGCTTAGGGCCTGGTACTTACCAAGCACCTAATGTATGAATGAAAGAAAAATGTGCACTTAAAGAAAAATATATCATTTAGAAGTAAATGCATCACACAGTATGGTAGTGTTCTAGAGTTTAAAAGGACCATAGAAATGGTTTAGCACATTGGTTCTCAAGTTGAGCTCAGTGGACTTCAAGTTTTCTATTATTTTGTTGTGATTTTCATTTTTAAACTAATTTAGTCCACTGGTTTTTCAGATTTTAGCAGTTCTTCACAGGTAACCACATAAAGGCTGAACTGTTATGTGACTGGTGAGTTAGGCTATGAAGAGGGCTTCAGAAATTCCCTGCCTAGCCATCTGAGGCCGCCCCAAGACATTGTAAGCTGGAGTGCTGCTAAGTCTAGTCCAGCCCAAGCGTTTAGCAGTTGAGACTGACAGAGAGATGTATTTTCCTTATCTAGGTCACTAGAACAACAGGCCTGGTATTAAAACTGCAGCTTCCTGTCTACCATTCTGTTGCTCTTTCTATGATTCTATTACCATTTTAGTAAAATCTTTGGAATTTTATCACATATTTAAAAGTTGAAAAATGTGTTCCTCTTTTTAATGGAGAAATATGGACTGGTTGAAAATAATGTTAGAAAGCTTTACAATTGGATCAGCAACTGAATCCACAGAGTACAGGTGAATAAGCAGCCGTCTGTGGAGAGACCATCCTAGTTGGGTGCCATCTTAGGCCCTGTCCTTTTGAGTATATTTATCAGTGAACTTGACTAGGCTCCTCAAGGGCAAACAAGTCTCATTTGATTTTGTATTTTCAACATTTGACAGACTATCTGTCTAGAATTAATGTTTCTTAAAGGAATGAATAGATGTATGGATCAATGAAATAATGTATTAATGATAGGTTCAGAAACAGGAGGGACAGCTAATTTGACAGGTGACAAGATTAAGACTGAGTTGATCTCACTAGGTTCAAAATCTGTCCCATAATAGGGCAGATAAAATTTAATCTGGTTAACTATTAAATCCTCAATTTTTCCCACCTGTTTTATAGGTACATATTGGGGAGACCTGGCTTAAAAGTAATTCAGATTTTTAAAAAGCATAGGATTTTAGTTGATGAACCTATAATCATATAGCTGCTTAAAAAAATTAATAGAGGGAAAACGTAACCATGTAGGTGGTGCCAGGTCCTGAGAGGTAATAACTAATTTCACTGGCCAGTCCACCTCTGATTACACATGCCAACTTTAGGTAACAAGCTGACATGTAGAAAGGAAGGGTCAAAAACTGGAATATAAGAAAAAGTGGGAGAGCTCTTCTGCTGTAGCCTGGAGAGATGGGATGACTGCTTCTTCAAAAGTTATTTGGGAAGATGGCGGCATGAGAAGGGCGGCAGAAATCTCCTCCCAAAACCATAAATATTTGTGAAAATACAACAAATACAACTATTCCTAAAAGAGAGACCGGAAGATATAGTACAACAGCCAGGCTACATCTACATCTGCAAGAACTCAGTGCCTCACGAAGCAGGTAAGATACAAAGCAGTGACCCGGAGGGACCCGAGCACTCCCCCACACCAGCGCACCAGCAGGAGGAAAAGAATCAGAGTGGGGAGAGAGTAGAAGCACAGGCCCGCCAAATAACCAGCCCTGGTGATCTGCACCAGGAGCCCAGACACACATCGCGTGGTGTACTGGAGATGAGAGAAACAGAAGGGCAGGATCCGAGACGGAGACTGCAAGCGGGTCCCCTCAGCTGGCTCCCCGGGACAAAAGAAAAGCAGGCGCTTTTTTAAAAGTCTTAAAGAGACAAGGGCCCAACAGTGGAACAAAATTGTCCCAGCGTATTCAGCCCAGCAGACTGGGAGTCTTGGGGAATTTCGGACCCCCTGTCCAGCGGCCAGGCAAAGCAACCATGCCAAGGCTTCCCACAGAGATCAGCAGCCTGCCATTCATTGCCCCCTGGCCAGTGCCGCAAACGGTCCGGCGGATCTGCCACAGTTGCAGAACAGCAGGGAAGCGGCCCTGCCCACAGCAACCTCACAGAATCTACTCCGGGCTGGTGCGCAACTAAGCGGGAAGGGCCCCAGAACCCACAACAAGGGCTGGAAGGCACCAAGGGGACCAGAACACACCCAGCGAGACTGCAAACCCCCACAGTGCTATAGGCTAGGCTTAGGTGGCCACGCACCCAGGCAGCTCAGGGGATTATCCCAGAGACTGCCTCCCAGTGTGTGGGAAACCGGCTCAGGCCCCGAAGAAGGGCCAGGAGAACAACAGGCAGGAAGGGATTTTGTTCTCCCAGCTGACACACGTGGCACCTACCAGCGACCACTTCTATAGCCATGAAAAGACAGAGGAATATGGTCCAGACAAGGATCACACAGACAACCCCAGAGAGAGGGCCTGATGGGATAGACTTACACAATCTTGCTGAAAAAGAATTCAGAATAAAAGTCATAACCATGCTGATGGATCTACAGAGAAATATGCAAGAGCTAAGGGAGGAAGTGAGGAAAGACACAATGCAGAAATGAGACAAGCGATCGACGGGCTTAAGAGCAGACTGGATGAGGTGCAAGAGACTGTTAATGGAATAGAAATCAGAGAACAGGAATACACAGAAGCTGAGGCAGAGAGAGAGAAAAGGATCTCTAGAAATGAAAGAATATTAAGAGAACTGTGTGACCAATCCAAATGGAACAATATTCGCATTATAGGAGTACCCGAAGAAGAAGAGAGAAAAAAAAGGGATACAAAGTGTTTTTGAAGAAATAATTGCTGAAAGCTTCCCCAAGCTCGGGAACAAAATAGTCTCTCAGACAATGGAAGCCCACAGATCTCCCAACACAAGGGACCCAAGGAAGACAACACCAAGACACATAATATTTAAAATGGCAAAGATCAAAGACAAGGATAGAGTATTAAAGGCAGCAAGAGAGTGAAAAAAGATCACCTACAAAGGAAAACCCATCAGGCTATCATCTGACTTCTCAACAGAAATCTTACAGGCCAGAAGAGAATGGCATGATATATTTAAGGTAATGAAACAGAATAGCCTTGAATCAAGACTACTGTATCCAGCTCGATTATCATGTAAATTTGAGGGAGGGATTAAACAATTCCCAGACAAGTGAAAGCTGAGGGAATTTGCCTCCCACAAACCACCTCTACAGGATATCTTAAAGGGACTGCTCTAGATGGAAGCACTCCTAAGGCTAAAAAGATGTCACCAGAGAAAATAAAATCATAGCAAAGAAAGCAGACCATCCAAATACTAACTAAAAGCAAAAAGTAAAATCAACTATCCACAAAAACAGTCAAAGGAAATGTAAAAGAGTACAGAATAAAACACCTAGTATATAAAAAATGGAGGAGGAAGAATAAGAAGGGAGAGAAATAAAGAATCATCAGACTATGTTTATAATAGCTTAACAAGAGAGTTAAGTTAGACTGTTAGATAGTAAAGAAGCTACCCTTGAACCTTTGGTAACCACGAATCTAAAGCCAGCAATGGCAATAAGTACTTATCTATCTATAATCACCCTAAATGTAAATGGACTGAATGCACCAATCAAAAGACACAGAGTAATAGAATGGATAAAAAAGCAAGACCCATCTATATGCTGCTTACAAGAGACTCACATCATACCCAAAGATATACACAGACTAAAGCTGAAGGGATGGAAAAAGATATTTCATGCAAACAGCAAGGAGAAAAAAACAGGTGTTGCAGTACTTGTATCAGACAAAATAGACTTCAAAATGAAGAAAGTAGCAAGAGATAAAGAAGGACATTACATAATGATAAAGGGGTCAGTCCAACAAGAGGATATAACCATTATAAATATATATGCCCCCAACACAGGAGCGCCGGCATATGTGAAACAAATACTAACAAAGTTAAAGGAGGAAATAGACAGCAATGCATTCATTTTAGGAGACTTCAACACACCACTCACTCCAAAGGACAGATCAACCAGACAGAAAATAAGACACAGAGGCAATGAACAACACACTAGAACAGATGGACCTAACAGACATCTACAGAACTCTACACCCAAAAGCAACAGGTTACACATTCTTCTCAAGTGCACATGGAACATTTTCCAGAACAGACCACATACTAGGCCACAAAAAGAACCTCAGTAAATTGAAAAATATTGAAATTCTACCAACCAACTTCTCAGATCACAAAGGTATAAAACTAGAAATAAATTCTACAAAGAAAACAAAAAGGCTCAAAAATACATGGAGACTTAACAACATGCTCCTAAATAATCAATGGGTCAAAACCCAATTAAAACAGATCAAACAATACATGGAGACAAATGACAACAACAACACAAAGCCACAACATCTGTGGGATGCAGCAAAGGCAGTTCTAAGAGGAAAGTATATTGCAATCCAGGCCTATTTAAAGAAGGAAGAACAATCCCAAATGAATAGTCTAAAGACACAATTATTGAAATTGGAAAAAGAACAAATGAGGCCCAAAGTCACCAGAAGGAGGGACATAATAAAGGTTAGAGAAGAAATAAATAAAATTGAGAAGAATAAAACAATAGAAAAAAAACCAATGAAACTAAGAGTTGGTTCTTTGAAAAAATTAACAAAATAGATAAGCCCCTAGCCAGACTCATTAAGAGAAAAAGAGAATCTACACACAGAAACAGAATCAGAAATGAGAAAGGAAAAATCACGACAGACCCCACGGAAATACAAAGAATTATAAGAGAATACTATGAGAATCTATATGCTAACAAGCCGGAAAACCTAAAAGAAATGGACAACTACTTAGAACAATACAGCCTTCCAAGACTGACCAAGCAAGAAACAGAAAACCTAAACAGACAATTACCAGCAACAAAATTGAATCAGTAATCAAAAAACTACCTAAGAACAAAACCCCTGGGCCAGATGGATTCATCTCTGAATTTTAACAGACATATAGAGAAGAAATAATACCCATTCTTCTTAAAGTTTTCCAAAAAATAGAAGAGGAGGGAATACTTCCAAACTCATTCTATGAAGCCAGCATCACTGTAATACCAAAACCTGGCAAAGACCTCACCAAAAAAGAAAATTACAGACCAATATCCCTGATGAACACAGATGCAAAAATACTCAACAAAATATTAGCTAACTGAATTCAAAATACATCAAGAGGATCATACACCATGATCAAGTGGGATTCATCTCAGGGATGCAAGGATGGTACAACATTCAAAAATCCATCAACATCATCCACCATCAACAAAAAGAAGAACAAAAACCACATGATCATCTCCATATATGGTGAAAAAGCATTCAACGAAATTCAACATCCATTCAACAACGTGGATGGAGCAAGAGGGTATTATGCTCAGTGAAATAAGCCAAGCCGAAAAAGACAAGTATCAAATGATTTCACTCACATGTGGAGTATAAAAAAAACTGAAAGAACAAAACAGCCGCAGACTCACAGAACCCAAGAATGAACTAACAGTTATCAAAGGGAAAGGGACTGGAGAGGATGGGTGGAAAGGGAGTGATAAGGGGGAAAAAGGGGCATTACGATTAGCAGACATAATGTTGGGGGGGCACGGGGAGAGGTGTACAACTCAGAGAAGACAAGTAGTGATTCTATAGCATCTCACTACGCTGATGAACAATGACTGTAATGGGGTAGGTGGGGGGACCTGATGAAGTGGGGAGTTTAGTAACCATAATGTTGCACATGTAATTGTAGATTAATGATACCAAAAAAAAAAAGAAACGGAGAATCATGGAACCATGATTATGAATCAAATTAAAGGAAAACTTGCTTCAGTATATAAAGAGTTGTCATGCAGCAGAAGAGAAATAGTATCTTTCGGATATTCCTGAAGGCAAGACAAACCTAGTGGATATTTCAGTGGAGCAGATCATTCTAAAGAAGAGCTTCCTAATAGCTGGAATTGTCCAGTGATAGTGAAATCAGTACCCTTTGCATTATGGAGCTTTCCACCACCAGAAGTATTTGTGCAACGGCTGAATGACCACCTACCAGAAATACTGTAAAAACTATTCCTATAAGGTGGGCTATCGTCCTTCCTTAATTGGCTCTAAGTCCTCGGAATTGTTAAACTAGCATTGAGCAGAGATTAAAAACAACTGACACACAGACCTGCTTTAATAAAGGCAATACTGTTAAGTAAATGCTGTTATTATATATAAAAATGTATATATTGCTTTTTTATAATTAATAAAAAATAAGTAAGGGTAAGGTCAGTAATCCTTTGGGTTTGCTTGTAAAAACTGTGATGTAAACCTTTATTTCTCTCTTTTAAAGAGTTAGAATTCTGTAATATTTTGGGAAAAATAAGTATTAAAAAAATTTTTGTAGTATTAAAATGCTTTAAAACATTTTAAAATTTACAGTAAAGTAGGGGAGAAATACCCATAATCCTTCTAGCCCAAAATAACCACTTGTACATTTTTCTTCCATTCAATATCACAATTCATGTACCTACTTGATGTTCTGCTACTTGCTTTAGATCGTATTTTAAAAAATAAGATGTTACTTTAAAGTCCCCCTCTATGTGTTCTCCAAAATATCTTTTACTCTCCATCCACAGAAATAACTACTTTTCTGAAATTAATAGATACTCTTCCTATTTTGTTTTTACATAGTACATGTGCACGGTTAAAAAAACCACTTGAGAAAAATAAACACTAAAATAAAAACTATATTCTTACACCCCGATATCACCAGTGTTAGTTAATTAGTTAATGTATACACTTCTGGATATTGTCTGTGCATATTATGTGTGTGATATATGGAGAAATTTCCTTCTATTAACTTGCTAAGATTTTTCTTTTAAATCATGGATAGTGTCAAATTTCATCAAATATTCAAATGCCTTTTTTTGCTTTTATTGAAATGATCAAGTATTTTTTCTCATTTAATTACCATGGAAATTACATTAACATATTTTTTATGTCTACTCTTATCCTTTGCCTTCTTGGGACAAAAGAAAATGTCTTGGGAGAAATAAAATGGCTTATATTTTTAAGCTGCCCTTAGCCAGTTTTGGCATTAAGATAGTAATACTTCTCATGAAGAGTGACTTGGGGAACTTTCCTTCTTTCTGTTCTTTTTTTTACAGATTGTAAAAAATAGAGAATATCTACTTCTTAAAATTTGGTAGATATCACTGCTGAAACCTGGATCTAGCACTGTGAGTTTTTGTCTGGTTATTTTTTTCCTACTTACTCACTTCATGTAATGAAGGTTAATTCAGATATTTTATATTTTTCAGTTTCTTTTAGTAATTTATATTTTTCTGGAAAATTGTTCCTTTTATCTCACATTTTAATTTGTTGGCATTAGGTTTTCAATAGTATTTATGACTTAAAATATGTCATTTCAGAGTTAGCATGTCCCATGTTTATTCCTAATATAGTTAATATATCTCTTGTTTTTCTTGATAAAGCTTGCTGAAAATTTTAGCATGTTTAGAAGCTGTTATTTTTAAGTTCAGAATTGAACTTGAAACATGTTCAGAGTTGTTTGACCTTTCGGTGAGTCTTTTTATCATTAAATAATTTCTTATCTTTCCCTAGTAATGCTTTTTGTCTTAAAACCTATTTGACCTATGCTAGTTTCCTTTGGTTAATATTTTTACCTAACTTTTTTTTCTTTTCATTTCTTCTTTTTTGTGTTAATGTTTTATGTTTGTGCTTATACAATATTAAACTAAATTTTTTAAAAGAATTTATTTCCTAAGGATAAAAATATGTCTTTGTATAACCATTGCATGAGTAAAGCATACATTTACATTTGCACAATTTAATCTACTGTCCACAGTACACTTTTTTCAATTGACTTAATGTCTTTATAGCACTGTCTTTCTAGTATTAGATCTAATATTTATCTTAAGTTGTCAGTGTCTTTAGGCCACATTAATCTGGAACATTTCCACATACTTTTGTTGTCTTTTTATGAAATTCACATTTCCCTTTTCTTTTAATAGACTCTTCCTAATTTGCATTTCTCTGATGTTTAATTGTTTAGACAGGTTTTTGCATTCTTGGCCAGAATACTAAATAGGTGATGTTTTTTTCCTTCTTAAGATATCATATCTGGAGACACATGATGTTCGCCTGTCCTTCATTGATGATGTTAGTAGTGATCACCTGGTCAAAGTGTTGCCCAATTTGCCTACCACATATACAATTACTGTTTTTCCACTCTCAGTGACACCTTAATAAGTGGTCTGTGGGGCGCCACTTTAAGAATATGGAAATAGCTTATTCCTCATCAAAATTAACATCCATCGATTCTTTCCTTATCCCATCTTTATCATGATGGCTTTTCCAACTCTCTCTTTTTATATCTCCAATTCTGGAAAATTCTTAGCCTTTTTGTTTGTTCTCTTCTTCGGTATTGCTTTTCCACATTTTGTCATTATCTTTTAATTTCCTATTGTATGAAATAAAAGCATCTCATAATATAAAAAATGATATAAAAGAATATTGGTGGCCAACAAACGTGAAAATTAACTTCAATAGTAATCAATGAAGTATAAATCAAAATAATGATGTCTTTTTGCCAATCCAATATTAAAAAATTACAACATCCAGCTATTGTAATAATGTAGTAGAATAAAGGCTACTAGACTTTTAAAGAGAATATAAATTGTTACAGTCTCTCCAGAGGGCATTTTGGTAATGCTGTTCAGAGGCCTTTTTAAAACTGTGCAAATGTCTCTCAACCCAGAAACTTCATGTCTTAACATCCTGAAAAAATAATGAAAGATGTGCTTAAAGTTATATATACTAGGATGTTCATCCTAGGAAGAGTTGCAAGCACTCAAATGTTGAATAGAAGAATATAATTAAATAAATTATGATAACATAAAATACTACTACATTAAAAAATTCTGCTGTATTAGCATATATAATGTCATAGAGAGGCACTCAATAATATTATTTAGTGAGAGAAACATACAAAGGCCTCAAATTATATACACCAAAATGTTGGCATTGATTATCACAGGATGGGGTCATAAATGTTTTTTTCCTATTCTATGTGATTTTATAGTACTTTAAATACATTACATTTTTAATAAAATGTTTTTATGTAAAAGGCATTCTTTCATCAATAATTTAGGAATGGTATCTTGATCATTTATAATAAAAGAAAAAAATTTTATTATATAAATTTGACATGTAAATTTAAGGTGTATACCATGAACAAGTGGGATTCATCCCAGGGATGCAAGGATGGTACAACATTTGGAAATCCATCAACATCATCCACCACATCAACTAAAAGGACAAAAACCACATGATCATCTCCATAGATGCTGAAAAAGCATTTGACAAAATTCAACATCCATTCATGATAAAAACTCTCAACAAAATGGGTATAGAGGGCAAGTACCTCAACATAATAAAGGCCATATACAACAAACCCACAGCCAACATCATACTTAACAGCAAGAAGCTGAAAGCTTTTCCCCTAAGATCGGGAACAAATCAATTTTTATTCTGGATGCCCACTCTCCCCGCTTTTATTCAACATAGTACTGGAGGTCCTAGCCAGGGCAATCAGACAACACAAAGAAATAAAAGGCATCCAGATTGGTAAGGAAGGAGCCAAACTATCACTGTTTGCAGATGACATGATATTGTACATAAAAAACCCTAAAGACTCCACTCCAAAACTACTAGAACTAATATATGAATTTAGCAGTTTCAGGATACAAAATTAATACACAGAAATCTGTTGCATTCCTATACACTAATGATGAACTAGCAGAAAGAGAAATCAGGAAAACAATTCCATTCGCAGTTGCATTAAAAAGAATAAAATACCTAAGAATAAATCTAACCAAGGAAGTGAAAGACCTATACCCTGAAAACTACAAGACACTCCTAAGAGAAATTAAAGACACTAATAAATTCATCCCATGCTCTTGTGTAGGAGGAATTAATATTGTCAAAATGGCCATCATTCCTAAAGCAATCTACAGATTGAATGCAATCCCTAACAAAATACTGATAGCATTCTTCAACGAACTGGAACAAATAGTTCTAAAATTCATACAGAACCACAAAATACCCTGAATAGTCAAAGCAATCCTGAGAAAAGAATAAAGCAGGGAGGATCTCGCTTCCCAACTTCAAGCTCTACTACAAAGCCACAGTAATCAAGATAATGTGTCATTTTCCCTCTGAAATAACTCATCAAAATGTGCTTAAGGTCCATCCATGTCATTGCAAATTTGGAAGACTAACATGGCTGAATAAGATCCATTGTGTATACATACCAATATTTTTTATCCATTCATCACTGATGGGCATTTGGGTCACTTCCATATCTTCGCTATGGGAATAATGCTCCAGTGGACATGGGAGTGCATGTATCTCATTGAAATCCTGTTTTCATGTGTCTTGGGTGTATACCCAGAAGTGGAATTGCTGGATCATATGGCAGATCTATTTTAGCTCACTTCCATGTTTAAATCCCTCCATATTGCTCCCCAAAGAGGTTGGACTAATTTACATTCCCACCAACTGTGTATAAGGGTCCCTTTTCTTCCACATCCTTGCCAGCGCCTGTTGTCTCTGTCTCTTCGCTTGTTGATACTCATCATTCTAACAGGTGGGAAGTGACATCTCATTGTGTTTTTGATTTGCATTTCCCTGATGATTAATGGTAGTGAGCATCTTTTCATGTGTCTCTTGCCCATTTTGATGTCCTCTTTGGAAAAATGTCTAGTTCTCCTGCCCATTTTATAATTGGATTGTTTCAGTTTTCTGTCATTAAGTTGTGAGTTCTTTATGTATTTTGGGTATTAAACCTTTATTGTATAGATGGTTTGCAAAAATTATCTCTTACTCTGTAGGTTGTCTGTCATTTGTTGTTTCTTTTGTTTATCCTGTTGTGCAGAAGCTTTGAATTTGATATCGTCCCACTTGTTGGTTTTTCCATTTGTTGTTTATGCTTTGGTGTGTCATGTCCAAAAACTCGTTGCCAAGACCAACATTGCTCAGCTTCTTCCCTGTGTTTTCTTCTATGAGTTTTATGGTATCAGGTCTTATGTTTAAATTTTTGATCATTTCGAGTTGGATTTTGTGAGTGGTGTGAGGTAAGGATTCAGTTTCATTGTTCTGTATGTGTCTCTCCCATTTCCCAGCACCATTTGTTGAAGAGAGAGACTATCATTTCTGCATTGGGTGTCCTTGGCCACCTTGTTGCATATTAGTTGACTATAAATGCCAGAATTTAATTCTGTGCTCTGTATTCTATGCCGTTTGTCTATATGTCTAGTTTTGTGCCAGTACCATACTGTTTTTATTACTATGGCTTTGCAGTATAGTTTGAAACCAGGAAGTATGATACTTTGTTCTTTTTTTCTTAGATTGCTTTGGCTATTTGGGGTCTTTTGTGGTTCTATACAAATTTTAGGATTGTTTCTTCTATTTCTGTGAAGAATGCCTTTGGTATTTTAATGGGAATTACATTGAATCTGTAGATGGCTTTTGGTAGTATGGCCATTTTAACAAACCCATGAATACAGGATGTCTTTCTGTTTGTGTCTTCTTCAGTTTCTTTCAGTGAAGTCTTATAGTTTTCATTGTACAGATCTTTCACTTCTTTGGTTAAATTTATTCCCTGGTATTTTAGTGTTTTTGATGCTGTTGTGAATGGGATATTTTTCAGATACTTCATAATTAGTGTAAGGGAATGTGAAGGATTTCTGTATGCTGACTTCTGACTTTATATCCTGCCACTTTGCTGAAATCATTTATTAATTCCAACAGTTTTTTGATTGACTCTTTGGGATTTGCTATATGTAAGATCACATCATCAGCAAACAGTGAAGTTTTATTTCTCCATCTTGCCTAATTGTTCTTTCTGTGAGTTCCAGTGTTATGTTGACCAGGAGTGGTGAGAGCAGGCATTCTCGTTTTGCTCCTGATGTTAGAGGAAATGCTTTTAATTTTTCTCCATTTCTTCTCATTGAGTGTATTAGCTCTAGATTTGTCTTATGTGGCCTTTATTATTTTGAGGTATGTTCCCTCTATACCCAATATGTTAAGGGTTTTTACTGTGAAAGAATGTTGTATTTTGACAAATGCTTTTTCTGTATCTATTGAGATGATCAGGTGATTTTTATCTTTCATTTTATTGACATACTACATTTATTCATTGGCATATACAGAACCATCCTTGCATCCCAGGGATGAATCCCACTTGGTTATGGTTATAATATAGTTATATATGATATACATAATGTGGTTTTGTGTATAGTCCTTTTAATGTGTTTGTGAACTTAGTTTGGTAATATTCTGTTGAGAATTTTTGCACTTATATTCATCAGGGATAATGCTCTATAGTTTTCTTGTGGTATTCTTATCTGGTTTTGGTATCAAGATAATGCTGGCTTTGTAGAATGAGTTTGGAAATGTTCTTTCTTCCTTGATATTACGGAAGAGCTTGAGGGTTGGTGTTAGTTCTTCTTTAAATGTTCATAGAATTCCCCAGTGAAGCCATCTGGTCCTGGAGTTTTCAGTGTTGGTTGTTTCCTTTTCCATTCCAGTTGTAATGTTTCCTTTTCATTTCTAATTTCATTTGCATCTTTTTTTCCTAGCTAAAGGTTTGTTTATTTTGTTTATCTTTTCAGACAACCGTCTCTTAGTTTCATGGATCTTTCTTCATGGTTTCTATTGTTTTTCTGGTTTCTGCTTCATTTACTTCCATTCAGATCTTTATTATTTCCTTCCTTTTGCTAACTTTAAGCTTAATTTATTCTTTTTCTAGTTCCTTCAGGTGTAAAGTTAGGTTGTCTGTGATCTAATTTCTTAATATTTACATTTATTGCTATAACCATTCCTCTTAGAACTGCTTTGGCTGCATCCACAAGATGTGATACATTGTATTGCCATTTTCCTTTGTTTCAAGATAATTTCCCTCTTTATTTTTTCTTTGACCCAATGGTTTTTTAGAAGTGTGTTGTTTAGTGTCCTTATATTTATAACTCTTTTAACTTTCCTTTTGCATTTTCTAGTTTCATACTATTTGTCAGAAAAGATAGGTACTGATTTCAGTCTTCTTAAATTTGCTAAGATTTGCCTGCTAGCCAATCATTTAATTTGTCCTGAAGAATGTTCCAGGTGAATTTGAAAGGAATGTATATTCTGCTGCTGTTGGGTGGAGTGTTTGTATACATCTCTTAGATCCATTTGTTCTGAACTGTGGCTCAATTCCAATGTTTCCTTGTTGGTTTTTTGTCTGGATGATCTGTCCATTGGTGATAGTGGGGTATTGAAGGCCCCTGCTATTATTGTATTGTTTTGATTTCTCCCTGAAAACTGTTAGTATTTGCTTAATACATCTCAGTGCTTGGATGTTGGGAGCATACATATTTATGATTGTTACATCATGACCCCTTTGTCATTATATAATGCCCTCCTTTGTCTCCTGTTACCATTTTTGCTTGCAGTCTATAGACGTATGGCTATGCCACTTTCCTTCGGCTTCCATTTGCTTGGAATGTTGTCTTCCATACTTGTTCTTTGAGCCCCTATGTATCTTCAGAGCTGAAATACATCTCTTGAAACAGCATTTAGTTGGGTCTTGCTTTTATCCGTCCAGCCATCCTGTGCCTTTTAACTAGTGAGTTCAATCCACATTTAGGGTGATGGTTGATCTGCAAGGATTTACTGTTGCCTTCTTGTTGTTTTGTCCCTCCATTTCTCGACCATCCTGTTTTTGTCTACCTTTGTAAGCTCATGGCTTTCCATGGTGATTTGCCTAGTTTCCCTTATTTTTTCTTTTTTTTAATATTTCCTGTCTCTAGATTTTTACGTTGTGGTTACCATGAGATTTACATAAGATGTATGATAGATAAATTAGTCCTTTTTCTGCTGATAGCAATTTATCTTCATTTACCTACAAAGGTTTTATCTTTTATTCTTCCCCTTTTATATTTTTAATGTCACAGGTTATCAATTTTATGCTGTGATTTTGTTACCAAGTTGTAGCTGCATTATTTTTAATGTTCTTTTCCTTTAGCCTTTATGTTTGTTTAATATACTATTCTAAAAGAGTTACTTTCTAATTCTGTCTTTCACCTTAATTAGAGTTTTATGTATTTTTGTCTTTTCATTTCAGCTTGAAGAGTTCCTTTTAACATTTCTTGTGAGGCTCATCTGATAGTGGTGAATTCCCTCAACTTCTGTCTGGGAGAGCTTTTATTTCTCTTTCATATCTGAAGGATTACGGCCAAATAGCATATTCTTGACTTGCGGTTTTTATCTTTCAGTACTTTGAATATGTCATTTCATCCACTCCTGGCCTATAGTTTCTGCAGAGAGATCTGATAGTCTAATGGGGATCCTGTTTAGGTTACAGTCTTCTTTCCCCTGGTGCCTTTAACATTCCTTATCATTGACTTTTGACAATGGTAATATGTATGTTAGAGGAGGCCTTTTTGCTTTGAGATAATAAGGTGGCTTCAGGACTTGTATGTCCAGTTCCTTCCCCAGGTTTGGGAAGTTCTCAGTTATTATTTCTTTAGCTAAGTTATCTGCTTCCTTCTCCATCTCTTTGCCTTCAGGGATGCCCACTAATTCTTGATGGCTCTTCTCATGGAGTCTGGCAGTGCTATAGTGTTTCTTCACTTCTTAGAGTTAGCTCTCTCTCTTCTACCTGAATCAGTTCTACACTCCTCTCTTCAAGCTTGCCTGCTCTCTCTTCCATCTCATTTTCTGCCCAATTTCCAGTGCTCTCTAATGCGTTCATCTCATTTACTGAGCTTTTCAGTGCCAGTTTTGTGGTTGTTTTTAGAATTTCAGTCTCTTTGTTACACTCCCTATTCCTTAGTTTTATTCCCGATATCATTGCATTGCCTGGGTTTTCTTGCCGCTTGGTGAATGTCTTCCTAACAGCTATCCCGAATTCTTACTAGTTAGAGTGTAGTAGTCCATATTTTTGGGGTCCATTGCAAGAAGTTGTCGTTCTCCTCTTGCGACACCATATTTCTGTAGCTTTTCACAGAGTTTGGTGCCTCTGCTGTCACCTTACGTAGGTGAGGCTTTCTTTACTTTGACCTATAAGTAATTAGGAGCCTTCCTTTTGTTACCAGAAGGTGGTGCCATAGCACAGGTTTTGGTTTCTCTTAGAGCAGATTCCCCACTAAGTGGGAGGTCGGGGAGCACGTGCAAAAAAACATGCAGGCGGAGAGACGAGGGTGTGGCAGAGTGGGGTGTGGGCCTAGCATGGGGGCTCTGGCTGTGCCCACCGCCCAGGAGGGAGGTCCTCGGGTTGGGCCCAGCGGTCTGCAGGTGCTGTTCTTGCAGCAGCTTGGGGCAGAGGGTAGGAGCTCCATTCCTTGAGTTCTTCAGTTCTGGGCTGCCCTTCTCCCTCCTTCCCTGCCCCAGTCCCTGTGGTCCACCCTCGGAGCAGCTGGGGACTGGGCATGCACCCACTGCCCCTCCAGGGGGCCGCACTGCACAGCCCTCGATCACACAGATGGGTGGGTGTCCCGGGGCAGCTTCCCAGAGATGCTTTTGTCAGGGACGGCTGGTTATGGATGTCCAGTTAGTTGCAAATTGAAGAGGAGAGAAAAAAGGGGTTGATCGTGCTGCCATGAATTGGACATCACATCACCTGAAAGAAAATGTTCTAACAAAGTTTTCATAAGCTTCATGGAATATGTTTGAAGACGCTGGAAATGGTTATTGTTTTTATCTAGAAATGTTTACCAGGTAACCTCTGCACCACCTGGATAGTGCTATGTGTCTTGGTGTCTCTTTGCCCAAATGACGACTCCCAAAGCAAGTGCCTCTCGTCATATCCTTTGGCTAAACTTAAATGACTTTCCATGTATCTTCAGGCAAATGCGCAAGAATTATTTACAAATAAGTGTGAGAAGCAAACAAGGGAGTAGTAAGCTAAGTACCTGACTGAATTGGTAAATCTGTTTCCTGGTGTATTTTATGGTCATGAACACTAAACCCACCCTGTTTTGTACGTCGTTTACAGTAACACTAAAATGTTATTTGATGCTATCTGCAGTGCTTTACTGTTGAATTTTTCTCAAATGGTCTTTTTTATGTATTTGTGCACGTACAGGAACTATCAAAGAACCTTGAGCTGAGTACTAACAGTTTTCAACGACAGTTGCTTGCTGAAAGGAAAAGGGCATATGAGGCTCATGATGAAAATAAAGTTCTTCAAAAGGAGCTGCAGCTACTCTATCACAAATTAAAGGTAAGCATGTTATTTTAAATTGCATTATTTATTCCTATAACATATATTAGATGAAAACCTAACATTTTTAAACACTGTTACCATGCATATTTGTAGTTGGTACAATATTATTTATAGAGTATTGCTGTTCTTTGGCACTTAGAAAGGAGTGTTAATATAGTCACTGTAACATGCCAAAAATGAAAGTTTGACCACACTAATAGGAGTGATACAACTGAAATAAGTATTAAATCCTGAAACTGGAGTTTCTCTGTGTTGCACATTTGAATTAGCCAGTGTTCTTCCTCAGATAACCCCTTGACTTATTATTTCTAATGTTGTTTCAGATATTGCCCTTCATTTTCACAATGCTTAACAGAACCATTAACATTATTTAATTTTGTTAAAACAGGTGTTCTTAATTCTCTCCAGAGGTCATTTATGGGTTGAATTTTGAACAAAAATTGAGTGTTTATGCATTATGTGGTATAGAATTTTCATTTCGCTAATCAAATTTTCAGAGAAAACCATAGCCCCAAAATGATAAGAACACTTGTGTTTTAAAAAATGACACATTTTTTCCTTGTCATTGATTCAGAACCCCCATTTGAGAGATGCTAACTGAATTCTCCATCTCCCAGGCTAAGCCTGGAAGACAGTGTAAGATAGTACTTGCTCTGTCAGGTAGGTTTGGGTAGAAAATGGATTTTGCCTCATTTGCTTTCACTCTCTTCACTGCCAGCACAGATTGGACTTTTTAGGGAGTGTCATTGCTGTGCCCACCCTAAATGTCCTAGACATTCCTCTCCATAGTCTGACAGTTATGAAGGGCAGCTGAACTATGGCATACTATATCCCAGTTTGCTAAGGGAAGAAGTGCCAGCTGACAAGGTGAGGGTTTTGTCTTGTTTTAACTAAGACTCTACATCCTTAATTGTATTGGGTTTGTTTTCAGGAAAAGGAGAGAGAACTGGATATAAAAAACATATATTCTAATCGTCTGCCAAAGTCCTCTCCAAAGAAAGAAAAAGAGCTTATATCAAGAAAAAATGGTATAGTAGCTATTATTGTTTAAAAACTTATTGTAGCTATTACTTAATAATAAATAAATCTAAAGTATTAGGTAAATATAAAGGGGAAAGAACTTCACTGAAATAAATAATAAATGAACAAATACTTCCTTATAGTTAACTTTTAGAAATACTTTCAACTATCTCAGTTTTTTCCCCTGAGGTCATTAAAATTACATCTTACGTAATTAATTTTTTTTCTTATAATTTATTTTTGAATTTTTTATGAAAAAAATATAAGCATACTCCAAACTAGAAATTACAGTATAATGAACTTTCATTTATGCATCACCTAGCTTTAACAATTACACACTTTACTAATTTTTTTCCATCTATTTTTGTATACTTCTTTTCCTAGAGTATGTAAGGGAAATACCAGCTTTTCATTTCACTCATACTTCAGTATTGTTATGCATATCTTTACTTTTTTAAAAAACAAAAGCATATATTTCCCTCTTCTGTGAATTGCAAAAAGTTAAAAACATAAACTTTGTAAAAGCTTAATAGAATTTACTAGTCAGAATTGTGCTCAAATTACATAATTGCCAGTAAATCCTAGAAACAAAAATAGTAATAGACAGTAGTCATGAAGCTAATCAGAATATGCATTTCATTTAGATGGTGAACATATACCAGTTAAATTCCATGTATCTTAGCACTGTTAAGTGTGACTAGAAAAATTCTTTTATAATTTTCATGGTAGCTGCATGCCAGAGTGATTTTACAGACCAGTGTACAAAAGGAGTACAAACCAGTGAAGACTTGGAGCTGGAAGAATTTCCTTTAACACCACAAACAGTTGTGTGTTATGAAAACAGATGGGAAGGACCTGAGCACCTTACTTTGGTGAGTTTAGGAGTATGACTAGGTAGTAAAGTAGGTTTGTCATTCCTAAAATCACAATGTCAAGCATTTTTACATTTCTACAATAAAGCTAGTGCTATATCTGTGTAAATATGCAGCTGTCCTTTTCAGAAGAAAGAGGTCACACTTGTGTGTTCTGTTACACTCTTTTGGCTTGACTTAGTGTTCATTGCATCTTTCCAGTGTTTGGGAAGGCCGATGATACCGTCTGGGTTGGAGGTAGATCTTCCTGCTTGTTATGTCCCCACATAGTCTCTACATCCTCCTTGTTTATGTTTAATTTTAGTATTTTTTTAATGATTTGTTAGAATTTGAACACATTTATTTATTTTTTTTGGCCTCCTGTGTAAAAATTTTACAGGTTAGCTGAATGCTGAGCAAAGTAATTACTGTGGGATCTGACTTTATACCATTGGTGTTAGAATTCAGGGGGTCTGTGTTGGACCTTCATTTAAAGGACTTACCTACTAAATACCAGAAGGCCCTTTTCTCTAAGGTGGTTTTATCTTCAGTGTTTACAATTTAAACTCCAAAGAAAACAGTGTAACTGGGACCCAGCATATTTAATGTGATCCTACGTTTTTGTGCCTTGTAAGTTTCCCCATGACTCTGAGAGCTCTTCTTGTGTAAAACAGAATGGACTGATTTGGTTCCTGGAGGCTCTCCTGTTTTTTTTTTTGTTTATTTCATTTTGTTCTGCACTTTAGACAAGTTAGCTGTACTGCAAAGTGTGTTTCTTCCTATATTTGCACTATTTGATGATACTAGATCATGTTAATTTGGCTTTTTTAAAAGGGTAAAGTGTAAACTGTGGTCTTTATAAGATTCAGCAGGAGGAGCAACAGCCTGATACAATACAAAGAGGATACTTTGGAGTTATCTCTGTTTTTTAATTAAATTTTGGTTCTAACATTTTATTTGTGTGACTCCTTGGAGTGTCTGTTTCCTAATCTATAAAACAAGGTTGGGTTACTCTTCAGGTTGTGGTGATAACTCATCAAGTTTATAAAGCTCTTAGACCAGTCCTGCCTCCTCAAGGGGCTTGGCAGATGGGAGCTGTGTTAGCTGAAACAGGCTAAGCTGACTTGGGAAAAGACCCAGAATACAGTGCTCAGGCAAGGTGCACGTTCCTGTCTCTTGAGGGAGATGAGGTGAGTGGGTGGTCCGGGGGGCTGGACAGCATTTCCTGAGGTAGCCATCCTCTCCTATTGCTCTTCTATCTTAAGGGGTGCAGTCCTCCGCTTGTAGTTGGCACTAGCTCAGCACCTCTGTAGAGGAACAAGGAAGTGGAGCTTTGTAGAGGAACGAGGAAGTGGAAGCCCTGCAGTTTTGGTCTTTATAAATGTCATCAGAAGTGCATGCACACTTTCACTCACATCCCCATGCTCCTGTTTAGCTGCAAGGGAGGCTAGCAAAGGGAAACTGCAGTCGAGCCACTCTGCACCTTCCAGAACTAAGGACTCTGTTTCCAAAACTGTAAGGAAGGGGGAGAAAGTGGACACTAGGGACAGCTCTGTGTTCCACATGTCTATGAATAATTGGTATCTTATTTAGTTACACACACATGAAGGGACTGTATGAAACAGGAATTTTAAGTTTACATTTTTATTTAAATTTTATAAAATTGATTAATTGGAGGCTTTGGCCATAATGTAAACTTGAAAGATTCTGCTCTGTCATCACTGCTTGTGATAGAGTCTAGCATCGTCTCGCTTGGCCTCCATAATCAGTCAGCTGAATTACTCGTGTTCTGTGCAATAGACAAAACAAGGACACCTCTGGAACTTGTCCCCTCAGGATTGTGTGTCTACTTCTGTTACACTGGCTCTTGTAAATGTGTCTTTAAAACTTTAAAGAAATAATCCTGTATGCTTTTGAATCATCTTTCAGTGGACGGAAACTTGTGACTTACTGCTTTATTAACTGAAAATTGCTTTAATTTCTAGCCTAGTTGTTATTGTGCTTAATGGAAGATAAAAATCTATGATGTTTAAATAACTGTATTCTCCTTTTTGATATATAAACTTGCATTTTTTTTTAAATGTGTAATAGGATCTGGAATCTCAAGGGAGAGATGAGCATGAAGAAGCAGATATTCTAAACCCAATTGTGAAAAGGAAAGAAAAATTTGTTAAAGATGAAGGACTTCACGTTGTAAAACTGGAGGTTGAGAACCTGGAGGATGGTAAGAAAGAGTTTAAGCAAATGATAAGTCAGCATCCCTTGGGCAAGAAAGGAGTAATATCCCCTGGTATCTTCATCTGAACAGTGAATGAGTTATACAGATAAGAAAAGATTGATGCAGTGGCAGGAGAGATGGTCTATTGGGAGTCACAAACATTTGAATGACGTAGGTAACAAAAGAAAAAAAATGAAGCCTGTAAGTCGGCTGCTATTCGGGGTTAGTGAAATAGGACAAATTACCTTCAGAAAATCCAGATGAAGGGAAAAAATTCTGTGTTAACTAAAGCTCGATGAGTAAATAACAGAAAGACCCTTCTTGAGACTCAGTCCTTAGACCAGCCAATCAATGAGTTGTGAGGTCCTGAATATAGTCCTGTAGTTTTTCTTTGGTTTTAATATGCAAAGTAAATCTTTAACATGCTCAACCATTAGTGTGGAAGTTCAGTGAACCAACTCACAGTTTCTGATACACAAGTGAAGTTCAGGAATAAATTCATTTCCATCTGGATATGTCTTAAAGGTACAGGTGAGCAAGATCTCAGACTTAACCCCTGAATGTATCTTATTAGTTACAGAGGAATCCTTTTTTTCCCCCCTTAAGGTTAGTGGAATAGAAAATCATGACCTAATTGTTGCTTAAGTTAGGGTATATATGTCAGTGCCTATGTGTGTGTATGTGTATTGAAAACAATGTAACAGTTAGAATAGAAACTGTGTTTACATCACTGTTGGCTGATGTTCAAAGGGAGATGCTATCACATGTTGAGCTAAGGAATAGAAAGTGAGGTTTTATGACCAGTTCTGTTTAGGCACCAGGAAAAGGAATAGAGCAACAGAAGACTGTCACTTCTCTGTGTCCTTTTTGATTTTTTCACCTGGAGTCTGTATGTAACAAACTCTTGACATAAGTGAGAACATACACCAGAGTTAGTAAATGCATAGTATTCTTACATATTTTGACATTTTCAATTTTTTCATTTGGAAGTAATTTCATGATTATAGTAAAGTGTTAATACTTGCCAAGAACCACTTAAGAGTAAGTTGCATACCTCATACCCATACCCTAAAATAATTGCACATGCATTTTTCCAAACCAAAGGCCTTCTCTTTTATCATTCCAGTATATTGTTCAACTTCAGAAAATTTAACTTTGATACAACACATTTTTCTAATCTGCTGTCTGTATTAGAGTTTTGTCAGTTGACAGAGTACTGTCCTTTATAGCATTTTCTTCCCTCCAGGATATGGTTGTTAATTACATTTGGTTCTCTTATCTCTTAAGCGTCCTTTAATCTGGAACAGCCTTCTTAAAATATTTTGTGAGATGAACATATTTGATGAATACAGCCTTTTTAAAAAAAATAGAATGCTCCTCATTTGGGGTTTATCTGAAAATATTTCTTAATTATATTCAGGTTAATGCATCTTCTGCGACAATACTATATAAGTGATGTGTCCTTTTCAGGGTATGACATCCAGAGATTTAGCTTATTTTAAGTTTAAAATAAAAGTCTTTGCACCATTCATCTAACACCCTCTATTCAGTGTCCAATATCACATTAGGTATAAAAAATAAACAGAACCTTCTTCTCCATCCCTAAACCGGAGAACAAAATTTTTCTATCAGTGTGAATCTTAAATGCAGTATGTATTAAGTATATTCTGTTTGAATCCCAGAATATCAAGTATACAAATGAAATTTATGTGTCCATCCTCACTCAGGTACTGATAAAACTGAAATTAGTTAGGCTGCTGTTTTGTAAAAGATGACAGTTGCGTTTTCCTACTTAAAAATATTGACTGCCATACAATCCCATTTTTAAAATTTGATTTCATACAGAATGGGAAAGAGAAAAACTTGCTAAAAAGCAAAAAGACAAGACATCTTTGCTGGAGAGAGACAAAAAGCCAGCATTGGAAACGGGAAGATACCAAATGGAAATGTGCCAAATTCAGAATATTGGTAAGTTGGAAGAGGAGGAAGAAAACAGACTGAAAAGAGAGATGCTGCTTGCTAAACTGCATGAAATTGACAGAGAACTCCAAGGTTCTCAGAACCTGCAGTGTCCTCCTTTGCCATCATTACCTGATTTGGAATCAAAACTGTACTCCCCAGAGAGAAGCCCCAAAACATACGTGTCCTCTGAATCCTCAGAAAGATTACCTAATGGGCATCATTTGCAGAATATCCATCTTTTAACTGCAAACGTTGATGATCAGAAACCAGTAAATATTAGAAGCCCAGCCTCTCCAAATGAGCTTAGTTTTGGCAGTTACGTGCCTTCGTTTGCAAGAACATCAGGGAAATTAAATCCATTTAGCCAAAAAAGTGGCCTTTTGGATTTCCAGAGAAATAGTATAGAGAAATATGGGAGAGACAGCGTAGACTTAATCACAAGAAAAGAGAGGAAGGCTCATCTGATGCAGCAGCTCTTCGGCCCCACAAGCAGCAGTATTTCCCCCAGAGGCAGTGACACAGATTCTTTGGCTGCCAGCAAAGGCAACTTTGACCCTCTTGAGTTTTCTCCCTGGGGACAAAAGCGGCAGGTCTAGAGAACATGATGAAGATGAGGGCTTTTTCCTCAGTGAAGGAAGAAGCTTTAACCCAAGTAGACACCAACTGAAACATGCAAACACTAAGTCAGCAGTAAAAGCAGTCGGTTCTGGAGAAGATGAAATCGAGGAAGTAGCGCTGAGGTGACTGACCCTGGTCGCATTTCCCAGTTGCAGATGTTAAAAGTATTTTAATATGCATTTATAAATACTTAGACTTTCAGTATTAAAGGTCCTAAAGAGTGGTTTGTAATAGACAGAGATTCAGTGCAAATAAGTGGATCATAACACATTATATAGCTAGTTTGCCAACAATGAAGGAGGCTTCTTTGAATGGAAATGAAAATAGAGATGTATCTTACTTGGTTTTGACTTTTTATTTACAAATAGGTTTTGCCTCTTAAATCAGCCATATGGGAAGTTTTACTCCATGGGGCTCATGTTCATTTCCTATTTTTATCCCTATTTATTTACTTATTTTTGGTTAGATCCTGCAGAAATTAAGAGCAAGAGGCCATGTGGAAGTACAGCTCCCAAGTGGTAGACCGGGGCTCTGGTGCTGCTGAGAACCCTGCCATCTATGGATGGGGCTGGGGTCCCGTGTGTATATGGCACGGCTTAACTGGAAGCAATGACAACATTGGAATTTCCCTTTCCTCTGGAAGTAGCCACAGTTAAACACTACCCATTTCCCATTACAGGTCCCACTAAGTCACTTTCCTAAAACTGTGCCAGCACATTAGGTGGATTCAGAGGACATTTGTCTGTTTGCATGGACAGGTGCCTGCGTGGCTCCCAGAGGCTCAGACAGTGTCTCACTATTCCCTTTCCTTGTTCCCTACACTGTGTGTATCAGTGATGGTGTGAGATTTCCTGCCTAACCACAGGAAACAGAAGAAATTTCATCTGATACAGAAGGAATTTCAGCTCAGTATTTTTCTAGAGTAATGTAACTTGGAAGTTTTAATACTTTTTAGATTTGTGCTTACAGACAATTCAGTGGGACTGCGGTGGTGTAATGCTTGTGGACAGCCTTGGGTGTCAGTGTTTAGAGATGTGGCTGCTGCCTTGCTGCTGGGTGGGTGGTCTCCTGTTGAAATGCTTTGGTCCTTTGCTGTTAGTAGCTCACTTCATCTGCAAAGGACTGATGACCTTGGATTATGCTGGGGATGACTGGCCTTTAAGAAGCAGTAATACACCACCAACCGAGCAGAGAACACCATTCAGAGGAAGAGTGGTGGAACAGTGTGTCAGGGGAAGAATAAAAAGTGTAGAATGACACATAGCTCTAAAATAAGCTTTTTTCCCCAAGAATTTACTGTGTATTTGCTCATAATATGATTTCTGATGCCAAGCATACAGAGTGATGAGGGGACTAGAGTTACCCTTTTCCCTTGAATTCTTATGAATGCTTATTACTGGATATAATTTCATGACTATTTGACAAGACTTACCTGATTAAAATATATACCACCTATCATCTTCTAAATTGTGTTCCTTTATTTATTGGGAAGTGTATCTCCCAAAATTGGTAAACTATATTTGAAATTTTTTTTAATAAAGAGATTTTTGTGTCTGATATAAATAAGCATTTAGTATGTTGCACATCATTCTAATATGTACAAGCCACAATATTATTGTAATGCAGTTCTTGATAAAATCTGTATTTGCTAATTTTGTTCACAGCTGCTAATTTTTTACCAAAACTATTCTAGTTCTTAGGTTGTTTGGTTTTAAAGCCTTTTTAAAAAGCCTTTCAGTGAAGTTTTATATTCAGGTCATTTTTATTAGTCAATTGCTTTTTTCTACCTGGTGTTTTTTCTAGCCTCTTTAACTATATGCAACATGACAGAATTATTAAAATTAAAACTAAACTTAAAATCAAGTTTTAGACATAATAGCATTACTGTTTTAAGCATTAAGATTGGAGATTAAAATGTACAGAACAGATTTTTCTTCATGAACAAACAGAGGGAAACGTATTTTTTCTAAATGTCAAGTTAAATTTGTTTGTGCTCAGGACTCTTAATAAAAAAATTGTTTTAAATGCTATGACTCTGTTTGAATGATGCCTTAGGTCACACAGGAAATGTATAGCGGGAACAGAGCCTGCAGAGTTCATTTTCATTATTCACCTTCTTTTTTCCTGCCCAGGATTTTTAGTTGAAGTAGATGAATTTGCCCTAAATCAGGTTAGACCGTGTGCTAGTCTTAGCAGATAATTATAATTTTAATTAATCCTTTCACCCTTAATAGCTATCATAATGTCATGTATTGCTCATAATATTAAATAGGTGGGGGTAAGGATTAAATTGAATCATAAAATAAGCTTATTTCATGACTGACTCGCTGTTTTCCAGCCCTCCTCTCCCTCCCCTGCTGGGACTCGCTCAGCCTGGAATGCCTGGTGCTCTCTTTTTCATATGGAGCACGCTCACCCACTGAGCGCCTCCCTAGAGCCTTGCACTGTGTTCAATGGGCACAGAAAATAGGCACCAGAGCAGGCTGCCCACCCAGCACCCTCCTGCTCCCCGGTGTCCTTGGGTCCCTCAGCTGTCACTGGCCATAATGCTGCTTAGGTGGTGGTGTGAGGCCAGGTGCTGGCCTCTTACACGTACTCAGTAAACATCAGCTGTCACCATAGCTAACGACAAGTTTCTTTTAGGGAATAACTGGAAAAATACAGGTCTGATCTGTAATACACTGACACCATACTTTGCACAAAATACAAGAACAAAAAGCTGAACCTCGTAACTGTCATAAAACATCTACACTAAATATGTTGCCTCTCAGGTCTGCACTTAGGATGTTTCTTCCTCTACTCAAATTGTGCAGTAAGACCAATGAGCTTGTTTCCTAAACCACAGAAGCACAGAAAATCTAAGCTTTGGACAAGTTCAGTGTCATGAGGACAGGTAAGAATCAGTCCCACAGCAGAAAGGAAATGAAACCAGAAAGCACAGGATTTTGTGACAAACTGTGCCTCCAGTCTATGCATCCCTGGACGAGTTACAGACCTTTGCACCTCCTTCCCCAGTAAGATGGGCTATTGACAGTACCTACCTCATACCCATTAAATGAGCTGATATGTGAATAGGGTTAGGATGGTTAAATGTTCAAACTGTTGTTGCTTAGAAAGGTAATGGGAAGGGAGGACATGATATTTGTTGAATGTCAAATGTGATAATTGATGTTTTTCTGTATGCTCATTTAATCCAGTTTCCTCTAACAGATACTTTCTACTGCCATTTCACAGTTGGGGCTAATAGATTGTAATATGTAACAGATAGAGTACAAAGGCTACAGACTGCATTCAATAGTCAGTTTAAGAAATCCAAAGAAATAAAATATTTTAGAAAGAGTTTTGCATTAGTATTTGAAGTGGTAAGTGACAACAACCCAAATCAAACTAGCTTAAGCAAAATTAGTAAATTGTTTTTTGGCTTGAATTTGGAAAACTAAAAAAGTGGTTTTATCTGGAAGTGCTAGTAATAGCACTTACTCTATGCACCTCTTAGCCCTGCTGACTATCATTTCCAGATAAATTCTACATTTAGTAACAGTACTGCAATTGGCAGCCTCAAATCCACATCATCCCTTCAGCTGGTACCCATCTCTTTGGAGAAGACTTTCTGGTAGCTGGTAGAAGTCCGGCTAGTTGGTGGTGTCCTACCAGGGCCTGGTGGCCTTGTGCAGGAGGAAGGTGGGACCTCCACTCCTGCACCTCTTCGTGGAATGAGCAGGTTTCTGTGGAATGGGGAGGCATTTTTCATTGAGGAAGAAATTTTAGACATACAAAAAACCATTTACTGTACAGATATGCCACTACAATAAAGTGAGTATCACAATAAAGCAAGTCACATGAATTTTTTGGTTTCCAAGTGCATATAAAAGTGATGTCTACACTGTACTATAGTCTCGTGTACAATAGCAGTATGTCTAAAAAACAATGAACGTATCTTAATTAAAAACACTTTATTACTAAGAAATGTTAACCATCATCTGAGCTTTCAGGTCATAATGTTTTTGCTGGGGGAGGGTCTTATCTCAGTGTGGACAGCTGCTAACTGACCAGGGTGGGGGCTGCTCAGGGTGGGGTGACTGACAATTTCTTCAAACAAGACAACAATGAAGTTTGCTGCATCGAATGACTCTTCTTTCACAGATGATTTCTCTGTAGCATGTGATGCTGTTTGACAGCATTTTACCCACAGTAGAACTTCTTTGAAAATTGGAGTCAATCCTCTCAAACCTGCTGCTGCTTTGTCAACTGAGTTTATGTAATAATCTAAACCCTCTGCTGCATTTCAGCACTTCCCAGCATCCTCACCAGGAGCAGATTCCATCTTGAGAAGCCACTTTCTTTGCTCGTCCATAAGGAGCAGCTCCTCATCAGTTTAATGATGAGATGCAGCGATTTAGTCCCATCCTCAGGCTGCACTTCTAACTCTAGTTCTCTTGCTGTTTTCACCACGTCTGCAGGGACTTCCTCCACTGAAGTCTGGAAGCCTCAAAGTCATACAGGAGGGTTGGAATCAACTTCTTCCAAACTCCTGTTAATGTTGGTATCCCATGAATCATGACTGTTCTTAACGGCATCTAGAATGGCGAATCCTTTCCAGGTTTTCAATTAACTTTGCTCAGATCTATCAGAGGACCACTGTCTGTGGCAGCTGTAGCCTTTACAAAATGTATTTCTTAAAGAATGAGACTTGAAAGTTGACATGACTCCCTGGTCCATGGGCTGCAGAATGGATTCTGTGTCAGCAGGCATGAAAATGACATTCATCTCACTGTCCATCCCCATCATGGCTTTTGGTGACCAGGTCGTTGTCAGTGAGCAGTCATTCTGAAAGGAATCTTTTTTCTGAGCAGTAGGGCTCAACAGTGGGCCTAAAATATTCAGTAAACCCAGTTGTACGCAGATGTGCTGGCATCCAGGCTGTGTTGTCCCACCAAGAGGGCACAGGCCGAGTAGATTTGGGACAACTGTTAACGGCCCTGGGATCTGGGGATTTGTCAAGGGCATTGGCTTCAACTTAAAGTCCCCAGCTGCATGAGCCCCCAACAGGAGGGTCAGCCTGTCCTGTGAAGCTCTGAAGCCAGGCACTGACTCCTCTCCAGCTCTGAAAGCCTTAGATGGCACCTCCCAATAGAAGGTGTTTGGTCTACACTGCAAATCTGTTGTCAGTGCAGCCACCTTCCTGAATTATCTCAGCTGGGTCTTCTGGGCAACTTGCTGCAGCCTCTCCATCAGCACCTGCTGCCTCACCAGCAGTTTTCTGTTACGGAGCCGCTTCTTTCCTTGGTTCTCATGAACCAACCTCTGCCAGGGTCCAACTTTTCTCCTGCAGCTTCCTCATCTCTCAGCAATCACGGAATTGGAGAGAGTCGGCATTGCTCTGGACTAGGGTTTGGCTTACAGGATGTTGAGGCTGGTTTGAACTTCCATCCAGACCACTGCAACTTTCTCCACATCAATAACAAGGCTACATTACTTTCTTATCATTGGTGTGTTCACTGGAGAAGCACTTTTAGTTTCCTTCAAGAACTTTCTCTTTGCATTTATAGCCTGGCTACCTGATGCAAGAAGCCCAGCTTTTCACCTGTCTCAGCTTTTGCCATGCCTTCCTCACTGAGCTTAATCGTTTCTAAGAAGCTTGTGATTTAGAGTGACAGCCATGCGACTCTTCCTTCTCTTGAACACTTTGAGGCCACTATATGGTAATTAATTAGCCTGCTATCAATACTGTTGTCTCAGGGAATAGGGAGGCTCAGGGAGGAGAGAGACCGGGGATGTCCAGTTGGTGGAGCTGTCAGAGCACACGCAACCTTTACTGATTAAGTTCTCCATCTTAGATGGGCATAGCTCAAGGTGCCCTCAACCAGTTACAAGAGCAACATCAAAGATCACTGATCACATATTATTGTAACAAATATAATGATAATGAAAAAGCCTGAGGTAGGAGAAGTACCAAAATGTGACACAGAGACATGGAGTGAGCACACACTGTTGGGAAAATGGAGCTGACAGACTTGCCCACCGCAGGTTTGCCACCAGCTTCTGTTTGTAAAAAATATAGTATCTGCAAAGTGCAATAAAGTGAAGAGCAATAAAACTAGGTATGCCTGTATTTTTCAGTTATTTAAATTAATGGCTCTTACGGAAAAAAAACATTGGAAGGTTTTTAACAGAATAAGCATTAGTTACTTCAAACACCTATTCCTAGAAGCAAGCCACTTCTTTAATAAGATTATTCCACAGTGTGCATGGAGGTGCGCTGTGAAGTTCCTTTTGTTATTAAGGGTGAGCTATTGCATCAGTATAAGAGCATGCAAGACATTTAAAAACTTTAGAATTCATAGAAAAGGTGTAGAGAACCAGATACATATTTTCCCATACTAAATGCAACATATAGCCATATAGAAATGAACAAACTCAGTCTAGAACAAAACAACAATTGGAAATGGATAGCTAGGATAAGTGAGAACTAACACTGGCTCCTCAGTCGGAAGGTGGGTTGGAGTTTGCCACTTATTCATCACAACTTTGGTCAAATAGTTTAATGCCTTGAGGGCCCTCAGATGTGAAGTGGTACTGATCATACTTTATAAGGTTATGAGGAATAAGTGAGATGATATATTCTTGGGACAAGAGAAAAATAGGCACATGAGTAGAGGGAAGTTATTAACTACTCAACATTGTCTTTTATTGCTGTATCAATACCCCACACTTTTTGTTAACAACAGAAGTTTGACAATAGGAAACTTTAAAAGCTAGGCATGTTATTTTGCCCTATAATCTGCCATCTTTGAGGGCTCTTGCCTTTACAGATGCATGCACAGATTGCAGTCTTCCACAGAAGGCACTCTGATACTGCTTCCATGAGCACGCAGCCTGAGGAGAAGCAGTTCTATACACACATAGTTTTGCTTCACCAGCTGTTTCCATGGAGGAGGCATTGATAGAAATCAAGAGTCCACACTGTGGGTGAGGGCAGGGCACTAGAATTCAGCCTGAAGGGTCCCTGCCAGCAGAGCTGGGGGATACCCTGAATAGCATGGCTAAAAATGCCTCCCTTTTTTCTCTCTTTAACTGACCTGGATGCCAAATGTCAAGTCCCTGTCCCTGGTGATAATGACCCTAGTCAGGCAACACTCTTCACACAATCTATAGCAGGACATCCTAGACTTCAGAAATTTTTTATCCTGATATACAGATCCCACAAGTTATGATACATAATCATGGAAACCGAACACTCTGGGTATACCTAGAAAAAACGGTTAGTGATATTTTTTTCTTTTGTAAGAACGCCCAAATCTTAAATGTAGCTTCCATATTTGCTTCTAATATCAGTATATCTGTAAAATTCACTCCCCTAAACACAGAGAGGCTCCTTCCAGCAATCACAAATCTCTCTGTTCTTGATCTAAATATTTTTCACTGGAGAAACAAAACAGGTAGAACCAGAGAACACAGGCCAGGAAAATCTGTTAATGTTATCACCTCGAACATTATTACCAGGGTCCAGAATCAATTGGGCCTGTAATTCTGAAGTCTAGTTTTACACTGAATGTGTACTCTGCCCTCTTAGGTAGGAAATAATGGTATTTCCCTGGACAATAGCTACACTTTTCCTCCTGAAGAACAGATTCAGCATCATTTAAATAGATAAACTAGCTGTACGTTTTGGACAGCTCTCCATGTGGGTTCCCCCAGAGCCAGAGCAGGTCTGTTGGGAATGTTTTGGAAGTGCCAGTCTGGGGGCTACACCCTAGGTCTCCTGAGTCAGAAGCTCAGGGGCAAGCAGCCTGTATTTGAACAAGCCCTCCAAAGGGACCTGATGTAACTCAGGTTTGAGAACCACTGATCTAAGGTAACACAAGTAGGCATGGTCAGGGAGCGTTCCTGTATAGACTGGCTACCTGCAGGGTTCTGCAAATTCAAATTGAGCACAGTGGGCAGGTATATACATTCACCTTTGCCTTCTCACAGGACACAATGTCTGAACTTAAAACAAACTGCTGTCTTTTTTATGGCCTGAAACTGTCAGTTCTCTGTGGTTAATATATCAGATTTGAAGTCATCAGGAAAGAGAAATGCTGTGGGAACAACCAGAGCCAAAAAGATTGGGTAGTTCGTGTCATCCCTCTATCATAGCCTATAACCCCCAGGCTCGAAAAACCTTCAAAACATTGTCTCACAGTATTCCCTGAAGAAAAAACAATCTATGTGGTTTTACTGTGGCATTTCTTGTGAGCATACATTATGTTACACAAATTTCTCAAATTTAAAAGTTCAGCTTTTTCAAAGCTTAAGGTGTGTGTGTGTGTTTGTGTACTGTATGATCCAGGCAAGGAGTTTCTGTGCTTCAGGTTTAAGAAAGATTAAAATTGTCCAAATGAAATTAGCCTATATACATGGAATTTAAATAAAAGAAAAACAAGGAGATTCAAATTTCTCGTGTGTCCACTTGTTAGCATCTGTGAAGACAGATGTATATAAACAAGAATTCATAGATGCATCCAGAGGAAGTGTTCATTTATAGACAAAGCAGGTCATGTTTTCATGAGTTTGGATTTTGTTTGCTATATAAATTCTCCATCTGTCTTTCTCTGGCCTTCTTGATTTATGCATCTATTACCAAAAAAACCCCACCTCATCTAGGAGAGACCTGTTTCTATGTAATCTGTTACAAACAGATAAAGATCGTGCCAAGTATTGGGACATGTAAAATAGTGTTGTCGTTGATGGGGCAGTAGGAGTGGTGGTTGAAGGAGGTGGTGGTGATGAAATTAGCTGTTTACAAATGTGTTCTCAGGAGAAACATATTTTTCCAGAGCTTAGGTCCTGAAAAATGCATCACCATCAGAAACTACATTTGGAAGAGATGCTGAAATGTGGTGGGGTCTCCAGTTCTGAATATATCTGTAAAGCTGCGATTATCGCAGTATAATTTTGGCCCTGGCACTAAGAATCTCTCAGAGTCATTAACATACTGGTTTTGATGCCCCCACTGCAGCCATGATGTCACCATATTCACTGCCATTCTCTCATTGATGAATGTGTTCCACAGTAAAAAGTTATCTTTTAGTTACGAAATTCATCCCTTTTAAATGCCCCTTCACCAGTAGTTCTCATTTTCAGGTATGGCTTAATTTCTGTTTAAGTATCTTTTTGATTAACTGCCAAGCCTGATGGAGACCAGCAGTGTAATTAAACTGGTGCCTATTGTCAGTTGGGTCTTTCCTGGGCTGCTGAGAGGTTGCTAGGATACAATCTTAGAGACGCAATTTTCTTGATTAACTGCAAAATCCAGATTGCCCAAGCAACACTTTCATTAGTTCATAAAAGTACGGGTCAAGATTGCATTTAAATTTACAGTACGATGAATACAATATATTTTTGGATGGTTTTAGTTTCACAGAGTGTGTTTAGGTACACTTACAAAGAGTGACAATTTAGTGGTTGAGAATCAGTTACTTTTTTCTTAGGAAAAGCATCCTTTTGTGTTACACAATGTATATGGATTTAGGGCTGAAAGAATTCTGAATCTTAATACCACTAGGAAATTTATCTCCACGGTATCTGTTGTACCGCAGAAATCCTATTGTGCTTATACTTATTTTTTATTGTTGTATTCAATTCCAAAATTTCATATAAACTGTCACCATTGTTCTGGTTGATTTAATAAAATCAAGAAATTTACAAAGAGAATTCATATATAATAATTTGATGGGACAGGATGTCTGTTGCAGAGGTTAAGGACCAGCAAATGTTTTTAGCTAGTTGGCATTTCTTCTAACAACTGTTTTTCGGCTAATAAGTCTGAAAATATCTGTGCCTAAATCTGCTCATTGCCCATCACCAAGTTCTCCAACTAATCATTCACTTGACAAGAGTTTATGCATCTCCTAGCACATATAATGTGATTCACTACATATGTCAAAAGAGGGTTTTGGATAACATAAGGTTTTCATTTCAGAACATCAGCTTCTGTACTATCATGGAAGATAATTAATCCATTGGGGAACTGCAGGTAAGAAATGATTAGGGTATGTCACCAGGATGGTGACATAGGTCATTCCCTGCCCCCTCACAGGAACTAACAACAAGGCACCACTGAGACAAACCTAGAACATGGAGTGAGACTGAAGTGCCCCAGGGACCAGGGGAAACTGCTTTAGGAAGCAAGAGGAACAGCTATGTGCTGCCCCCAGTGCCCATCGCCCAGGCTGGCACAGCACCAGGCCTATGGTTCCTCCTGTGGGAGAAGAGATGCCAGGGGTGACGTCCAGCCCCCGGCACTGAGGATGACTTTATGGGAGACCCTCCTCGGGTCCCGCCTGGTGGGGACCCGAGGGTCAGTAAAGGGCTCAGCTGCTGGGACTCTGACTGTGACAGACATCTGGCAGGGGCTTCTGAAACCATGCTCAGGTCTTAGAGGCCCGAGTTCCTCCCTGCAGAGCCCGAGCAGCAATCCTGACCAGCCGCTCTGCTCTGCAGACCAGCGCTGGGCCAGTTGGGCCAGGGAGCTCAGTCTGGAGCAGGTCTGGATAATTTGGGTCCCCAAACAAGGATGTTGCCAGCCCTGGCACCTAGTCTGCCCACGGCCAGCAGAGAAGCTGGTTCACAGCCCCTCCCACTGTGGACTGGGGCTCCCAGCCCCGCCTGTTCAGAAGGCCTGCCCAAGAAAATAGTGAGTGCCTGAAGCAGGCACTCTCAGTCCTACCAGAAATGCTGGCCAGAACTCCTAGAGTCTCATATCCCAGCAACTCTGAAACAGAGAGGCAGGCAGGCACAGCTGATGGCACAGAGCAAAGCCAGTAGCCTGTGGCGTACACATTAAATCTGAAACTACACACAGAACATTAGTAGCTTTGTAATTGTTTCTCCCACTGTGCTGGGTGGGAAAATCCTCTGTAGCCCCACCTACTGCTGAATATAGCCTGCATAGCCTGCCTCTCCAGAGAACTTTGTCAGAGCACAGAGGAAGCTGTGTGGCTTGTCCAACAACCCTGCTTACAGGGCATGTGAACAGGTAGCACAGACTGTGGCCTTTGCTGTCTGCGGAGCAAAGTCAAGAGCCTCAGCTGACAAGGATGTCCAGTGCATACTCCTATCTGATCTGGGTCCCCAAACAACAAGCTGTGCAGGCCTTGGTCCTGTCCTGCTCCTTCAAGGGCAGGAAAGCCAATTCATAGCCCCACCTGCTGCTGAGCATGCAACCAGTCCTGACTGTCGAGTGAGCTGGGCCAAGAACCCAGGCAGCAGCAAAGCCCAGCCTGCAGCCTCACCCAGGTGGCACTGAGCCGATCTCAGTCACAGGCACACCCCACCCCTCTGGCCCCAGAGTCCAAACCAAGGCCTTGCCCCAAAATGGATCCTAATAGCTGCCTCCCCCACACCTAAGGATGTTACCAGCAGACACACCCAGAAACCCAAACTAACCCAACTCCTGAAGAACTGTCTTTACAAACATGAACCTGCAAAATCTAGAAAGGAAACCCCTCTCAAATGTACAGATACAAAAGTAAGGAACCAAGGATCATGAAAAATCAGGTAACTAAGACACCACTGAGGGAAACTAATAAAGCTTTCACAGTGGAGGCAGGTCCAAGATGAGTGTAGAAAAAGCCCACCTCCTCCCACATATACATCAAATCTATGCCTACACACAGAGCAGTTCATTCTGAGCAAGAACAGAGGCCTGGTGTGCACCTTCTGCACAACAAGAGATAGAGAGTCCACATGAAAAACAGGAGAGACAGAGACACAGAAATAGAGGGAGCCCCAGCACAACCCTGCAGTAGGGAGGGTGTGAAGGGACCTTCACACATGGCTGGTCCTTTAATACTGGGAGTGTAGCCCTGTCAGATGATTTGTAGAATCAAGCACAGAAAAACAAACTGAGAAAACAGAGGAATATGCCTCACACAATAGAACAAGACAAAACTTCAGAAAAAAAAAACTAAATAAAATGGAGTTAACCAATGTACCTGATGAAGAGGTCAGAGCAATGGTTATAAAGATGCTCACTGGTCTCGAGGGAAGAATGGATGGGCTCAGGGAGGACTTCAACAAAGAGATAGGAAATCTAAAAAAGAGCCAGAAATTAAGAATACAATAAGTGAAATAAAAAAATACACTAGAGAGAATCAACAGCAGACTAGAGCATACAGAAGAACAGATCAGTGACTTGGAAGACAGAGTACAGAAGGCACTCAAACTGAATAGCAAAAGGAAGAAAGAATTAAAAGAAATGAGGATAGAGTAAGGAAGCACTGGGACAACACGAAATATCCTAATATTCACATTGAAGAGTCCTAGAAAGAGAACAGAGAAAGGGGTGGAAACCTTTATTTAAAGAACTAATAATCAACAACTTCCCTAATGTAAGGAAGAAAGCAGACATCTAGGTCCAGGAAGCACAGAGAGACCCAAATAAGATGAACCCAAAATACATAATAATTAAAATGATGATCAAAGGTAAAGAGAGAATATTAAAAGCAGCAGCAGAAAAGCACTGAGTTACCTACAAGGGAAGCCCCATGAGGCTCTCTGCTGATTTTTCAACAGAAACTCTACAGGCCAGAAGGGATGTGAATGACATACTCAAAGTGCTGAAAGAGAAAGACCTACAAACAAAACTTCTTTACCCAGCAAGGTTGTCATAAAGAATTGAAGGAGAGAGAAAGAGCTTCTCAGATAAACACACGTTAAAAGAGGTCACTGTACTAAACCAACCTTACAAGAAATGTTAAAGGGCATTCTTTCAGAGGAAAGGAAAGGCCATAATTAGAAGCAAGAAAACCATGAAAATAAAAAATTTCCCGGGTTAAAGCAAACATATAGCAAAGGTGGTTGACCAATGGCTTAAAGGCTAGTTTGGAGGTTAAAAGGCAAATGTAGTAAAATCAACTATTTCTAAAATTAGTTAAGGAAATCACTAAATAAAAGTGTTAAAAAAGACGTTATATATATGTATATATAAAATGTGGAGGAGGGGGAGTTAAAAATGTAGTGCTGTCAGAATGCATTTGTACTTTTGTACTGAAGTAATTATCAACTTAACATAGACTGCTATATATGTAAGATGCCATATATAAAGTACACTGTAACCAAAGACCAAAAACCTATAATAGACACACAAAAAATAAAGAGAAAGGAATCTAAAGATAACACTGAAAAGTCCACACACAAGAGAGCAAGAAGAGAAGGTCCAAAGAAAACTGAAAAAAAACAATCAGAAAATGTTTAACAAAATGGCAATAAGTACATATTCATTAATAGTTACTTTAAATGTAAATGACCTAAATGTTCCAGTCAAAAGACATAGGGTGATTGGATAAAAATACCAGACCCATCTATATGCTGCCTACAAGAGACTCACTTCAGAACCAAAGACACACAGAGACTAAAAGTGAAGGGATGGAAAAAGATATTCCAAGCAAACAGAATTTTTAAAAAAAAGCTGGTGTGGCAGTATTTATATCAGACCAAATAGATTTTAAAATAAAGACTGTAAAAAGAGACAAGGACATTATGAAATGATTAAGGGCTCAACAGCAAGATGATACAGCAATTTTAAATATCTACATACCCAATATAGGAGCACCAGAATTCAGAGAAAATATTAACAGATATGAAGAGAGAAATTGACAGTAATCTAATAGTAGTAGGGGACTTTAACACCCCTGTTACATCAATAGATAATCCATACATAAAATAAGGAAACCATGGCTTTGAATGACACCTTAGAACAAATGGACCCAATAGATTTGTACAGAACTTTATATCCCAAAACAGCAGAATACTCATTCTTTTCAAGTGTACATAGAATGTTCTCTAGGATAGGTCACATATTAGGTCACAAAATACGTATCAATAATATTAGGAAGATTGAAATCATATTAAGCACCTTTTCTGACCACAACAGTATGAAACTGGAAATCAATTACAGGAAAAAATGAAAAATCATAAACATGTGGAGGCTAAACTCTAAAGGCCTAACCTCAAGAAACAAGAAAAATATCAAACAACCTAACCCTACACCTGAAGGAACTAGGAAAAAAGAACAAAGGCCAAAGTTAGTACAAGGAAGGAAACAATAAAGAGCAGAGCAGGAATAAAGAAAGCAGACACTTGAAAAAATAGAAAATATTGATGAAACTAAGAGCTGGTTCTTTTAAAAGCTAAAAAAAAAGATAAACTCTTAAGAATCTCATCAAGAAAAAGAGAGAGGATTCAAGTAAATAAAATAAGAAATGAAAAAGATAACTGATACCACAGAAATAAAACAATTATAAGGAATTATTATGAAAAATTATACACCAAAAAATTGGATGACAAGCTGGATGAAATGAATAAATTCCTAGAAACATGCAATCTCATAAGATTGAACCAGAAAGGAATAGAAAATCTGAACAGACTGATTACTAATAATGAAATAGAAGCAGTAACAAAAAAAACCCAACAAGCAAAATTTCAGTTCCAAATAACTTCAAAGAAGAATTCCACTGAACATAAGAAAAGTTGACACCTTTCTTACCCAAACTATTCCAAAAAGTTAAAGAGGAAGGAAAGCTTCCAAATTCATTCTAAGAAGCCAGCATCACCTTGATACCAAAACCATACAAAGATACTACAGAAAAATAAAATTACAGACCAAGATCTAATGAACACAGATGCAAAAATCCTCAGCAAAATAGCAAACCAAATTTTTTTTTAATATAATTTATTTTATTATCATTAATTTACAATTACATGTGCAATATTACGATTATTAAACTACCCCTTCATCAGGTCCCCCCCACCAACCCCATTACAGTCACTGTCCATCAGCGTAGTGAGATGCTATAGAATCACTACTTGTCTTCTCTGAGTTGTACTGCCCTCCCCGTGCCCCCCCAACATTACATCTGCTAATCTTAATGCCCCTTTTTCCCTCTTATCCCTCCCTTCCCGCCCATTTTCCCCAGTCCCTTTCCCTTTGGTAACTATTAGTCCGTTCTTGGGTTCTGTGAGTCTGCTGCTGTTTTGTTCCTTCAGTTTTTTTCTTTGTTCTTATACTCCACATATGAGTGAAATCATTTGATACTTGTCTTTTTCGGCTTGGCTTATTTCACTGAGCATAATACCCTCTAGCTCCATCCATGTTGTTGCAAATGGTAGGATTTGTTTTCTTCTTATGGCTGAATAATATTCCATTGTGTATATGTACCACATCTTCTTTATCCATTCATCTACTGATGGACACTTAGGTTGCTTCCATTTCTTGGCTATTGTAAATAGTGCTGCAATAAACATAGGGGTGCATCTGTCCTTTCAAATTGGGCTGCTGCATTCTTAGGGTAAATTCCTAGGAGTGGAATTCCTGGGTCAAATGGTATTTCTATTTTGAGTTTTTTGAGGAACCTCCATACTGCTTTCCACAATGGTTGAACTAATTTGCAGTCCCACCAGCAGTGTAGGAGGGTTCCCTTTTCTCCACATCCTCGCCAACATTTGTTGTTGTTTGTGTTTTGGATGTTGGCCATCCTCACTGGTGTGAGGTGATATCTCATTGTGGTTTTAATCTGCATTTCTCTGATGATTAGCGATGTGGAGCATCTTTTCATGTGCCTGTTGGCCATCTGAATTTCTTCTTTGGAGAAGTGTCTATTCATGTCCTCTGCCCATTTCTTAATTGGATTATTTGCTTTCTGTTTGTTAAGGTGCATGAGTTCTTTATATATTTTGGATGTCAACCCTTTATCAGATACGTTTTTTATGAATATATTCTCCCATACTGTAGGATGTCTTTTTGTTCTACTGATGGTGTCCTTTGCTGTACAGAAGCTTTTCAGCTTGATATAGTCCCACTTGTTCATTTTTGCTTTTGTTTCCCTTGCCCGGGGAGATATGTTCATGAAGAAGTTGCTCATGTTTATGTCCAAGAGATTTTTGCCTATGTTTTTTTCTAAGAGTTTTATGGTTTCATGACTTACATTCAGGTCTTTGATCCACCTTGAGTTTACCTTTGTGTATGGGGCTAGACAGTAGTCCAGTTTCATTCTCTTACATGTAGCTGTCCAGTTTTTCCAACACCAGCTGCTGAAGAGGCTGTCATCTCCCCATTGTATATCCAAGGCACTTTTATCAAATATTAATTGACTGTATATGTTTGGGTTAATGTTTGGATTTTCTATTCTGTTCCACTGGTCTGTGGGTCTGTTTTTGTGCCAATACCAAATTGTCTTGATTACTGTGGCTTTGTAGTAGAGCTTGAAGTCAGGGAGTGTAATTCCCCCTGTTTTATTCCTCCTTCTCAGGATTGCTTTGGCTATTCGGGGTCTTTTGTGGTTCCATATGAATTTTAGAATTATTTGTTCCAGTTCATTGAAGAAAGCTGTTGGTAGTTTGATAGGGATTGCATTGAATCTGTAGATTGCTTTAGGTAGTATAGCCATTTTGACAATATTTATTCTTCCTAGCCAAGAGCATGGGATGCATTTCCATTTGTTAGTGTCCTCTTTAATTTCTCTTAGGAGTGTCTTGTAGTTTTCAGAGTACAGGTCTTTCACTTCCTTCGTTAGGTTTATTCCTAGGTATTTTATTCTTTTTGATGCAATTGTGAATGGAATTGTTTTTCTGATTTCTCTTTCTGTTAGTTCATCATTAGTGTATAGGAAAGCAACAGATTTCTGTGTGTTAATTTTGTATCCTGCAACTTTGCTGAATTCAGATATTAGTTCTAGTAGTTTTGGAATGGAATCTTTAGGGTTTTTTATGTACAGTATCATGTCATCTGCAAATAGTGACAATTTGACTTCTTCTTTACCAATCTGGATGCCTTGTATGTCTTTGTTTTGTCTGATTGCTGTGGCTAGGACCTCCAGTACTATGTTGAATAACAGTGGAGAGAGTGGGCATCCTGTCTTGTTCCCGATCTTAGATGAAAAGCTTTCAGCGTCTCGCCGTTAAGTATGATGTTAGCTGTGGGTTTGTCATATATAGCCTTTATGATGTTGAGGTACTTGCCGTCTATACCCATTTTGTTGAGAGTTTTAATCAGGAATGGATGCTGAATTTTGTCAAATGCTTTTTCAGCATCTATGGAGATGATCATGTGGTTTTTGTTCTTCTTTTTGTTGATGTGGTGGATGATGTTGATGGATTTTCGAATGTTGTACCATCCTTGCATCCCTGGGATGAATCCCACTTGATCATGGTGTATGATCCTCTTGATGTATTTTTGAATTCGGTTTGCTAATATTTTGTTGAGTATTTTTGCATCTACGTTCATCAGGGATATTGGTCTGTAATTTTCTTTTTTGGTGAGGTCTTTGCCGGTTTTGGTATTAGAGTGATGCTGGCTTCATAGAATGAGTTTGGAAGTATTCCCTCCTCTTCTATTTTTGGAAAACTTTAAGGAGAATCGGTGTTATTTCTTCTCTATATGTCTGGTAGAATTCAGAGGTGAATCCATCAGGCCCAGGGGTTTTGTTCTTGGGTAGTTTTTTGATTACCAATTCGATTTCGTCACTGGTGATTGGTCTGTTTAGTTTTTCTGTTTCTTGCTTGGTCAGTCTTGGAAGGTTGTATTTTTCTAAGAAGTTGTCCATTTCTTCTATGTTTTCCAGCTTGTTAGCATATAGATTCTCATAATATTCTCTTATGATTCTTTGTATTTCTGTGGGGTCCGTCGTGATTTTTCCTTTCTCATTTCTGATTGTGTTTATGTGTGTAGATTCTCTTTTTCTCTTAATGAGTCTGGCTAGGGGTTTATCTATTTTGTTTATTTTTTTCAAAGAACCAGCTCTTGGTTTTATTGATTTTTTCTATTGTTTTTTTCTTCTCAATTTTATTTATTACTTCTCTAATCTTTATTATGTCCCTCCTTCTGGTGACTTTGGGCCTCATTTGTTCTTCTTTTTCCAATTTCAGTAATTGTGTCTTTAGACTATTCATTTGGGAATGTTCTTCCTTCTTTAAATAGGCCTGGATTGCAATATACTTTCCTCTTAGAACTGCCTTTGCTGCGTCCCACAGAAGTTGTGGCTTTGTGTTGTTGTTGTCATTAGTCTCCATATATTCTTTGATTTCTGTTTTGATTTGGTCGTTAACCCATTGATTAATTAGGAGAGTGTTGTTAAGTCTCCATGTATTTGTGAGCTTTTTGATTTCTTTCTAAAATTTATTTCTAGTTTTATACCTTGGTGATCTGAGAAGTTGGTTGGTAGGATTTCAATATTTTGAAATTACTGAGGTTCTTTTTGTGGCCTAGTATGTGGTCTATTCTGGAAAATGTTCCATGTGCACTTGAGAAGAATGTGTATCCTGTTGCTTTTGGGTGTAGAGTTCTGTAGATGTCTGTTAGGTCCATCTGTTCTAGTGTGTTCAGTGCCTCTGTGTCTTTACTTATTTTCTGTCTGGTTGATCTGTCCTCTGGAGTGAGTGGTGTGTTGAAGTCTCCTAAGATGAATGCATTGCTGTCTATTTCCTCCTTTAATTCCGTTAGTATTTGTCTCACATATGCTGGCGCTCCTGTGTTGGGTGTATATATATTTATAATGGTTATATCTTCTTGTTGGACTGACCCCTTTATCATTATGTAATGTCCTTCTTTATCTTTTGCTACTTTCTTCGTTTTGAAGTCTATTTTGTCTGATACAAGTACTGCAACACCTGCTTTTTCTCTTTGTTGTTTGCATGAAATATCTTTTTCCAT
>JAVSCE010022556.1:0-82057 GCA_032199065.1 Smutsia gigantea | reverse complement strand
ATTCTAGCATTTGTAAGATTTGGCTAAGATATAGAAAGTTTATGATTTTAATGAATCAGTGAGTTAATGTTCGTTATCTCCTTGGAGAGTTTAAGCAATGCAATGTAAGTTTTCACAGCAAAACTGAGGAAAGAAATCATTATGTAAAGTGTTCAAAAATGTATGCTTTCTGTATAAATTATATCAAATTCACATTACTTGAGAGAAATTATACATGGTTCAAATGTTAATCTTAGATCCCCCCACTTTTAAATGATTCATTAACTAAATAAACTACTCCTTCTCTTTTGATTCTGTGCAAAAAGTTTGAAATGACTTTTTAGAAGTTGAGAATAAATGTCTCAGTAAGCAACTTAAGAAAAGTATGGTATGGACTAGAAAATCAACAAAGCAAAAAATCATCAGGTAAGATACAAAAATTATTTTTTTAATATAGGAAATATTTATAATATGATGATGATATTAGGCAATATGACCAATACCCTTGAGATTACTGAAATCACTGGTTATCTTCACTTGGAAAAGATAAAATAGTTAAATAGCTTTCTTCTCTTATTTGACATTGAAGACATCAACAAAAACACCTAAGTGTTTTCAAATATTAACAATCATCATTATTAAAAATTTAAAGCCCACTGGGAACAATTCTCAAATACTAACTATAACTAAACACACTCTTATGAAGACCATGAAAGTTGGAAAAAATATTAATATTTACTATTAAATAGCATGCAAATTTCAAAAGGAACACTAAAAAGATTTTTTCTGGAAATCAAACGGGAAAAAACCTATGTGCTCTACCCAGTCATTGCATTTTATTAAGGCAATAAATGAATTTTTTAATCATGGTCTAAAATAGAAAAGGAGTTGTAAAGCACCTCTGTCTTTGTTTATGATCTACAGATTAACTGTGCACATTCATAATTAAACATTGTCATTTAAATCACTCTTATAAAGCATGAGTTTATTATAGGTGCAGGATGAGTAAAATGTATGAGTGTCAATCCATGTCTGCTATACTGCCTGTCAACAAAAGAAAAGTGGACACTTAGGGTGATTACAAACTACATCAAGAGTAGTTTCCATGTCACATATTCACAAGAGACAGGTGGCTTGATGAATTTTATTTTTTAGTGACAGGATCTTCTGCCTCTCTTCCCCTGTCCTTTTCTATTTCTCTCCCCCAACCCTTTCTCTCCCTAGGGGTTCAAATGTCATTGCTATATTGCTTAAGAGATGAATCCATTTTCCTCTGCTAACTCCTTTTCCTGGGAAGATTGAGAATCTCCTCATTGATTCTGACTAGGGAGTTTTGGTTTTTTTTTCTTTTTTTTAAGTAGAACAGAATTATGACCTTCCAAATGATCAGATTAGGATGGTTATTTTCACATTATTAAGTAATCAAGGAACAAATGCATTAGGAAAGAGTTTGGTTCACAGGCAGGCCTGTTGTCGGCTTCTAAAAAAATATTCTGCACTGACAGCTAACCCAGATTCCATTTCTTCCTTTGCCTATGAACCACATGGGAAGCTAAAATGCATTTTAACATTGCATTTTGCCTAAAGGCTATCAGTAAAATTTAATTTTCTTACTGCATTGATTTTTCCATTATAAGTTGTAACAGTCTAATTATATCTCATAAGAATTTTCAGTATTGAGGAAAAGGATGTGAGTGATTTACCAATGGTAACTACATGGAAACATTGTTATTTTGAAACCTTCTATGTCTCTTGATGGGCAATTGTTTAAGAAATATGGCACATTTCATACTTAGTGCTTAGATGATGGTTTTAATTCATACATTATAAATTTCATATGTAACTCTCAACTTAAAAAATAGAATCCCAATATTTGAAATCAAAGCATTACATTTATAGGCAGGAAATCCAGTATCTAGATATGGGCCTGACTGTTACTGTTAAAAATTAATGTACCACATTGAAATAAGATGACTGAAAGACATTAGGGTGTGAAGCTCTTGTCTCTTAGTCTCGATTGCAGTTAGTAAAGGTTGACGTCTTATCCTAATTACTTCAAATACATCAAGTACTTATATTTTTCATTTCAAGTTTGTACAAAGCATGCATTAAAGATACCACACAGCCCATTTCCCTACCAAAATAAAACAAAAAAACCCAACACCTGATTCTTCCTTTCCTTTTAAATAGTTGTCTCGTCACTGAAGCTTCAGCAAAACTTAAAATAACCATGTTGAGAAAACATATAAAAAAATAGAAGCAGTGTCACAGTGAAATCAACAGAGGATTCAACATACCATATGTTTAATACCTCCAAGAGATTATTTTAATTATTATTTCACATTGTCATGAACACTACAGGTGGTTATAAATATAGAACGGAGATTTGTGAAAAAAAATTTACCAAGTTAAATACATCATTTTTAACAAGGATAGATGCCACCAAATGGAAAATGTCTTAATTGCTATCATTCACCCTTATCTTCACTGTGGGTGTGTCTCTGATACTTATTTTCATGCAATGTGGTTTCTCTTTTTTTTTAACATTCAAAGGGATTGAAATAGAAATAGAGAACATCTGTTTCAGAGACATAAATTGTTCTTTAAAATGTCATCAAAATAATTTAAAAGTCAATTCTTTTTCTATTTTAAAACTCTAAATTTTAATTTTTAAGCCACTGTATATACTGGGGCAATGTTTACTGAAAAAATAAAGAAAATCACAGCTTCATTCTTTAACAAGAACACCCATCTCTGAGTAATTTAATGGACAGTACCATATCAAATGAGCCATCCAAATGTTTAGTTTACTTTTAGAAACTAATGTGCCCTGTTCTATGTTTAATCAATATAACTAGATAAAATTTATAATAACCAACTAATTAATATCTGTTAATTATTCTCTGTCATCAGTGCTGAGCTCTCAATCGTCCATAGTAAATACCAAATAAAATTATAGATTGAAGGTAAACTTCTGAGTCAGTGTTGCTAATGACCAAATTTGGCTTTTGAAATTTCCAACTGTTGTTGACTGGGTCATGTCACATTTCTACCTTGTTTTCATCACTCTGTTTAACATTTTTATTTACAAGTTGTATAAACAAGGACCACATAGTAATTAGCAGAAAATATTTGAGGTTGATTTTTCATTTTTAATGTTTGCAATTAAGAACCAGAAGTTATTTCATTCTGAATAAGTAAAAAAGTGCCAACCAGGAACAGTTCTTTTAATCAGTCACTCAAACCCTACAATTTCTTCCATATATGATTAGTCCCCCAGAGCGATAACACTTATAAACATGCTACCCATTATACAAGGTTCTGCTGAATAGTTACCTCACCCTAGAAGTCTCTTCCATATTCCTGAGTGGAGCCAATTGCTATTCTTAATGAATAAGAGATGAATTTATTGTTTCTTCTACTTCAGCTGGCTGTCTTTTTGCCTCTCTCCTCCACACTATGGTAATTCACTACATAAAAAAAAATATCTAAAGGAAGGTACATATGTATTTGAGTATGCAGTAGGACGAGAGAATAAATGTCCTAAATTAATCACCCTTATTTTGGTCAAAGTGCTTTTCATTGCAAGCAAGGAAACTCATTCAACTAACTTATACAAAGAGAAAGAAACTGACTGCAGGATTTAGGATTTTATATGGCGGGTGCTGGTAAATATTTAACGAGTGGTTTTCCATGGCATATTCACAGCATTTGCCAGTGTACATGATGTAAATATCCCATCATAGTCAAATACAAGCTAGAACGTGATGCTACTGAATGCAGAGTTGGGAAGATAGGCACACATTTGGATTCCAAATGTTGAGTCCATCACACTACTGGTTGGTCAAAAAACTCAAGAGCAGGGAACATAGGAAGGACTCAAGGATTGAAAACAGGAACCAGAAGGCCATCAGCCATCAACAACTGAATCTATTCTTTGAGTTTCCCAGTGGTCAAGCAGGTCCTTTCTCTGCTCATCTTTCTACATTTGCTTCAGCCTTTGTTCTGTAGGAAGAGAGGTACTTCTCCCTTTTGTGTTAGAAAACATTTCACTCTAAAGGCCTTCTCATCCTAGTTTTCTTATTACATTTCTGCTCAGGCCATAGAAGATACTGAAGATCATTCTTACTCCTGAATCTGCAGATCTCCTGAAGGGACAATTTATTTGCTCACCTTGACTGTGATAACCATCTCTACATTATGTCGATGTTGCTGATGATTATAACTGTGTGTGTGTGTGCGTTGTGTGTCATATGTGCACTGGAGAAGTACTTGGACATGGTAGCACATAGAAATAAGAGAAATAGAGAAAAATGTGGATAGAGGGATATTTTTCCAAGAAAGGAAATGGGCAGCTACCTATAACCCCACCTGAACATGTCTACTGTACTCATTGTGGTAAGGAGGATAATGCCCTTTTATTCCCCCAAAGATATCCAGACACTTAAGCCCTGGAACCTTTGATTATGTTACCTGACATAGCAAAAAGAAGATATAACTTTGCATATATAATTAGGCTAAAGACCTTGAGGTGGGGAGATTATCATGAATTATCTCATGGGCGCAATATAATTAAATGGGTCCTTTTAAGTGGAAGAGCTAGGCAGGAGAATCAGAGCCAGAAAAAGATGTTGATGGAAGCAGAGTTCAGAGAGATACAGTTTCTGGCTTTGAAGATGGAAGGGGTTCCTGGGCCTAGAAATGCAATTAACCTCTAGAAGGTAGAAAAGGCAAGAAAATCAGTTCTCCCCTAGAGCCTCCAGAAGGAATGCAGCACTGCCGACATCTTGATTGTCACTCATGAGCCCCAAATTGGACTTCTGGCCTCCATAAGTGAAAAGATAACAAATTTGAATTGTTTTATGTCATTACGCTTGTAAAAATTTGTTACAGCAGCAACTGAAAATTAATACACTGATCAAATATGAGTTACCAGACTGGATGGTTAAGCACTTAACCTATAAATTGGAAATCAACATAGAACTTAAGACATTTTGATTAAAACAAGGAAACTTATACATAATAGAGTATCTGTATCCTAACTAAACTTATTTGAGAGGTCCTTAAAGAAAAAAAAATCTTCTTTACTCTTCAAAGATTATAATTCATTTTTGCAGTGTGAGACAAGGAGTGAGTGAGAATAAATATCTCACATTAGGTTCACAGTATTTCAATGAGTATTTCTTGAACACCTGAAGTTTCTAATCAAAGACAGTCATATCCCCATATGACAATACTTTGGATTTAGGAAGATGCCATAATATATGTTACTTTACCATACATAAAAAACCAGTGTAAACTCATACTTACAAAATTTTATACTATATTCAAATAGTTATAATTAGTTCTGAGTGTATTTATTTATTTTAGGGGTCCTTACAAGTTTTCAACTTCTTTTTACACAAAAATGACAACTCCCTGAGATAGGAATGATATCTATGAATACACTTTCAAAACCAGGAGCGCAATAGCAATCATTCATGCATTAGTTAATCCTCCATGTGCTGCTGTATGAATCGTTTGTGTTTTTGAAAAGAAATGAGACTGATCAATAATTGGGAATTCAGAACCTCATTTCTTCCCATGTGGAAGTAAATAATTAATTGAGATTACTATATGCCCAAACGTATGCTTTGAATCAGTAACAGACTATAGCATTGTCATTTCCATTCATATTAGTTTCTATTCACTTTTTAACTCAATAGAAACTGGAAGCAAAGACTTAACTCTTTGTTGCTCTAGCTTAATTAAGCATGAATGAAAACAATGAAGTACTTTATGTCTTCTCCTAAACTCAGGAGAACCTAGCCAAACCCCTTTCCCCTATAGTACCAGGAACACAACATATTCTAGCAAAATCTCTAGCTCATATAAGGTTAAACAACCTTCCAAAGAGATAACATAGGTGTCACTATAAACTTTTTAGCACTTCTTAGCTAGAATGTAGAAATAATTTGGATAAGACTATGTCATTTTAAAATAAAGCATTGCATTCTTTGTCTTGGTAATGTGTTTTTTATTTCAATCAACAGTGTATAAAACTGTGTTAATATATTCATCCTTTAAAATAAAATATAAGCGTATGTGCTTATATGCTGTGAATAAAATGCTGGCTAAACGCATTTTCTAGTTCTCTTAAATATTCTTGCTTCCTTTACTTTTTTATTATTATCTTTTACTTTAATGACACAAAATTTTGCCTATATATATATATATATATCACTTAACTTACTTTATGATTAGATATGGGATTAAATAGAAATTGTCCAAATTTTTATACTCTAAGGTGATATTAAAGTACTAGTAATAATAGTAATCATTTTAGTAGTACTATTAGTAACTGCCATAAATGAAAAAGTGATGAGTTGTAATATTTGAAAGTTAGGAATTATAATACCCATCCCATAGAGGAAGAAACTAGGTCTCAGGGAGATAAAATGATTTGCACTGTTTCACATAGGTAGTATATCTAGATACATACCCAAGAGTATCTGATCCTTAAATCAATTTTATTTCTACAGTAACATTTTATCTGCTACATTTAAAGTATCATTAGACACACACAGATCCTAATACAGCATAGACATGCGTGTCTAATAACAACCAAATAGTTTCCTGATTTTCCTCTTATGTAGGAAATGTGCCAGAGAACCCAGGCTGTCTTCATCAGTCTGAGCTGATAAAACAGACTATCACGGACTGGTTGACCTCATCACCAAACACTTATTTCTCACAGTTCTGGAGGCTGGAAGTCCAAGATGAGGATGCCCAGATGATAAGGTTCTTGGGGAAGGCCTTCGTCCCGTTTTATAGACAGCCATTTTATCCTTGTATCCTCACATGGTACAGAGAGCGAGAAAGGGCTCTTCCATTAAAGACATTGATCCCAGCATGGGGGCTCTAACCTCATGACCTAACTACCTCCCAAAGGCCCCACCTCCAAATCCCCCACATTATGACCTCAACCAATGAATTTGGGGGGTTGCAAACATCCAGTCCATAGCAACTGCTCTTAAAATAAGAAGCAGCAAAACACAGCAGCCAAGAGTGCAGACTTAGGGAGCCAGGCTGCATGGGTTACTACCTGGCTTCTTTCACTTTTCAGATATATAAATCTATGCAAGTTACATGCCATCTCTGTCCTACAATTTCTTCTTTACTAAAATGATGACAAAAATAATCCTTACCCCATAGGACTATTATGAAGACTAATAGTGAATATTTATATTCATTTAATAATAGTATCTAGTGCATATAAAGCTCTGTAGAAGTATTTGTTCAACAAATGAGAAACAATATTAAATCTCAGATGAACTGTGTCAATCTTAAAATGAACCAGTAGAGTTTAACTGCATGCCACATTCTGAAGAAAGATTATATACACATGAAATGTAAGACATGATACGTTTCTTACAACCACTCTACTCCTAAAAGAAAATTGGCGAATTTATTGATTGCTGATTTGTGTATTCATAGACTTAATTTAAACCTTCTCTTTTAACATTATGATGAATGTCACGGCAGGGGCAATTAAAGAAGCACAGAGTCTTTGAGGTAATTTTCAAAGAGTGACCAATTAGAGGTGTTCATACTCTCAGCTAATTTAAAACTATTATGCTATCTTCAGTGATAGTAACCAGGAATCAAATTAATGCCAGTGCACTTAGCAGGGTTTGTGTATTTTGTGTACATTTACCTACCACATGCAGCAGTGAGACAACTCACTTGCTGTGTTAATTGGGTAAATCACCTTTTTTATTTCACTATCCCTCAGTTAGGTTGCAGCAGTTTAGGGCATTTCTGAGGGATATCGGAGTATTAAATAGAAAGGAAATGCTATTTTTAAAAACTGAATATATGTAAGTTCCCCATAGATAGATACTTTAAAATACAGGTTCTTACATTATTAATATTTCTCACAAGATAACCACCATCAAGTTACACTGCTGACAGGAAAGTGGAATCCTCTAACATTATTACAAATAAAAATTTCAAACTAAGAACCTGGGATTTTAAATTCCTGCCACTCAAAGATGCCTAAATTTTGAAGTTGAAAATGTTTGGGATAGTACAGTAGCCTTTTGGCAGAAGTGAAAAATTAAACATATATTTTTTTTAGAGATTTGGTCAAGTACTTCTCAGAAGTCTAGCCCTTTATTCCTCACAAAAAGTAGGCCATGTCATATGGGACCTAACCATAAATTAGAGTCATAATATAGCTCAAGATGCTTCTGGATTAATGGGCATCTGGGAAAACTACTGGTCAAAAATAAGCAGCATGAAGCACCATCCATTTTTCATCAATGAAGGTCAACTTCTAGACGTAGACTTAAATTTTTCATAACTCTTTCCTCTATTTTCCCATTCTCTTTTAGTCCTGCCTATGCTGTTGGTATTCTATCCCACTACAAACCATAGGGTTTAAACAAAATGAGATATCAATGTCACCCTAAAATCAATTTAGAAACAATGTTACAGTTATTTTCATGTTCATACTACATAAATATATTTTTATTAGCTTATTTTTCTACTTCACCCAAATTGTGTAAATAAATTCATTATTCTTTCCTTTTCCTCTAGAAAAGCAGACTCAGAATTTGAAGAGACCCTAGAAATCTCCTCTACCACATCTGAGCTATTACCACCCATATATTCTTGATTTATATTTTACAACAAATACAATATGTATCCATCAATTTAATATATATTTACTGAATGTTCCCTATGGATAACTGTGTAAAGAAGACAGACAGACCTTCTGACAAGAAACATATTCTAGAATAGTTAATAACATTAAACAAAAGAAAAATTGCACAAGCAACTATAACTAGAATAAATACCATGAAGAAGTAATTCAAAGCTACCGTGAAAGTCAATACTGGAGTACCCTGACTTAGTTGGCAGTGACAGGGACAGTTTACTTAATACAAAGTAATATTTTAGCTAACATGTAAGGGAACACTAGAAGCGAAATAAAATGAAGTGGAGGGAGCAAAGGAGAGAAATGTTTTTGACAGACACAAGAGCATAAACTAATAATGAGTTAAGTTATGATTAAAGCAAGTCAGGCAAGTACAACTTATAAGCAACAAAGTCTAGGAGTGTATGGTATAAAAAAGTGATGAAACTGATGGCTTGGAGGGCATCACTAGAAAGTAACCAAAATAATGTACTATGGAATCAGTGGAGCATAGAGCGAGAGATAAAGATTAGGAGACTGCATCTATATATAATTGCATCAAAAAGAATAAAATACATAGGAATAAATTTAACAAAGGAAGTGAAAGACCTGTAAATTGAAAATTATTAGATATTAATGAAAGAAACTGAAGAAGACATCAAAAAATTGGAAATATATTTCATGTGCATGGACTGGAAGAATTAATTGTTAAAATGTGCATTATGCCCAAAGCAATAAGCAGATTCACTGTGATCACTACCAAAATTCCAAAGGTTTTTTCACAGAAAAAAAAAATCCTAAAATTTGAATGGAACCATAAAACACCCTGAATATCCAGAGGAATCTTGAGAAAAAAGAACAGAGTTGGAGGCATCATGCTCCTGATTTCAAACTATATTACAAAGCTACAATAATTAAAACAGTATGGTATTGGCATAAAAACAGACACATAGGTCTATGGAATGAAATAAAACCACACATGTATGTACAATTAATTCACAACAAAGGAGCCAAGAACATACATTGGGGAAAAGACAGTCCCCTCAATAAATGGCACTAGGAAAATGGGACAGCCACATGCAAAACAATGAAAGGGGACCACTATCTTACAGCATACACCAAAAAAAAACACACAAAAATTGATTAAAGACTTAAACTTAAAAACTGAAGCCATAAAACTCCTAGAAGGAAACATAGAAGGTAAGGTCCTTGACACAGGTATTGGTGATTATTATTTTTTTTAATCTGGCAACAAAAGCAAAATAAACAACTGAGACTACATCAAACTAAAAAGCTTCTGCACAGCAAAGGGAACCATCAACAACATAAAAAGGCAACCTCCTGAGTAGGAGAAAATATTTAAAAATCATGTATCTGATAAGGGGGCTAATATCCCAAACATCTAAAGAACTCATACAACTCAATAGCAAAATAAAAAACTATTAAAGAATGGGCAACTGGTCTGAACAAACATATTTTTCTCACACCTGTTAGAATGGCTATTATCAAAAAGATAAGAGGTAACTAGAGAACCCTGTACACTGTAGGCAGGAATGTAAATTGGTTTAGTCACTATGGAAGACAGTATGGAGGTTCCTCAAAAATTAAAAATAGAATTATCATAATGGAGCAATTCCATTTCTGGGTCTTTGTCCAAAGAAAACAAAACAGCAATGAAAATTTGAAAAGATATATGTGACCCCATGTTCACTGCAACACACTTACCAAGATATAGACACAACCTAAGTGTCCATCAGTGGATTAATGGATAAAGGAATTATGGTATATACAACAATGTGATACTAATCAACCATAAAAAAGAATGAAATCTTGCCATCTGCAACAACATGGATGGACCTTAAGGACATTATGCTAAGTGAAATAAGTCAGACAGGAAAAGACAAATACTAAATGACCTCTTTTATATATAGAACCTATAAATAAATAACCAAGCTCATAGATACAGAACACATATTGGTAGGTGCCTGAGGTAGACGGTAGGAGGTTAGAGAAATGGGTAAACTGTTTTTGTTTTTTGTTTTTGCTTTTTGCTACTGTAAATATATTGAGTTTTAAAAAGTGGTAAATAAAGAACTACTGAGAGCAACTCTAATGATATAAATGCCTCAGTTTAGTTGAGATTTATTAATTCCTCATAAAAACTCAATTTACCAAAATCTCACACAACATGAAATAGGTAATCTTAGTTCCCTAACTATTGAAGAAATAGTATTTGTAATTTTAAAACTTTCCCAAAAAGCTATCACCAGGTCTAAATAATTTTGCTGGTGAAGGCTGCCAGACTTTTAAAGAAAAAAATAACACCAATTCTACACAATCTCTTCCAGAAAATAGAATAGAAAACATTTCCCAACTTATTTTAAGAAGATTCATTATCCTGATACCAAAACCAGAAGGGAAAAAAAGTACAAACCAATCCCTCATGAACACCAGGCCATGACCAAGTGAAGTTTATCCTGGAAATGAAAGTCTGGTTGAAGATTCAAATGTTAATCATTGTAATCCACTATATTAATAGTTTAGATTAGAAAACCCAAATGATCATATCAATTGATGCCTGAAAAATAGCTTTAAATATCATGAGTCTTTTATGGTAAGAACTATGATAAATTAGGAATGGAAGAGAATCCTTAATTTGATAATAAAACATCTACAGAAACCTACAGATAACTTCAAACTTAAAGATGAATGCTTTCTCACTTAGATCAAGCAAAGAGCTCACCACTCCTATTCAAACTCATACTGCAAGTCCCACGCAGTGTTAAAGAAATAGAAGGTCTCCTGATTAGAAGGAAAGAAACAAACCTGTTATTTTTCAAAGGCAATATTATGGTCTACACATAAAATACCAAGAAAATTACAGAACTAGTAAGTCATTTAGCAACTTTGTAAGATAGAACATCAACATATATATATACATACACACACAATTTGTATATATGAAGTAATGTAGAATTGGAAACCAAAATTAAATATCAATACCCCAAAACAGTAATTTTCATTTATCACTGTAATGAAGTATGTATAGGATCAGTAGCTGAAAACTATAAAATCTAACGGAATAAATCAAGTAAGACTTAAAAAAAAAACCAGTGGGAGACTGCAGATGGATGGATGGACTGGTGGCACTTACAGGTTTGGCAATCATGGTAGGGATTTTATTAAAAATATACAAGTATAATCAATAAGACTTCAACCAAGTTACTGAAGAGAAAATTGAGTGATTTGTGTATCATAACACTAACCCAAACTGACCAAGCAAAATGGAATGTTGATATATCCTCAATATTTTGCTCAATTATGTTTTCTGGTTGGTCTTTGGTCAAAATCATAAGCCTCAAGAAATAAAATCATGAGATTCAACTAAGGACTCCATAGCTCATCATTCATCAAAACTTTATTCCTCAAACCTCGGATCCAGCATGAATTTGAGTCCAAAATGAATATAAATGTTTTTAAAAAATACTCTTTCCATTTTGCAAGCACTAGACCATTATGCTTATCTCTTAACATACAGGGGAAATTATACAATTTACATCCCAACAAATGACATACACCAATAGGGATAAACCGAGGCAAGGACCAGATCCTGTCTATCTGTTCAAAGACCCAAAAATATAGAGTTGGCTGCAGTAGAGGTTTGTTCAACAAATGAAAATACGAATGAACAATAAGAGGTATCCAGCTCTAACTGTTACCCTGGGAGAGCTTCTCGGACTATTCTGAACCAGAAATTTGACCCTACTGCCAAAGGAACATTCCTATCTTAGCTGGACCTTAGACAACATCACCCAAATTACTCTTACCCAGAAATAGCATGATATATAATTTAACAGAACTAATGATGACATAAAAAGGTAAACTAATTTTTATCTTCCTTTGAATACTGTTTTATAATTTTGACCACACTAAAATAAACTATAAAATAGTCTTATAATAACAATTATTATTTTGAGTGCTCCTTCTCTTCTCCCATTTACCACTATTGTACAACTCTCATGTGATTGAAGCCCATCTTTAGATGCTGCCTTACACTGTACCTTTCACACACCCTTCCAACTCTCATCCAAAGATGGCTGGGAGGTGATGACTTATCTGATTAAATAAATTCATCTTTAATAATCAAAAGATCAACATACTATCTAATTCAGGAAAAACATTTACATTTCTCCAGAAGGCTTTTAGAAATTAATACTTCAAACCCAAAAGAATTTCAGGGCTAGAAATTTGGTGGAGAAATCTCACATCACACCATGGTAACTACAGCAACACAGCAACAACAGATATACTGAATCTAAAAAAATGAGGTTCTTTTTATATGTTAATTTTTTTCTTCAAATAAAAAAAAAAGTGGAAAAAACTTAAAGTGTTTCCAAATTCTGTGAGTACAATCAAGAGAGCATTAGATTAAGAGATAAACACACATGTCCACACACACAAGTGTGTACGGAAAGGGGCCCCTATCAAAACATTGGAGATTTTTCAGGATAAGAGCTGACTTTTTCATTTTTGATATTTTTTACAGCTTAGATAACAAAATAACCTATTTTGCAAACTTAAAAAAATGCATGAGAAAGTCATATGTAAATGAGCTCTATTCAGTGATGTAACTAGGTTAGCAAGAAACTGAAATGTAATGTTGATAAATGGAAAGTAATACAGTATGCGCACAAAACTATAAAGACAAATGTTGTTAGAGAAGATTTACACCTAATCTGAGATATTTATTTGAAGCTATAGAAGATGTGTTTTTCAAAACATGATCCAGTAAAGAAATTTATGTAGAAATAAATTATAAGAAATTTAATTTAATCAAAAATGGGTTTTTTTTGACTCCTGTTTTCACTTATCAGACAAATGTCACTCCATAATTTGCGAAGAAAGATTCAGAAGACAGATTCAATAAGGGCAATTATCTTTATCTAGGATTAAATGGCATGAACTATGAGTATAATATGAATAAAAGAGTGAACCTTACATCTCTATATCCTTCACAAAGGCGGTGAGAGGAGTTTTACAAGAAAGAATGCTAAATATAGACTGGTATCATGCCAACCTCAAATTGTTATATTCAGCTCAATAAAAAGTGACAGTCAAGAACATTCATGAGAATGAAAATATTCAGAGAAGATGTCAAAAAGCACATTTTTTTAAAGAAAACATAAAAATTGCATGGCAAATCTACCTAAGAACTTGTGAGAATAAATCTTCTGCAGTTAATCATAAGGGAAACAAGCCACAGTGATAGTAAGACTGAAAGAATGAGCTACATTCTAACACGATTTTCATCAGGTTTGCTTGCAGGCATAGAATTTTCTTGAAAACTCAAATGAAGCAATGACTGACGATCAGAGAATGCCTCATTCCCTTACTTAACATCTGGAAAAGAGCAAGATACTCCCAGTCATGAAATGCTTCCTCAAAATTTTATGGGTATGTGTATACACACACACACCTTTAAAACCAATGCTTTTTTGTTGTCCATATAACTAAGCTTACAAATCGATAACTACTCTCTGTTTACAAAGATTTCTTTCTTTGTGTTCTTTTAACCCTATAAAGTGTTAAATGAGCACTCCTTCACTCATCTTTTGTTTGCATTCTACATGAAAATATGTTGGCTATAGTTCTCTATGAAATTAAGAGTAGACATTAAATACAGGCTATTTGACCATCGAGATACTAGAAACGTAACATTTGATAAAAAGGCACAGTGTTGAAGTTTTGAAGTGATATTTACCACTCATCACAAATTACTTGAGGTGTTATTAAATTGATGAAGTGAAGTGGTGAAGGTGGATGCATGAAGAGATGTACTGTGGCCGATAATGCACAAGTCAGAGCAGCTGACAGCACAGGTCCTACTTTCAGCTGTAAGGAAGCTGCAAACTGCAACGCAGGCATCTGCAGGTCTGCTTCCCTTAGGATGATTTCCCCTAAGCAGGAAACACTAAAATGCCCACCATCAAACTAATTCTGGAGAAAATTATATTCATTCATCAGTATTTATATAACATGTATTCTAGTGCTATCGACCTAACAGAAGCTCAAAAAACATTATTTATGGACATGAATTAACAAGTATCTATGGAGGGTGTATATAGATAGCATTTTCAATTCAGTCCAAATAGCATCTGCTTCCAAAACCTGAAAAGGTAAAAGCTAACATTTGAGGAAGGTTTATGAGATAGACAATTTAGTTAAAAGGCCTAATCCAGATTACTGAATTTAACCCTCACCACAATGCTTTGATAGGTTTGTCAGATTTATATCCACTCTTTTAGAAGAAGCAACTGAGACTTAGACAAACTAAATGGCCAAAAGCACATAGCTTGTCACCAGAGAAAAGCATGCTAGCTTCCACCTCCCTACTTAAGGACTATATTCATATGTATATATTCTTGGCACTGAAAGAAGTACTCAGGATGCACAAATGAAGATCTGGTCTCTGCCTTTCACACTTTCACACAGTCTAGTAAGGGCCACAGAGTTCAGGCATAGATATACATGTTCTATAGAGACAAAGACAAAAAACACAAAGCTGTCAAGAAAAGCTGAAAATAGGGGATAGAACCAAAAACTAAATGAAAGCAGATCTTACTAACAAAACAATTGTACCAAGTATCTAATAGGCCACAGGAGATAATGCTTTGTAAATTATAAAGTGCTATATGAAAAGTTTTCCAAAGGAAATGAGATAACTCATCTATGAGGCAGACAAGTATTTATTTCGTAATAGTGACATGACAATACCATTTTATCCTCAGTACCATACACAATGTCCAATTAAAAATAGATGCTCAGAAACAACAAATTATTAGTGGTCACCATTTTATAGTTGCAGTAAATCAAGTTTAGAAGTTTGTCAGAAACTGGTCAGTCACTAAATTTAGGAGCCAAGATTCAAATAAAAACTTTTCTGACTCCAAAGTCTATGATTTTTCCAAGGCAATACAAAATTAATGACTAAAGTGGTGCTCGTGACAGAAAGAAGAATTGTGGAAGTGGTAATTCTCCACTTGGTGGTGATCTTATAAATGCTGTTAAGTTACTATGCCAACAGCCTATATATGACCATTAAATAAGGTGTCATTGTGACTAGTTATATACATAAACACACAATGGTTGTCTAAACAATTAAACCCAAAATAGGTTTTAATCTCAGTTATTTGGATAAATAGTCCGGTCATAGTATTAGAATTCATACTACAATGCTGATGCTAAAAGAGCACCATAGTTAGACTTTAAAGAGAGAATATTCAAAATTATAGTGCATATATTCAGTAAAGGAATACCGCTTATTACTAAAAATTGCTGCTGAACAAAAAATTATTAAGTCTATTTCAGTGTCTTCTAAACAAGCACCTGGAAGGCACTTAATAATGTCTGTATTCCACAGCTTTTTACTCAACTGGCTTGTTTTAGTGAAAGAGGCCCCCTATTCTCTGGCTCCCTATTCAAAATTTTATACCCCACTCCAGCAATGCCTACAACCCTTTCACTGCTTTATTTTTTTCTTCTTAATACTTAATATCTAACTTTTTATATATAGTTAAACATTTTTATGTTTTCTATTTCTTCCACTAGAATGTAAGTCTTATCAAGGGAGGAGATCTTACCAAATGAGTTAATGAAGTGCAACTCTCTCATTTTACAGATGAAAAAAACTAAGCCAAGATTTGCTCAGTGACTGATCAGGCCTACAAAAAAGTCTCTTAAGTTTTTCTCATATAAAGGATGTTATCAAGACTCAAAGCCTTTAACTCCAGGCAAAGTTGGAATCATATTGAACTTTGTGTCAGGAAATAGAGTAGGAATCCTCAGACGCACTTTAACAGGGATTTCAGAAACATCTCTGTGGGTCTGATAAACATGTCCAATGGATCTGGAGAAATTTTGTTTTCAGGAGGAACTGCGAATATCCTTGAACTAGAACATACTGTAAGAGAAGAGGGAGACAGACATGTTGAACTTGACCTAATACAGAAGATTCAGTCATATAAGAAAGGAAGTTAGTGAAGTGCGGAACCAGATACTCGTTACCCAGTGATCAGGTTCACATGTGAGTTGGAAGCAGAAAAGGAATTGCAAGGCAGCTTGTAAGCAAAACTGAAGGTACTGTTTCAATACAGTGACTAAAGCATTCGAGCATACGCAGCAACACTATGGTAAGTGTGACAGAAAATGAAAGTGGGGCTGGGTGGGATGGGGAGAAGACATTCTGTCTGGCTTGGCAATGAACTACCATGATAACAGCTAGAGGCCTCTGGTGTTTCAACTAGGAGATAGGATGGAAACCATGGGCCCAGCAAATTTCTGACAGGAGATAGCAGATACTGAAGGGGCCAGCGGCAGTCAGGGGATGTCAGGTGGACATCATATTAAGCAACAGAAGGTTTAGAATCGGTAAAACAGAAAAGCATTACCAGAGGCCAAATGATAGCTGATGTGTCATCTGACTGAGTTTGTATTTGAACACATGTAAAGTATCTGCCCAAGACTCCTCAGAATACTTGAAAAGCACTTTTTCCAAAAAGCTAAGAACATTACAAGCTTGAAAATTTCAGTAGAAAGTTAAATTTATGTTATTACTGTTTACATGACTCCATTTGTAACCACTGGATAATGAGGCCTTGAGAAACTCAAGTTAACGAGGAAGTACAAAAATAAATAAGATACTAAAAAAATAATAGATCACATCTAAGTATCCAAGTTTGACACATTTGTCAAGGAGAACAAAAGCAATAATCTACAATGCCATACTTTTAAAATAAAACTTTTGAGGTATGTTCCACTAACATAAAGTGATAATAAGGAAGGATTCAAACTTAATGCTTTAAGAAAAATCATCTGAATCAGAATACTCAGGTTGAAAATCAGTCCATACATTTTATAATAGTACACAGAAATTGGAAAGTGTTATGTAATTATTGCAAATACTTTAGGCCACAAAAAGCAGACTACAGAGTTCTTTTTTTCTAAATTTTTAAGTCAACTTTACTGAGGTATAACTCATGTGCAATTAAATACACCCATTTTAAGTGAACAGTTTAATCTGTCAAATATATATAGTCATGTAATTACTATCCAAAGATGAAGAGCATTTTTATTTTCCTAAAATTACCAAATGGTTCTTAGCAGCCAATCATTCATATGCTTCCCTCTCTCAGGCAATGACTGATCTGATTTTTAACACTGTAAATTTGTATTATCTGTTTTAGAACTTCATTTAAACAAAAACATATTGTATTTAATCTTTGTCTCTATCTTCTTTCAGTGACCAGACATTGTATGAGATTCATTTACATTTTTTGGGTGCATTGATAGTGTGTTCTTTTGTATTGCTGTATAGTACTCAATTGTAGGAATACACTCTAATGTCCTTATCCATTCTCTATCAAATTCATTTCTGTAGAAGGTTCTTCCATTATTTAAGCAGCCCATTCAAAATCTCTCTTTAGTTTCACAAAGGTAAAGCAAACACCTACACAATATTTCTAGAGGTGAACTACATAGTCACTGTAAGCCTGGAGGCAGATATTTTATACTGAAAACTGAATGCCTGGTGTGATGTAAATTATCTTATCTGCACTGGGCCTTCACATGTGTGGGCTTGTGTGTGTAGTGGTGGTGAGGTTTGGAAGTGGAGGATGTGTTTAAGGAAAGAAATGTAATTTATTTTGTCTGTATGCAAAAGTCACCATGTTTATACTATTGCGTGTTTTGGAGAAAATGGAACTGTTCATTTTGTCTTGTTTTGGTTTAAGAGTTGTTTGCAGCAGATAAGGAGCCAAGATTGAAAGATTTCAAGATTGAAAGATATCTAATGAAGATAATTTAAAACAGTGCAAAGGAGACCAACCCATTAATGTGCATGTCACCTTGTTTATTGCACAATATGTCTGTCTCCATTGCCTTGTTGGGAGCAGAGAACAAAGTTATACCTTGAGAGGAGGACCACTTGTGAATTATCCTAAGGAAAAGCCTGTGGAAGGCAGCCTCCAAGATGGCCCAGTGATCCTGGCCTCCTCATATTTGCACGCTTTAGAAAGACCACCTGTTGTGTGCAGGCTGCACTGACTCAATTCTATTGAATGACATCAGGCAGAAGTGATGGTCTGACCAGGAGACCAGGTCAAAAAAGGCAGCATGGCATTCTTTCCTTTGCCCTCTCCCTACATCACTCCCTCCTGCCATGTCCTGAACAGCACCGATGAGCAGACGTAGCAAGGACCCAGAGCCTCCAGATTAGAACCAGCCATGCATGAGGTCTGCAAGCCCTCCCCAGCTGAGACACTCTGCAGCCTTGTAAAAGACTCAGACCTGGAATCACCCTGCTGAGCTGCTTCTAGATTCCTAATCCTAGAAATTCTTAGATATGAATGTTAGTTATTTTAAGTTGCTGAGTTTTCATGTAATGTGTTGTCCAGCAACAGATAATTAATACAAGGTCTATCCTAGACCAAAATATGGGAACTGTAATGGTAAGCTTTAGACTGAAGTAAGAAACTTATTCTGACAAAACTTCCTAGGAGTTCAGTCTGAACTCCTCAAAAACAGGTACAATTCAACATGGAGTTGAACTCTAAAGCAGGACTCCTCAAACCTTATTAGAAACCACTGGGGATCCTGTTCAATAAAGATGATAATTTAAAAGGCTGGGATGGGGACTGAAATTCTGCATTTTAAACAAGTTCCCTAGTGATACGGATGCTGCTGTACCACAAACTACAATTTGAGCAGTAAAGGTCTAAGACGTGTGTAAGAGTGATTGCACATGAAGACATGAAGACAAAAATTGAACATTAGAATGGACATTGGTCAAGGCCCTTAATTCCTACAGTGAAAAACATGGAACCTCAAAGTTATCATTAATTATTATTATTGCAAATTTAACCTCATTTCATACTTACAGGATGGTTAAACCTACACCAATAAGTTTAATATAGAAAAATAGGGATTTGGAGGTCACCAAGTGGCTGCAGAACACTGTGCTCTTGTTCCAAATACACTTATATTTCTCTAAGGACATGTCTTGTCAATGGGTTTTAGCCCCCGGCAAGTTCGCCGTGAAATTCAGTGTGACCAAAGAAATGACAGTAGAACATTCCTTTGGGGTGAAAGGGTTTATTACCTGGCTTGTTCTCCAAGCAGTAGGTCCAGCACTAGTGTCTCTGCCTCCACCCAGAGCACTGGGCTAGCTCTCTATATAGTGCAGTAATAGCTTATTACCTACAGGTGTGGAAGCAGTAGCCTAGCAACAGGCCAGTTACATCATAAAGTGGTTTAAGTTCCATGACAGTCCTGGCCAGAGGAACCCCAACTTCCCCACAATCTCGCCTTACAATCTACATGCTCTCAATCTTCTGTAATGATCCCTGTGTGAGAAAGCTGGAGTACTGTAAACAGATTCTTTAACAGCAACAGAGGCTAACAACTTAGAGATAATAAGAAAAATTAAGATACAACAAGAGTTTGATACAGGTAACAAAAATGACAACAATCCTCAAGCCAGAGGAAGTTCCCAATCCATAAAGACTTTAGGGGCAATAAGACACATGTTTTAATGACACCAACATAGGCAAATCTTGCCCATCAGGTAGGATGCATGCAAGAGAGTGGTCCTGTAATAGGACTGTAGCAGGAAGGGGGTCCGGTCTTCTAGTATACCATACTTTTACTCCACTCCCCACGGGGGCTACTGAAGGGTCTATATATAGTGCCACTGGAGGTGCATGCACTCACCATAATGATAAAACAAAACTCCTCGGTAAGATGCTCCTACCTTCTAGCCATTCAGGATATACTACTGTGATTTTTGGGCACCACTCTGCTATTATTCCAGGAATACACAGGAGACCAGCTTCCAGGCCTTGTCCCCAAGATGCCAAGAGAGCCAGCCATCGTTGGTCCATGTGTCGAGAGGTCCAAGGCCACATCCACTCAATGGAGTCTCCGGGATTCGGTGCAGTTGTTGCTGGCAGCAAGATATTATTCTGGTGGCCGAACCCTGGCTTCAGTGTTTTTTCTTTAGTTTGTAGTTGTAATTGTATAGGGGAGGCAGCCATATGTGTTAACATGTCTATGGGCCTCAGGGCTCCCTTTTGGGGTCTCTCATTCAAACGTCGTAACATGGTCCATAAGCAGACTGACCATCCCCACAGACTATTGGTATCTGACTTTAGTCCGGATTTTAACAAGCCATTTTGCCTCTCTGTCATGCCTCCTGCAGTAGAATTGTATGGAACATGAAACTTCCATTTGATTCCAAGATGTTGCATCCATTCTTGCAGTGTATGTGCAGTAAAATGGGTGACTGATCACTCTCAATTACCTGTGGCTGACCATAGGCAGTAAAGAGATGCTCCAGGCCTCTTTTGGTCATCTGCTGGTCTGTACAACGGGTAGGAAAAGCAACCAGAAGTCCAATAACTATCCACACAAGTCATGGCATATCGATATCCTTCTGACACAGGTAGAGGTCCGATATACTCTATCTGCCACCTGATGAAGGGTATAGGCCCATTAGCTATTGTCCCATGTTGCTGTGGGACTTGGTTTAAGTCCCTTTCAGAGCATACGACACATTCCTTCAAGGCTCTACTAACTTCTTCAAAGGTCAAAGGCAAGCCCACCAACGGGATACAGCCCACGTTGTCTTTTGCCTTGCATGCAACAAATGCTGATGTAACCATTGGGCTACATCAGAGGCAGCCTTTCCTTCTAACCAATGTATCTGGGCCAATTTATCTGTTTCATCATTTCCTGGGGATTCCAGTGGAAAATGACCTGCCACATGGTATACTGTAATTATTTTAGTCTGACCAAAGGCCCATAAGTCTTGTCACAACTCTTGCCCCCAAAGGGGTTGGTGACCAACCAGCCAGTTGGTATGGTACCAGGTTGGTAGCCACAGGGTCAAGCCCTGATAGACAGTCCAGCTGTCAGTGCAGACAACTATAGGGGAGGGCTCCTGGCTGATCACAAGCCACACGGCCCGCAACTCTGCCCATTGTCTGCTTTTCCCCTCATCAACTTCCATCTATATTGTCTCAGTCTTAGGATGGAAAGTTGTGGCCCTCCATTTTGGGGGCTGCCCGTGGCTGGAGCCGTCTGTGTACCATACATCTTCGGGTATATGGGCTCTTCCCTCCTGATAGAGACTCTCTGCTACTAATGGTTGAAAAGCAAGTTCTTCCTGCTTTTCACTAGTATATGTCACCAGCCCCAATAAGCACTGGAGTTCTTCACTAAAGGGGCTACTAGAGAGGGCACTACACTGCTGTAGGTAAGCACCCCACTTGGCTACTGTGGCATTTGTGCCTCACCACTCCTTGGCTTTTGGATCCAGTCTTGTACCCACTCCAAGATGGGGTAGGTGGTTATTACCTTTATCAGGGCCATTCCAGTGATGGGTTCTGTAGCCAGCAAGGAGTGATACATGGCAGCCAATTGTTTTTCTAGCAAAGTGTATCGTATCTCTGCCACTTTCCAGAGTTGTAACCAGAATCCAATAGGTTGGGGAGTTCATTCAAGCCACTGCCAGAGACCCCAGCCATAACAGTCTCCAGTCACATGAACGTCCAGCTCACAGGGCCTTGCTGGGTCTATCACACTCAAAGCCTGCACGGCCTTGACTGACCATGTTGCTGTAGTAAAGGCAGATGCACATGTCTCATCCCAGTCCCACATAATGCCCTTTCATACCAACTGGTGTAAGGGCTTCAGAATTTGTGCCAAGTGTGGGATTAACACTCTCCAGTAGCCTAGAAGACCCAGAAACTCCTGTAGCAATTCTACAGTTGTAGGGGTAGGAAAGGCCTGGACTTTATCTATAACTGCTTCTGGTATAACTTTGGCCTTATCCGACCAGATGACCCCCAAGAATTTGACAGACAAACCAGGTCCCTGAACCTTGGTACTGTTCACAGCCCATCCTTTCTCCTGTAGATGTTGCAGCAGTCTAGGTGCTGCACCTTCTAGATCTGAACGAGAATCGGATGTGAGCATGACATCATCAGTATAATGGTAAAGCTACACCATTGGTGGTTTCTCCCATGTAGCCAAGTCATAGGCAACCAGGCCATGACAGATGGTGGGGCTGTGGAGGTATCCCTGTGGGAAGATGGTGAAAGTCCATTGCCATCCTTCCCACATGAAGGCAAACTGTTCCTGACTTTCCTGCTCAATGTCAATGGAAAAGAAGGCATTAGCAAGATCTACCACATAATGGTATGTTCCTAGTTCATGGCTGAGGGTATCCACCAGGCCTGCAATAGAGGGGACAGCAGCATGCACAGAGGTATGACTTTATTCAATTCTCTGTAATCCACAGTCAAATACCAGGAGCCATCTGGCTTTTTTACTGGCCACACTGGGGAATTGAAAGGACTACAGGTGGGCTTCATAATACCCACCTTTTCCAGTTCCTGGAGAGTTTCTCCAATCTCTTTATGCCCCCCAGGCAGTTTGTATTGTTTGTTATTAGTCACCTGCCAAGGCACAGGCAAAGCTATGGGTGGGTGCCTACCATATTCCCCTCAGAACTGCCTTCACCACACCTATCCTCAGTCTGAACTCACCTGCAGTGGTCTGCAACCATAGACCCTACAGGATATCAATCCCAAAAATATACTCAGGGATAAGAGATATATACACAGTATACTCTTTTGGGGGCAGATGACCTATTCCCAAAGGGATTTGGGCTTGTTTCACTCTGAGAGCCTTAACCCCTTACCCATGTATGATAGCGGATGTCCTGGGAAACCACTCAGGGTTACCATGAATCAGTGAATGTTCAGCCCGTGTCCACCAGAGCCAGAACACATTGTATATTTACTGGGGGCCAATAGATAGATAACTTTCAACATGTAGCCTCTGGTCCCCCCCTGGTCCCTCAGGACAGGTACCCCGACTTCCCCTTCATCAAACCACGTTCTCCAATCATCTTCCTGTGTGGGCTCAAGTGAGGTTGGCTTGCTCTCCAGTAAGAAGTCTTGCAAACACACAGGCCAGACTTGTGACTCTGTCTCTGACTTCTACCTCTTTGGCCTTAATGGCTGGAACTGCTGCTCTGGTTTCAGTTGTTGCCATAGTTCCAGTAAGATCCTATTTGGCTTCCTGTCTAATTTCCTTACGTCTGCTCCTGCCTGTATTAAATCAACCCACATCTGGGGCCTTGTAACCTTCACTGGGGCCTTTAAATTTCTTATGAATAGCAGACCATATTTCTTTCCGTGTTCTCATTGCTTCAGCCTCTCCTATGTCTGCTACTGTACATGTCACCTCGCTTATGGGTTTCCCTAAGTGAGGTGAAAGAATGGCCACTAGAGACCCAAAGAGGGATGTGGGAGTCATTTGAAGCACAATATTTCTCATTCCAGTAGTGAAAAGCTTTTCATCTAGGCCATGAGTCTCTGGACTATAGATGGCACTTCTTATGCCTAGCTCTCATGACACCTGCTGGAGCTCAGCGTATGTCTGCCATCTAGCATGAGAGGATGGTAGATCACCCTGACTGGGCCACACAGCACAAAGTGCAGTTATAAGCCAACTGAGGATGGAGTGATTCCCTGGGGTTTGATGTGCACTTTGTAACCACTGCCTCGAGGTGGGCTGAACTGTCAGGGAAGCCAGCTTTCCCATCTCTGATCCCAACAGAACAATTCCATCCACCCCTAAATCCCACAGACCCAGCAGCCAAGCTGATATTGACTCCGAGGGCTTCTGCCTAAACCGGGAGCCCAAATGCACCAGCTCAGCCTGAGTATAGAGTGCTTCATGACCTGAGGAGGGGGCTGCACCTCTCCTTGGGGAACTCTCGGCAGCTGGGTCTTTATTTTCTTTACAACCACTGGGCATGCTTTCAATACAGGAGGGGCCAATGCCTCCGGCACCACCCCTTCATCCTTCCCCAGCTCCTCCATTTCTGGAGTTGATGGCATCTTTCCACTCCCCCAAGTGCCTCCTCTGCTACATCATTTACCTGTTCTACAGTGACTTGCAGCAATGCTCGCTTCGTCTTCAGCAGCTCTCTTACCTTCACCTCAATGCTTCGCAGCTGGTGTTCTTGTGCCACCTCACCTGTGCTTCCCTAGGAGTTCGTCTTTTTCCTTTATGGCCTTTTCTTCCTTCAGAGCACCGGGCAGTAATGTCATCTCATTCTGTAAGGAAATCTTTTACCTCTTCAACGGCACCTCACTGCCAGCATTCTCATGCTGCCTCCTCTCACATCAATACCATTTCCTTCATCAGTGAATCCAGAGCAGTTTGCAGCTTGCATTCTCCTGCCGCCATTTCTTGGGTCTTTTTCAGGAGCATGTCCTTCTCTTCTGTAGACTTTTTAAATACTGTGAGGAGGAGCCAACCCACAGTCCCCACTGCCTCACGGGCACTCTATCTCTCCAAAGACCTACTTACTATACCAAGTGCTATCTCTACTGCCTCAGGTGTCACCTCCACTTGCCTCCAGTCCTGGGGTGGGGCCCAGTCCTCTAGGAGGCAAGCCGTCTCAGACCAGATACCACTGGGAGACAATCCACTCTCTCCCCATTCACAGGGGCAGCCCGCTGAAGCACCCCTCCCATAAAGGCAGCTTGTCTTTTTCCTTAGTCAACAGTGAACCCTGCTGACTTTGCCAATTGTCTTGCCAATGGGTTTCAGCCCCCAGCAAGTTCACTATGGATTCAGTGTGACCAAAGAAATCACAGTAGAACGTTTCTTTGGGGTGAAAGGGTTTATTACCCGGCTTGTTCTCCTGGCCGTAGATCGAGCACTAGCATCTCTGCCTCTGCCCAGAGCACTGGGCTGAGGTCTCTATGTAGCGTAATAATAGTTTATTGACTACAAGTGTGGAAGCAGTAGCCTAGCAACAGGCCAGTTACATCATCAGGTGGTTTAAGTTCAGTGAGGATCCTGGCCATAGGAACCCCACTTCCCCACAGGATACATAACAAATAATCCTGTTTCAATATATCTGACACACTTCATATTAATACAAAGAGACTGGGAATTCTCTTAGAATTTTGGCAGGCAGACAACATTTTGGAACTTGAGCCAAAGAGACTTTAATGAATTATTTTCAAATGAAGGGAAACATGAAGCAAAATATTCATTTCTATGGGAAAAAAAATCTAAGCCTATTGGTAACCTTGACAGAGTATGTTTTTTTATCTTTATTATTGAGACACAAAATATGAAAACTACAATTTGAAAATCTTGTCTCTACCACAAGAAGGTGTTTTTTTTATTCCAGTTATTTATCTCTCATAGCTATTAAAGACTTTTTTGTTTTCAAAAATGTATTCAGCACATAGCTAAATCACATTATCATTAAAACTGAAAGTACTTAGATTTTTCCCTTTCTTGTTAAAAATAAAAATTAAAGTCTCTTTTTTGTGGTGTTTCTCTTTCCTAATTTTGAATGAAATATATATATATCTATATATATATATGATATATAGATGTAGATATTAGATAATAGTTGCCATCAGTTGTGTTGAATAAGCTTGAACAAGTAGATTACATTTTATTTATTGGTAATTACAGAGGACAGTTTTTATTGTGAGAAAGTTTGTGTTCTCTATTTCCCCTAAAAATAAAAGAGAAAGTAAACTGCACATATCTTGAGTACAGTTCGAATGGATATTGCTTTTGCAGTCTTTAGTAGTGAAATCAGAAATGCCTTTTTATATATCAATCTTTCATTTAACTAAACTCAAAAGGGTAAAGCACCTATAAAACAACGATCACTGATTAATATCAAATCAGTCCAAATGCAAGCAGAGAGCTTAATATAGCAAAAATAAAGTAGTGATGCTATTTATACCTGAATTTTCAGTTAATTGATGTTGTTTGAACTGCTGATTGCCTTAAGAGAGGCAGATATAAAAATGTCTTCAATAAATTGCTGCATTTCTCAAACAACCTGGTATGTTGTGGGAGTTCTGTGGCTGGCAGCCTAATGAGAATGAATGGCTTACAATCTTCTGGGACTGACCCACTTAGTCATTCACACCATCCATTGAATGGGAGACTGCTTCAGAAGTACAAGGTCACAGTCTTGCCACAGTCATTCTGTCTAATGAGGTATCACAAGAGGTCTACTAGTTCAAAGGTGTGTGGTAAGGTCAATTGTGTTTAAAATATTTGATATCCTTGCACTGAAATATGAATACACATTTCTGAGCCCTTCTTCATCATGGTATCAAATTTAATGAAAATGCCAGTTCTTTATGAAATCATTTGCACTTTAAAGAGAAAGAAGTGATACAAATTTTACTTTAATGTTGTCAAGGAGTGGGGAAAAAAAAACCTCTCTTCAGTGTGTTTTCTTTTCCCCAAAAAGAAGGTCATTGACAGGTTGACTTAATTATTCAAATGGTAACTTCTTATAGTAGATAATTAGGCCATTTGTTAACCTCAGAATTTAAAATAACCAATTTGCTTGTATTGTGTGGTTCCTGTCTAACGCTGTATGGGAACCATTTTCAGAGTAAAAAATGAGGCTTAGGTCAAATCAAACATCCATTAACATATTATTATCTCTAAGAAATCCATAGGACTGCATTATCTAGGAAACTGATTTAAAGGAGATTTTTAATGTTAATTGCTAATTAAAGAAAATTAATGGTAAAAAGTAAATTAAAAATAAAAACAGAGATGAACTATAAAATATAATGAAGCAATTTACAACTAATTGGAGCTATACTTGAATTTTCCCTCAAATAACCAATAATTACTTACAAATAAGTCAGAAAAATCAGTGACAATTCAGTAAGCTATCCTGGCTTTAAATATCTACAAAGTGAAGCAAACATAACAGGCTCTTCAGAAAGACATATTTCCTTCTTAACTAAACTACCAAATATGCTGATCTTCCATAGTCAACTGAGTTTTGCTTTTTGGATCATTTTGCCATGTAGCTTCTGAGTCCTATCTATGGCTTAAATACAATTTGCCCACATTATATAATGGTTCTGAGAACTGTTTTATTTGAGTCATGGATGTGATTATGCATTTCCATAATAAATTACAATTAGAATTATGTATGTGTTAGTGATCAGCATTAGCTGTTTTCTTAAAGAGCATTTTAAATATACTTTTTCTGTAACTACAGCTACTCTGTTGGGGAAAAAAAACTAATAAACCAGAGTATATTAATTAAGGACTATACCAATCTAAAAGAGAAAGGACCACATATTGCCATTATCTCTACTCCTTTATGCATTAGATTGGTAGTGCAGTTATTAAAATAATTAAGCCTATATTCTTGTCAAATAATTTTCTTCTAGTCCCCCACAATCACAGTCACATACAAATAAACACACATTTATACCTACCCTTGCTTTCTTGTTCCTACCAAAACACATTAGGATAAATATATTATCTGCTTTAAGTATGAGAAAACAGAAGCTTGTTGACATCAGTAAACTGCCTGAAGATCAAAAATCTTGTAATTATTAGAGATAGAACTGATCTGTGTTTGACTAGGAAGCCCAGGTTCCTTATCATTGTTACCATTAAATCTATATTCAAAAACAGTGAAGTGCTTATTTTGTAATCAAATGTATTTATCATTTTTTTGTTACAGAACATATATTGAACATAGAAAGAAAAGTTCTTAAAATTCTTGCAAAGCACTTAATTATGTATATGTGTATATATGTCACATACACATACACACGTGTGTGTGTGTGTGTGTGTGTGTGTGTGTGTTTATTACTTTACTCACATTTACTGAGTCCTGGTCACACACAGGCACTAGATTAGGCAGTTATAGTCTAACAATTACCAAGACAAATTTTTTAAAAATAATATTGGGCTTTTTTAATGATTACAGACAATGACCAATTTTTAAAGGCAGTATAAAAGGAAGCAAAGAATAAGCAGACATATTCAAATGTGTGTAGCATATTTCTTATGGGTTCTCATAACTTAATAGGTACATTAATTATGTTATTAAGCAGAGTATTGGTTGAATATATCTATGACTCCAAAGTAGGTGTAATGGTAAACACCTTGAAGAGGTGGTAGTCAATGGAAGTTAAAGAAAAAAGAATTTACTTTGTTAAGTAAGATACAGTTTACATATGTGAAAATTGGCTTAACTTGTAAGTTACAAGTACTATAGCTGTTTAGAGAATTTGTATTTAATATTAGGATAACATTTGGTTCTACTACAAGAACATGAATATAACATGTGCAAACCATGAGACAGTTGACTGGTAATAAAGACCAAGACTTAGGTAGTATATGTAACTTTTGCCAAGTAAATCAAGTCAAATATGAAAAATTTACATGTACAACTAAAAGGGTTGCTCCAAAAAGACAAAAACTATTATGTAAGCATCTTTGATGGTTATTAAGGGATTTTCTCTAGGGTACATCATACTCTTTGATTTTTTTTTCCTATTATACATATCAAATGAGATACCAAAGTTGCTCAAAAAGCATGCTTTGTTACCATTAGTACAAGTAAGGACATAAAAGGACTCCCCAAAAATTTCTGTCTAAAATATGTTTTTGATACCAAGATTACCCATTTCAAAATTATTTGGCATATGCAAATACATATGCTAGTTTTTAAAGCCTAAGGTAATTTAATATTATTTTATTTTGTCTATACAAAGCAAATTTATAACACACTCTGCTTTGTATAAATCTACTTTGAGCACTATCTGGCTTTCATTCATCAAATGAATTTACTGAACTAATGCAATGATTTACCATTTGACTCCAGGAAGAAAAACTAGCATTTTATTAACATTGCAATAAAAAAATGCAATTGGATTCATTTAATATTCATTTAAAAATAATGCATGAGTTGAAACTTTTTTAAGAAGTTGAAACAGTTCATTTTAGATTAGAAAATATTTTTAATTAAAACACCCTGCACTTCAACAGCAAGTTCTGCAATGTCACTGCAATGGTAAGCAAAGATTTCATTAACTTCCGCCAGACGGCTAAGATTTAGGAATACCGACTGTAATTAGAAAAATTAAAGCTACACTTCAGAATTAATTGAAATATTAAAGTGTTTACTCTTGCATTATTTACAGCTTGAATGTCAGCAAGAAACATTTTATACTTTCCCATAAGTAATTCTACCATATATAATAAGAATGTAACGTGACCTCCATCAAATACTGGGCCCTTCCAGGTGGGCCTGCTAACAACTTTCATTTTATTCTGATTCTCTAGACAACTTCAAAGCAGTTCTTCTCTGGGAAAGCATGAGGGCTAATGCATTTCTGATGGATGGATATAATGCAAGACTTCGGTATTTACTGCCTTCATCCAATCTACCAGCAGGATTCACCAGAAATTGAGATAGTTTCATCAAACAACTGCACTGTAGATGGAGTGACCAGCAAGCCTCAGATTAAGGTTCAGTTTTGTAAACTCAGAATATTTTATCAAACCTGAAAGACATGGACTACAATAGAAAGTATCAATTCTATGTTTTTATGAAGTCATCCTTTGATTTCACCTTAGATACTATATTCAGTTTTATGTATTTTAAATTTCCTAGCTCGTAGATGTGTCTTCAGAAAGAGGAACTGACCTACTATCATCCTTTAAGTAAGTAAGACTGCCCATGATTTTTGTTTGGAGCTCATCCACACAGCACAGACAGCTTTGCTAGCATGGAAGGAAAAGGCAGTGAAAAAATAGCAGTAACATTTTAGCGGCCCTCTTCAAAATGTTATTTTTAGGTGATTCTCTGTAGAATAAAAAACAAAACTATTCAAAAGTCCAGTCACACTCTCTATTGGACAGAAGTCTATACTATGGGCTAAGCTACCCAGGTTCTAATTTACCTTGTCTTCTGAGAAATTAATTATAAGAATTTGGCTTGAACACCACAGGGCCTCCTCTTCTTTATTAGTGAAATTAAATGTTTTACACTAGATTTTTTTCTTGCTAACCCAAACTACAGTATAGATGAAAAAAATATCTAAACTATTCCAGATTCAGAGAGTAAAGGAGAAAGTACAGGATATATAGAGAAGAAGGGAGATTTTATAAGCTATCACAAATTTTTTGATAAGATGGGGAATAAGTGGGTAAAGTAGAAAACACTAACTTCTGCAAAACATATTTTCCTCTTTCTCCGTTTAATAACAGTAACTCCAAAATTTGAGCTAGGTACATAACTTTTCAACTATGCACTATATTTCCCAGCTTCCCATGCAGCCAGGTATAACCACACGATGGTTCAATGGGATGAAAATTCCTTTAAAGAAAAGTTGTGTCCCTTGACTTCTTATCTATTTCTGACCAAAATTAGACATGCAGATGAGGACCATTCTCTAGGTGATAGCTGAGAAACAAAATGGAAGAAACCTGAGTACATGAATGCCCTTGTGAAACAGCGTCACCAACACCCCCCTTAAGACTATTAAATAAGAAAAATAATTCTACTTCATTTCAGATACTTTGTTTTGGGGACTCATGGTTACAGCAGTTTAGTCTGCCATCAAATTTATACAATGGTGAATGCTGTCTATTTATAATTATTTACTTTGCTGCTGATTTATCTTTTGCAGTACAGCATGTGGGTTAATGACAACTTTAAATGTATTTGATTTTATATCAATTAGGAATCCTGATATATGACCAAATTGTGGGGAGATAAGATATAGAATTCTTGGACTGGTTACTCTATGGGAAAACACAAACTGCTTAAGGACAAATACTGCAAGTTTTTTACAAAGTTTGCTCATTTATGTTTTACAGTTTCCAAATGGTTGCACTGATCATGTAGTTATTAAGGTACATAGAAAACTCAATTCCAAGATTTTACACAGATTGAAATAACTCAAGACTACTCTATTTTCATAAAAAACTTCACTTTTCTCCTTCACTTCTGTCTTCACCAGTGACAGAACATCTTGATTCTTTCCCCTTTTTGTCAGGTTTTACCTGAGTCCTTTCAATCTCCCAACAGGTCATGATTAATAATTATTAGTTTAGTCATTAATATAAAGAAATATTTCCCAATATTATGGTTTTTTTATACAATAGAAATATTTTAACATGGATACTATCAACATTTTCAGTCATCACATTGTTTGGATCTGTGGTCTAAAGAAAAAGTTGATGAAATATTTTCAAAGGTTATTAAAAATACAGAGATGGAAACTTTGACCACATGACTTGCTTTGTCTTTCGATATTTCACTTTAAATTCCTAAATAATCAAAATTGATTAATAAAATCACTGATTTTTTTCAAACCATTGTATGAACAAATTTCTTTATAATTAATTTCTTGCTACAGAAAATTAGTTATATGTTATCTAAATAGCTAGCAAAGGCTTTTTTGAAGTTCTTAGTATCACAGCTACATTGAAAAAGCTTATCATATACTGTTTCCCTTTTTGATGTGCAACATTCCCTTCAAGACAGTTTTCATGTTATACAATGTATACCACAAGTTTGGAAAGTGCCTCCAAATTCTTGAGATTGATGAGAGTGACTATATGCATGCCATACTCAACAGATGTTACAGTAGCATCTCCAGAAACAAAGACCTGGAGCTCAGCCAAGCTGTGAGCAACAGTCTGTGTCTATGGAGGCTGGACTGCAGTAAGAAACCCACACAGTTCCAGGATGGTAAGCCAAAGGAGGCTGACCACTTTGGAGCTGGCAGGAGAAACAAAACATAAAATTTTGCTAGAGATCATTACTTTGTATGGTAGATATTGGCTGCTGCTGGGAAGCACCAGAAACCGATCAATTTGTTGTGCAGAAGTAATATAGTAGGTGGTTCCCCTTGAGCAAAGCCACAAAAAGAAAGAAGTCCCTCAGAAGTTGGCATTCTAATGTATACATGTCATTGGCTAGAAAGGATATTCATGATATTCTGATATCAGATTCAAAATTGGTGTCTGAAGGAGACACACACACATATATATATAATATTAAAAAAATTTGAGGCAATCTCTTCAGCAGGGAAAATACAACTGTAACCTTCATCATCGTTATCATCTTTTTCATCATAAGCTACTTAAATTACCTGGTTTTTAACTTCAAGATGTTTATATGGTTTTTTATTATAGAATACACAGGAGTGAGGGAGTAGGCAAGAAATAAAGATGGAAAGGCTGTTCACAACCTGGGTAGTGAATTATGTGACACTAAGACTGTAACATTGTACTACTTGTAATAAGGGACTTCTTGAGTGTTTTAAGCATGATCAGATTTGCATTTTGAAAAAAACAAAAATTCCTTTGGTGGCAGAGAAAATAAAAGAGGAGATAAGGTAGAGTAGGTAACCAGGAAGTAGTCATCCAGGTAAGATTTGTACTATGGACTGAGGGTGTTTATGTCCTCCCCACATCCGTATGTTGAAATCTATTTCCCCGTTGATGGTATTTGGAGGTGGGACTTCTAGGAGGTGATAGATCATGAGGTTAGAGATCTCATGAATGGAATTAGTGCTCTTATAAAGATACAGTAGAGTTCCCTTGCCTATTCCCCCCTGTGAGAACACAGAGAGATGAAGGCTATATATTTGAACCAGGAAGTGGGTTCTTACCAGACACCAAGTCTGCTAGCACCTTGATCTTGGACTTCCCAGCCTCCACAACAGCAAGAAACAAATTTCTGTTGTTTTTAAGCTTCCCAGTCTATGGTATTTGTTTTAAGCAGTCCAAATGGACTATGACAATTGTGTAAAGCTCTGAAACACAGTTAAAGCCATGAGGAAAAATTTGATGAAAAAATAATAGGTGGACCTGACAGCATTTGGTCCCCAAAACATATTGTTTTATGGTAGGATCCAACTGAGCTAAATGTGGATGATACTATAAATTTGATGAGATAACCTAGACTTCTAAAAACTTCACTTGCTTGAAGTTGCAAATTTTGCTTATTTTAGCTAACTACCAGTACCTATGACTTGTCTGCCTGCAGAGACCTAATCCAAAATATCTTGTACTAATACTGCACATCCGAATTATACTGTAATGATGAATATATCACATTTCAAGAATAAGGATCACCTATTTCAAAACACTTTGGACCTGAAGATGATGTATTTTTTGTAAGTTGAAAAGAAATATAAAGATATCATTGCCAATGTGTTAAATATTCCATGGCTTGTTTTTTCATTCTTTATTTCTACTCCTACAAGATTTTCAGTGACAGAAGGCCAAACCTAGTTTGTAACAAGAGTTTAATAGTTTAGCAGGTCTATGAAGGTTTCCAATGGATAAATTTGCATCATAAAACTGCATAGTCTGCCACCTTTTCATTAACAATTGAAAATTCATTGAATTTTCTTGGCAAGTAATCAGAACACCTTAGGGAAGAAAGACCTTAGGAAGTCCTTAGGGGGAAAAAGATAAGCCAATTACCCTGTTCACTGTTTTAGTATCTTTCACACCTGAAAGGAAGAGGTTTGAACCTCTTGAAATATGAGTCATAAAACAACTTTAACTTCCTATTTTGGGTATTATGTACTCCCTCAATATAGGGAAAAACAAATTTTTTGTATGTGCTTTGCCATCTGGTGGTATTAGTTAAAATTATAACTTGACAAATGTATACCTAAGACATAAGAAGTATTGATTCAGGGCGCTGAGAAAAAGCAAAGCTAATATTTTATTTTGTTCTATTTTTAAAAGATCACACAGCATTTTTCATATTTTACAGGATATCTAAGATATTTCTTATGTCCTTTCAAAATTAGGACACCAGATCTCCATCAATAGGCATTGAGCATCTCTCCTATATTAGACAACCAAAAATGTTTACTGAGGATTATTTTATTCAACCTTTCTTTAATTTAGTTAATGTAGAGGTAACAGTTTAACTTATCCATTCTTATAAACTAAAATTTAATCACAATTTTTTTTGTAAATCATATCCTCTCAATTTATTTTTAAATTTCAAGTAAGCAGTTATACTAAAATTTGAGAACAGTGATCAACATACAAGAAAAAATAAATAAACATATAAAAGTAGTTTACTGTGGGTAAAGTGGGGTTCCTATGGCCAGGATCCTCATTGAACTTAAATGTAGCTGGCCTGTTGCTATGCTACCGCTTCCACACTTTTAAGGCAATAAGCCATTATTGTGTTAATGTAAGGAGTTCCGCCCAGTACTCTGCCAGAGACTGGGTGGCGGGACTGGAAGGCTGTAGGAGAGCGGAGTGGAGGCTGGAGTGGTGGCAGCGCCGAGGACAGAGGCCCGGAGGATGGCTGTGCGGGACGGCTGTGCAGAGAGGCCCAGTGATAACACAGACTCCCTCTGAGTGAACGGGATTTTAGTGACTGACCTGCCACCTGGAAATAAAGTTGGGTATAACCTTTCACCCCAAAAACCCTTTGCTGTAAATTTCTTTGGTCACAATGAATCTATAGCGAACTTGCCTGGAGCTGAAACTCATTTGCAAGACATTTACCATTGCAATCAAATGAAATTTACAACAAATTAAATCCAGTGTGATGCAATAGTGTAAATAATACTCAGATTATATTGCAAGAGTTCACACAAATAACTGTAATTATAATTGCTCTTAAAGGACCAATTTTGGGTTTTCCTCGTATTATTTATTTCTTTACTGCTTACGATCACCATCCTTTATATTATACTTTACACCAGCTAAGTATTCCTGTCTCATTTTATCATGGGAAGCATGCATTCAAGTACTCTGAGTTATATTGACTGGCAGATGGGGCCCTCTTAACCCTGAACTTCACTTCATAGAGCATGCTGAGCTCATCTTCTAGGCCTTTGCATTTCTACTCTGCTATACCTTTCACATAGGACAAACTGACTCAATATTCTTGGTTGATTCTCAAAGATTGTGGCTGTTGGTCATTAGTCACCAAGTGCAGCAAGATGTGTAAAAAGCCAGTGGAGCATAAAGTCTGGGGCCAAGAAGCTATAGAGACCTGACTGATGGGAACCACTTAGATCAATCTACTCCTGGGAAAGGACCCTGAGCTTGGAGGGGCACGGCAGGGTAAAGTAGACAGCACATCACATTCTCTTTCTACTGGACCAAATTTTCCAAGGAAGGAAAGGAATATACTAAAAACACTTGTGCCATGTTTACTCACTTAGCTTTGGGAGCTGGTGTTTGGAGCTAGTTTGCCTTGATGTGTTTTGTCCCTGTTGCTTTACTCCCCTGAACAACACTTTCACAGTGTTCTAGTCACGTATGGTGTCATTTACTTATAACTTGTAATTTCAAAGAAACTGTATTGTAAAAACACAGCTGTGATCCCTTACTTTTTACACTTTTGACATATAGAACCTACGCAACTGTGGAATTCTTATTACTACTGTTCCACATCTTGGAAAACATATTATAAATCTATGTGCTAGAATGTCAATACAGCAAAGTGGTTTAAAATGTAGGATCTGCAGGCAGAGGACATGGATGCTTCATTTGGTATGCTACCTCAGGCAAATTTACTTAACGTCTATGCACTTCAGTTTCCTTATCTGTAAATTACAGATAGCAAGAGTACCAACCTAACAGGCTTGATGTGAGAATTAGTCAGTAAGGCATGTAGAGCAGTTAAAATAAGGACTGGCATATATTAAAGAATCAATAAATGTTAGATAGTATTATCACCTTCTTTCAGAAGTTTTTTCAGAGCTCATGGTAGGGTACTATGGAACAAAAAATTGCGGAAACTCAAGAAGAAAATAAGACCCTGAGGCTATCACTGATTAAGAAAGAAAAAGTCCCTTCCTTCTTTTAATGTCACCATAACAAGTGATGAACTGCTTATGAAATGTGGATTGCAGCATCAAGAGAGGCATGGCTGAGCACTAAGGGAACTACATACACAATACAAACAATGGTATAATCTAAAAAATCTTAACACTATACATTTGTATATTCTCATGTGCTCATCCTTGTGTAACTGTAACAGGTTGCCATTAGGGTCAAAAGAAATGGGCAGAAAAGGGAAACTTAGTAGTAGAAACAAACAAGAACAGGTAGGTCTGTTGAAAATGAAGAAAAGGAGCCTTCCCTAGTAGGAGCCATATAGTCTTTTCTGACTTAGTCCCTAAACTCATCCACCTCCAAGTGCAGCCTGCACAAGATTTCACAGCAAAAAATTCTCAGATATTGCCTGAAATTCTTTTCTCTGAAAAACAGCATATATATACAGTCACACACACATATATATCCACATATATAGTCACACACATATACATTCATACATATATATATTCACATATATATATGTATGTGTATGTGTGTGTATGTGATATATATATTTCTTAAGATGCATTACTTTGGAAAATCAATGTGTTTTAGCTAAGTCCTGGCAAGTTTCCACAATGGAAGGTGTGTATGGTGAAAGAGATTTCAATCCTCCAGGAAACAACAGGAATGCAGGCCTTCCTCAGGGGCAGGGGAATGGAGCACTGAAGTGCTGAATTCATTCCTTGAGAGCACACAATTCTACCACAAGAAAGCCCAGGTGTCTTCAACCACACAGGGATAAATGATGAGGCTAAACATGTCTTACAGAACTAATCACAGAACGTTTCCTAGGAGGAAACAAATGGATGTCACATATGACATAGAATGAACACATCCATGCAGAATAGAAGCCACCAGACATCCTTACACACTAAAATTACAAGCAATCATCCACTAAAATAAATATCATGGATAAATATTAATTAAGAACTAATTGAGTATATTATATAATATAATGGGAAATATTTTTCCTATCCTTGTAATAAACAGTCCAGACTTAAAATTCAGATACATGAAAGTTTAAGACTGAAACAATAGATTACTTCAGCACTGTTATTCAAATGTTCCTGTTGAGTAATACCATCTGTGCATCATTGATAAAGGTTTTCAAGGGCAATGAAAAGAGGGGAACCTCTGTAAAATTAAGTCAAATATTTCCATTATTCCTTCTAGAGAAATCAAGAAGTGAATTTAGGGTAATTTTTTAACTCCAAAGATATCTAACATTCCAAATAAGTTTCTAAAAATTTAAATCACCCTTCTGACTTCCTCTTTGGTTATTTTATCCAAAGTGCATAAGGCCTCTTGAAAATAACTCACACAGCAAAATGTACAGGCAGATTTCCCGCTCTTCTCTTTCTGTTCTCTTTCCTGAGAATGCCAAGGCCCTTCTCCTATGACACCTTACAGCTGAAATAACATGAACCTTCACTAAAAAACATGCACTGTGTCCTATGAATTTGGAAATATAAAGGATTGGCACATAGACTGTGAACTGCTACAAGGGTCTGGAGATCTATTTGTGTTTTCTGTATCTTGTCAGTATGAGAACAGGGTAGTGCTGTGCTTATCACGCCTCACTGCCTCTCTAGAACTATGGAGAGTTTGGCACCTGAAGAATTAGTATTGGAGTATTCCAGCTTTGACAATGATGAAGGATGTCAACTAATTCCAGGGGAATGCGGCATAGCCTGCAGCTGCTCAATAAGCAACAACGATCCCTCCCAACTTCCCTAAGAGATGCCTCCAACTCAGGATGACAGCAAATGACAGGGGGCAAATTGGTAAAGGAAGGCATGTGCCTAGAATTTCTTCTGTGACTTAAAAGGAGAGATATTTTTAAGGACATTCTGTTTTCTATATAAAAAAATTTGATAATGGGGAAACATTTCTTAAGAATACAGTATGGTCACGATTTGGGCAATTCTATATTTCTAGCTTATTTTACGCAGCACTGCTTAGCCTACAGGAAACTTAGTAAATACTTGGGGACCAAATATTTTATCAGTTATACTGACATATGGCACATATTTTATAACCCTAGCAAGGGATTCTGACTTGAAAATATATAGTTTGGGAAATAAGAGGATGTAACTTCTAGAAGTAGTGCATAATATGGCTGTGATGCCTGAATTATTGTCTGGCAAAATCAAAAAAGAATTAATACAAATCATGAACTGAAAAACTGACCTTCTCAATAGTTCCAGATGGATATATGCAAAAACTGGGGCTATGGCACAGTGAAGGTATGAACCGATTCCCTATTAATCTGATAACCACTTACTCCAAAGTGAAAAGTCAGAATAACTGATTTCAAAACCACTTTGTGGGAAGAATAAAGAGTGGAAGATTACTGCCTTTAAAGTGAAATTAACAAATCTCTCCTTTTCTCTGTCCCCTCCTCTCAATCCTTTACTTTACCTCTAAGTAGAATTTCTGATACTGCTCTTAAAGATTCTAGCCCACTATATTGGGATAGCATATCAAGGATACAAGTATGTATGAGGATTTTTTTTCTCCTACCTAAATAAACACCTTGAATAGTGTCCTAGGTGAATTAAAACAGGAATTAAAATAGTTCATTTAAAAACAGGAAACATTCTATTGCTCTTGCTCTTTTTCTGGTTCTGTATTCTAAATTAACCTTTCCGGAAACTATGTTTTAGACCTTGGTCCTAAGCTACCCAGGATCATCCAGCCAAAGGAACAGGAGTTATGTCCTATGATACAAATCTCATAACACGTGTGTTTAGCTAGTAAGTAGTAAAAAGGATTATGAATGTGTACACATGCTTGCCTGGTTCTTGGTCCCCTTTTTTTAATAATATAAGCTACGTTTGAGAAAAACAACTTTGGATAATTTTTAAAAAGCAGAATTTACAGTGATCCCAATGCAATGAATATACTAATTGACTTGCATAAATAATTACGTCAATATTTACATGCTTAAAAGAAATTTTTTATGGAAGTTCACTAATTCTGTGTTTAAGTGTAATACTTTGTTTCCTTGGAAAGTAAATCAGATATCATTTATGCAATGAATCTTACGATAAGGCATCTCAGTTAAAATTAGATACATTTAATTTAATTTGAGATAAAAGATGGCTGCTTTTAAGTAATCAGCCATGTCATAATCAAATATGAGTTTGTTCTTTTCCTTTTTTAGCATCTAATATAAGTACATATACTAAACCAAGTAAGGTCCATAATAACAGATGTGAAAGAACAGCAATGATGTTCTCTGAAATTCTATACCTCTAACCATGATATTTAATTATTATAATGTATTTAGAAAATACATAGATTTATTACAAGAGGTAAGGCACTGGTAATGAGGTGTATTTTGAAATTTCACTTGATTAAAGACCAGTGAGAGAGCAAACCGATATTACACCCTAAATATGTTATTTCTCTTCAAGTATTCCATTATTGTGCAGGCACTTTTAAAATTTTAAGCACATCATTTTCGCTGAGTTCCATTTTGACAGGTGTGTACCAAAATAAGTACACATACACATACACACATGCAGATGCACAAAATGAAAAGCAAACAAACTATAAATTAATCGGCTGTGTCTTGCATTCAGAAGTAAATAAATTTTAAATATGGCATGATTTCCCAGTCTCCAATGATTTAAAATATAAAACATGCATTTCATTTATATAACATTAATTCTACCTAGAAATAAAATCTTGGCTTTCTATAAGAAAATCAAGTGCTTAAAATTAACATTGTAAATATTCTTTTTCTGTGTTCATTTTTCATTATTAGAAGTTTTATCATTATAAATATATTTTAGATGAAATGCTTTGCATCCCACATCATCAAGGGAATTACTTTATTGATGATTTACTAACAGGTGTATGAATTTTTGTCTATGAGCTTACTTGCCCATGTAGCATCTCAGATACTACTGCTCTGTGATGTAAAACCTCTCTTGTGCACTTAGGAAATTCATCTTACCTTTATAGATTTTAGTCTTCAAAGTTTTAAGTTTCATCTTTAAAATACATGGGTTGAAATAAAATTTTCTATGGTTCATTCTAGCTATGACAGTCTATAACATATCTCGGGAAAAAAGTGAGTTGACTTAAATTGTGTATATTTATCTAAAAATGGTACTGTAAAAGAGCATATGAAATTAAGAGGGAAAAAGGGAAACCAAAAGACACTAAGCAATTCCTTTTTTTTATCTTCTCCTATCTTTCTGGTATTGAATAGAGTAACACATCCAAAAATACTTATCTATATGATATTCTTTCAGTAGCAAGAGAAAAGAGTGTCTTAAAGGAATTTTAATCCATTCCTTTCTTTCCATAACCTCCATCCTCCTCCTCCAAAGCCACTCCAAGTGCCCTCTAGCAGCACAGCAACAGTGTACAGGCAGTGCCAACATGGCTTCAGGACGACTTCCTCATCCCTCCTTCCAACAAAATGGCTGTTCCAACTCCTGGACGGATACTCACGCTGCCACAGTGTAACCTGACAATTTATTAAACATTACTATTAATTATATTAGTAATTATATTAGGTTGTTTCATAAGATTTTGGAATTGAAATACTCTCAAATTGTAGGCAATTTCTGTACTCAGCAGTAGAAAATTTCTCAAGAGGAGAAAATCCAGGTCCAGAGTCCAGGGTACCTCCAGGGGTCCCATAGCCAGTTATTAGGATAGGAGGAAAACTCACCACCTTTGATTCTACAGCTACCTGAGTATTCACCTAGTGGGTAATGTTCATTTTTGATTCTTCCTTCAATGTATTTTTGAAGAGTTTGAAAAAACATAACCATTATTGGAAGTACAGTTAACTTTTACATTGTTTGATTGTACCAGTGGAAATTAATTTATTCTTTATGGATGCCAAATTGCTTTTGAACAGCCTGATTAAAACCCAGTGAACTGATAGTAGTCATAAAGAATTTAAACTTAAATATATAAGGAGATTAACAAATTCATGTGACACTCAAGTGGATACAAATTCTATCCATACAATTTTCACTACAACTTTTAAATCAGTGTTTTCAAATATATGTTATTATATACTTGGCACTGTTAAAGTATATTAAATTCAGTATAAGAGTAAGTACAAAAAGACATTACTGAAATTATGGTGTTTTTTCAAACCAACGGAGGAATCTTGAAATAAAGTTATTTGTCACATTAAATGTGACAGAGAGATAGATAAAGACATATTGATAGATATATTCAGTTAGTCAATTTTGAAAATCACTTTTTTCAGAAATTTATGAGAAAGAAGACTGTAAGTAGGTGAATTTAAAATGTGTAGCATGCATTTCAGGTCACTTGTTCTCAAGTTACCATATAAAATCTGTCCATTCCCACCTTCTCCCATTACCTAGTTTAGAAATACAGAAATGCTGAAAGCTACATCAATGATTCTCTTCCCCAATTGCAAAATAATTTACACCAGGGGTAGCCACAATTGTCATGTGCATTCTTAGCTAGTCCTAAAATTTTAACATAGTATCTAGCTAATTATTTTATATAACCAGCAATAGTTTAGCTTTTCTCTTACACTTAACAGTACTAAAGAAAAATGTCCTTTACACTTTCAGGTTACATCTGTACCCTACTAGTAACACACAGAAGAAATAGAATGTCATTCCACATAGAGAAGAAATAATTATTTTTAACAGTAGTTCAGCCTTCCTATATCACATCTAATTAACAATGTTTCACTTTCTAAATTAACTGTTTTAAATAAATAATAATCATACCCAAAGGGTTCCATAAAATATAAAACCATGTGGTCTACAAAATCATCTTTAAGTGACTATAGTTACAGAACTAGACCTGTACATTCTGTGTGAACACTAAAGGAAAAGAAAAGCCTGTTTGTCTTCACCATCTGCAACTGTAAGCAAATGCAGGTATACAGCACTTTATTAGTAAGAACTCCTTTAGTAAGCACCCGTTAGAGGAATTAATCATTCATTCCCTGCAGACTGCTTATGTATTTCATAGGGCCATTATCTGATCTGAATAACAAGAACAATTGCATAATAAAACACATTACTGCTGACAGTAGCAACTTTCTTTTTTCAACTTTAAAGTTGCAGCCACCTCTGTCTTACATAGAGCTGGTGGGGACAAAAAAAAAAACTGACAATTTAATGCCCCTATCCAGCTTTGACTTTTTCTCCATTATTATGCAGGGACAATGATCAAATACAACATGTGCAAGTACTAGAAACGGATTTAATTCAGGCTGTTTTCCACGGCACTATGATATAATTATAACAGAAGCAAAATGTGTGTTAGTTAGTTCTCATGTTAATTGTAGATCTTTGGTTTCAGAAATTCGATCAGGATCAACAATTCTGTTATGCCTTCTCTACTGTGGAAAATGTATCTTATAGTACTCTCTGTAATAACATGTTTGCACCACTCTTAAATTTGGCTACTTCAATACAGTCACACCTTTTATTTTTCAATCATTAGATATCCTTTCAGATACCTGAGGTCACAAATGAGTAGAGGTCATATGCTATAATCCAAATCTGGTCAGTCAAGAGCTTCAATTTAAATTATTTAAATTCATTTTAAACCAATAACAGAAATACCACCTAAGTCCAGGAAACCCATTTGGATAGAAAATAAAGTGATATGCAGGAAACAATAGCATATCTTCCCCAGATGATTTCCATCTATGACAAACTTCATGTCAACAAATTTATCAACTGTCCTTCTCTCATTACTCTAAAAACTTACATCCCAAGATACTCAGAGGTTTCAACAATGAATAACCATAACAACTCTAAAAGACCTGTCCCTTTTTAAAATCATTGAACACTAGTTTATTCTTAAATTTTTTTAATCAATGCTGAATGTATACAGTTGCTTTTATATACTAATTTGAGTAAATATAAAAGGTAAAAAACTTTCACTTTACCACTATCAACAATTGATTACAAGAGAGCCCTTAGGTATTATTTGATTGTAATGTGTCTTGTTGAAAAGAAATTATCTGTGAGTTGAGTGTTTAATTTTCAATTAGGTTTATAACTCTCAAAGGGATTCGATTAGAAAAGTATGTTTTATACTGTGACAGAAAACTGAAAGTTAAAAGATAAAACAAACTTTTTCTAATCACTATTTTACACTGGTTGGTACAAGTGCTACTGTGTCCAAGAACTTTGAATTTGTTAAAAATCAGCCGTTTTACCTAGGTGTGATTCCCACTGTATCTACTATATATGTAACAATGCAAGAAGAATTAGATTCAGAGTCCATTTGGCAGTGAGAGAAAAAAAATGCTGAAATGTTATTGATTCGTTCCCTCTTGTGCAAAACAAACTGACTCAACTATATTTTTCCTGACATAACACAAAGGTTTTATTTAGATATTACAAAATATTGGCAAATGTTAAGCTGTATATCTTAAAAAAAAAACATATCATTAACCCCTTCACAAAAAGGAAGAGTGTCCTACTTGCTTTTACAGAAATGCTGCAGCTACTGCCATGGCAGTGTCAGCCCCAAGAGGAATGCTGCCTGCAAAAGTTCTTGATGCAGAGATGTTCAGCCCTAGGAGACACCTTAAACCTGTCACTGGCTGCTGAGCCCCTGTCACGGTTGATAACCTGCTGTGTCAAAGTCACAGCCTCAGCTCCTGCCCTCTCCAAAGCAGTGTTCACATTCCCTCTCCAAATTAATTTCATCCAAATTCTCCAAACTAGGCTAGTTCCAGGATTTCCTTCCACATCTCATCTACCTTCAAGCATTAAGAAGCCTCAACAGGATTTCCTTTCGGTCTTTCTAACCACGTTTATTAACTTTCCCTTGACCCAGTTTTTTTTGCAAGCTCTCTTCAGACCTGGAGATAAAACAAGCAACCAAGTCAAGTAGAAGAAGGATGGGAGTTGGTGTGGATGAAGGTTGAGGCTGAAGGTTGCAGAAGTGAACCAGGAGGGTTAGAATTCTCAAGCTTTCTCTAGGTAACCATCCTTAAATCTTAAGGAGCCAACCAACGTTTCACAAACCGGGCTTCCAACAGCCCTTGAACAATAAGCGTTCAAAAATCAGAATCCCAGGAAGGGAACATTTCCCACACTTAAGTCTTCTCAATGCTCTCCCTCAAAAAAAAAAACAAAAAATCTTAGCAAACCACTTCTCCGATTAGAAGTACTGAAGTCATATAAGTCAACTTCTTCCCTGATAAAACGAACACACTGTCCACACCACTGGGGGAGCGTATTCAGCATACGCCTCCCTCCGAGAGAAGAAACACAGAAGCACAGTTTACTCACCAAGCCGCCGCTCCAGTCCTCCTAGGAAACCCCGAGGAGTCTTCGCTTCTCTCTCCTACCAGTCACATAAGGGATTGCCTTCCCTTTCCACACAGGCCCAGAATAAACTGCACGAAAGCACAGCACACGCACAGCCGCCCGTCGGGCTCGGGCTTCCGCAGGGCGCTCCGAGGTCTCGTTGTTTCAGAAGTGAGGTCTTCGTTCCCGGAGGCAGGGCGCAAAGACAAGAAAAAGCAGGGCGCTCCGAAGGCTTGCTTGGGTCCCGCAAATTATTCGGAAGGCAAAGTACCTGCGCTCTCCCCGCCGAGGCCGCCTGTCAGCGCGGCGCGCGAGGGGAGGAGGCTGAGGAGGAGGAGCGGCGGGAGGCCGGGCTGGGCGGGAGCCGTGGGGAGGCCGCGCGGGCGCGGACAGCGGGCGGCGGGCAGGGCGAGGCGCGGCCTCGGGTGCTGGCGAGGGCGCGGCGGGGCGGGGCGGGGCGGCGCGCGTCTCCCTGCGCCCCCGCGCGCCGGCTCTCTGGCGCTCCGCTGCCTTCCGTCGCTCCCCGGGCGCCCACCCCGCGTCTCCAGCCGCAGCCGCCCGGCCGCACGCACTCACCTGCATTTCCTTAACGAGCCACTTGATGGCTGCCAGCGGTGCGGGCCCGGCGGTGGCGGGCGGGAGCCGGGGAGGGCAGCACGCGGCGCTGGCGGGAGCGGGGACCCGGGTTGCGACCCGAGCCTCCCCGGCGCGACCCGCTCACCGCGACCCGGAGGCCCCGGCGTGATCCCAGGGCTCCGGGGGCGGGCGTCCGCGCGGGGAGAGGAGTCCGTGTGCGGCACAGGCTATTCCCGACCATTAAGCCACAGAGCGCTTGTCCAGGTGTAGACCCCGGTTGTGCTTCTTCAGGTGTTCGCGTGCTTTCGGTTATTTAATGTTTTCTTTTGTTTTGTTTTGTTTTGTTTTTGTAGGGAAGCGGACGGTAAAGGGTTAGGAGTGCGGTTTAAAAATGCAAGGGACAGATTTAATTTGCTATGCAATCGATGCTGCTGAAGAGCCTACGTTGGTGAGGAGTAGGAAGGGGAGCAGAGGTTGCGTGGTGTAGGAGTGGTCCAGCATCTCACGTACTGGTAGTAGTAGTTTTTAGTTGGGGTGTTTGGCAGCCTGGCTAGTCTGCAGGAAGAGAGAAGGTTCTGCCAAGGTGGTAGAGAAGGAAAAAACCTGTTAAAATTGGGGGAAACCAGCTTCGCTGTTGAGAGGACATGGACGTGCACCGGAGGGGTGGTGGAGAGATTTCTTCCCCACATGCTTAGAGCCCCGATATAGAATGGCCAGTGCTTCTGAGGTGAGGTATCACAGACTCAGGAAAACAAGGGAAGCGGGATGCAGAGCCCTTGAGCAAAGCTCGACTTGGAGCTGGGCAAGAGGGTGGGCAGGACAGGAGGTCTAGCAGAAAGCTCTTACCACTTTACCGTCATTTATGTCTGATCAGAGCATACAGCTATGGCAACAAATGCTCTCTCTCTTGCTAAAAAGAGATCGTCACTATATTGGTGCTTTAAAAAGCCAAAATAATTATCCTGTTTGTAATAACGTAACAGAGAGCCTTCCAGGTACTCTGTGGTCAACCGTGCTGTATAGAATTGTGGAAGAAAACAAAGTGCAGTGAGCCACCTACTTTCCTTATATGTCCGTGATCTAATAGCAGAAATGTCACTTTTTCCCAAAGAGAAATAAAGCTTAATCAATATAGGTGACATTTTCCCCAGGTTCCTTTCACCTTTTTCTTTTCATGCCTGCCTCGTTGCTTGCCATGTCCCTTTGCTCTTGAGAAGTGACCCGTCTTCTGAACCCATCCCCTGCCAGGCTACCTGCTCTGCCTCCTTAAACCCACTGAGCTCACCTCTCCAAGGAGGTTCACATGCACAGAGTCATCATCACTTACAGCTGTTCTTAGAAACTGTAGGATACAAACTGAAAACATGTCTACCATGTGTGCAAGTGTGTGTGCACAGGTATGCCTATCTTTGTAATTATGCCAAGCACCTGCCGCCTTTTGGTGTCAGTGCAAGATGATGACTAACTCATTCTCTCGCCCTCTCTCTCCTCTCCCTCTTTCACTCCTCCCTCCTTCTCTCTCTGCACAAATACACACCACTCACTTCTGTCTCAGTCCCTTCCTGTCAGTGTTCAATAATGGTTTTACATGAACTTTCTGTTAGAAAGCATCTGAATACCAAGAATGAGTTGGAGCAGAATGGTAGGAGGGATGCTGGGGCTCAAGGCTGCTGCTGCGTTTCCTGTCATCACTCACTCATTACATACACTACTGTACTTAATGCCAAGTGGCAGCAGAAATGATTTCCTCTCCTGCTATTCGTAATAATGTATTTGCCTTCTTCCGGAAACACATATAATTAATAATAAAAGAAATAATGCATCTTGAAACCATGGAAAGAACAGATAGATGCTAATGTGGTGGCGTTAGTCACCTTTTCTGTTGTTGATGCTGCAGAGACAATGTGACCGCTTATCCCTTTGTGCTGCTCCTCGTGGGTTAAGCAAAGCATTTGGCCTTTATACTGTGTTCTCTTTTCCATCTTTCCCTTGACAATAGTTTGTGTATTTTAAATAAAGATTTCATTCTGCCAACCCGCAGGAAGCTTTTAACAAGATGCAGCTGAGCATGTCAATATCTTGTATCTTTTTACTGTTGTTTGAGGGTGTTCAGCAACTTGAAACTCATCTCAACTTCAGCTCAAAGCTAGCATTTCGCAGAGACAATGCTCCCTGGGGCTGATTTACTTTTTCTTCTACATAACTGTACTTTGGTACCCTCCAAGATCCCAGGGTCCTTTAAACAATAGAAGAGTAAGAGTTATATGCACCCTCTCTTGCTGCACCCCTCCCCACTTAATAACATCACGCTCTTCATTGTGATTAGCTTATTAGAGAGATTTTATGAGTGATTCATTAAAGTTGGATTGGGATACAGTTCCTGAGGATGATTGCACCAAGCCTGAAGAGCTGAGAATTTCATTATCTAGCCACCTATTTGCATCTCCTATAATATTATGGTTTATTTTTCTTTCTTAAATGAGACAGCTTTAAATGTCCTCCTTAAATTACTGCTGTATATTTACCTTTAAAAGGCAGCAACCTATATAAATTGGTCATTGTCAGTAAACCATGTGTTTAGAACAACCATAACAAATGTGAGAAAGAAATAAAAAGAAAAAGTGGGAAAGGGTGAAAAAGCATGGTCTTAAATATCAGTCACTAAAATTAGTCTCTTTTGAGGTTCTCTTTATTGTACCACGTTATTTCATTCACCAAAACTTTAGTTACCCTTGTTGTATGTAGGCTTAGAAAGTGATTTTAACCTGCTACAGCAGGAGGAATCTCCAAATTTGCATTTGTATTTAGGATTTTTGAGAGAATTAGGTACTTGCTTTCTTATCTCAGCTTCTGAATTAGGCTTAACAGTGCATCAATAGCAACCTCACAGCAGTAACATCTTGTTCTAATATGCCCTTTAAATATATTGATAGCATTTTGAGAAAATATCCTAATTATACACTACACCATATTATAGAATTGGAATCAGGGAGAAAAAAATCAATAAAAGGGTAATAAGGAAGCTAGGAAGAGCAAGAAACCTGTCATAAGAGAAACAGTGATCAAAACAAGTATTTTGTGACCACCTAATGGGTGGATTTATCAGTAGTAGTCTCTTACACTTCGCCATCTTTGTGTGTGTGTGTGTGTGTGTGTGTGTGTGTTTTCTTCAGTGTACACTTAATTCTCCTTTTCTCCACTTTTCTAAAGTTATGCTGATTGGCATAAAGTACAAGTGTAAACAATTTTATATTGATAAGGGAAAGGGAAATCATGCACTTAATGAGTCAAACTGCTCTTATTTTGTATGACACAAGGATAATCCTCTACTCATCAGCTTTTATTTTGTTCAATGAAGGCAGAGTTTTAACTGGCTAAATGGGTCTAATTTACCTAATTTATTATACATGATCTGCTACCAAGAAAGCTGCTTAGGAACCTTACAACACAATTAAAAAAATGTGACTTCACTGTATACAATTTAAGGAGTCTTAATGAGTGGTGTTTGTGACAGTTGTGAGTTCAAAGTTTTGATATTATCTCACTGATCATCATGTGGTTAATGCTGTTACACAAAATCTAAATGCTTTGAAAATACAGATCTTGATATAATGTATATACTTACTTTCTTTTTCATTTACTGTCCTAATTATTTTTTAACTTCGTCTACCCCCGAGCCCAGCATCCATCACTTGCACTTCTTTGTGCCCAAGGATTAACCTCTAGAAACTGCATCGCCCTGCTCACCCTTGCCTGCTGCCTTCTGTAGGATATTGTCAATGACAAGCACTGGAATAGGGTGGGAGGGAAAGGCAGGGCCATCTTGCCCCATTTGCTCTGTAACATGGCACTGTGGTTCTTTCTGGAAGTGGCTGCATTGCAGTAAGAATACAGTCCTTTCTTGCTACTGCCCTTGCATAGCTGCAGCTCATATCTGCCTCTAATAACAACACTTAACCTTGCCCCTTCAGCTTTCCACTGCAGCAAGAACCTAGGACACTCATTATCTCTCATCAGTTCTCTTAGTCCACCTGCTCCTATGGAAAATATCACTTACCTAAATTGTCTCCACAATGATTCCTATTGTGCCTTCTATTTCCTCCTCTACTCTACCTGATACATTTTTGTTATTTAAATTTAAAGCATTCAAAGATAACAAGAAATATGTATTCAATTGTCTCAGAATTTAACTCAATATACTGTCTAATGTGTATGGATGTGCCAAGACATCACCATTACTCAAGCTAAAGATAACTTTAACATACTACAAAAAAAAAAAAACACAACCTTGATGGCACAGTTAATCTATATAGGTGAGTAATAACAATATATTAATATTTTTCACAGAGGTGTAATGTCTTTGTGTATTAAATGAACCAGATTAAGCAAACTTCTGTAAAAACTTTTTTTAGACATATACGGTTTTATGGTATCTGATTGCAAAATAATAACAATAAAAATACACATTTTGAAATCTAGTATTTATTACTTGCTGAAGCATACCATAGTTTTTAAGGCACTGAAATTCAGTTTTATAAAACTAAATGAGTAGGGAAGCTTATATGGATCTATTCTTCCAATTATTAAAATAAAAAGCCAATAAGATGTAAAAAGGTGACCTAAGTTATCAATTATAACCCCACATAACTGTCCCATTCATATATATACTTTGGAAGGAGAACACCTGGATATAAATACAAAGAATGCAATCCACCAAGTTACTTTAAGCAAGCATTTAAAAAATAACATCATATAAATATTAAGGGTTGCAGCAAGTTCTTCCAAAAAATATGTAATTTGAGAGAGAATATATAATAGTTCCCATAGATTTTTGGTCTATTTGTGACTACTTTCTATGTTTTTTAAATGCATTAGAAATACACTGTAAATTTTAGGTCTAAGAAAGCTGAAGTGCAGAAAACTGAAGTTGATTAACTAACTTGGGGGTCAGGGAGTGGTTAAACAGTGGAACTGAGAGGTGTACTCAGGCAGTCTAGGTCCTGAGTCTGTATGCTTAACAGTATTCTATGCTATAAAAGACTTTTTCTTACTGTGTGTGCCTTTCTTTCTTGAGCTGCAGCCTTCTGAAACATTTAGCTGAAATTAAGAAATTTCTATTCAGTGGATGGTACAAAAAGAAAATTGCAGTATCTTCTCAGAGAACTAATTTTCAATTTTTAATGTAGGTCCTTAATTTTACACTTCTATTTGAATCATTTGGCTTATTTTTCACATGATAAATTATTTCATGTGTTTCACATACTATCTATTGACACCATGGAAAAGTTGTATTATTAAAATAAAATAAATGTATATTTTTTCTAGATAAATTATATATATCTGATCTGTAACTATAGTTTATTTGCTACTTTTTCCTTTTGTACAATTGCTTTTATCTATTCATGCTTATTTATTTCCCACCCTTTTCTACAACCAGAACAAAAGTAATATAAAGCTGTGGAAGGCCATTCTATATATTGCCTCTCTTTTCTAATAAGGGGTCAACTTTCTGGAACCTTTATAAGATATCCCCCTGTTTTAGTGAAAGACAATATGTTTTCCAGGTACTTATTCCTGACCTTTTGTTCATGTGTAATGATACTGTGGCAGGAAAAAATTATAGTAGCATTTATTTTTATCACAGTTTTTAAATATATACTCAACATTTAAAATTGTAGACTTTAAAAATAGAAGAAGCAAAAGGAAGAAATGTGACAACCATATCATATGGACTCTGCTTTTTTTAGCATTCTGTATTTTACAGGAGATAAGCAGTTAGAAATTGATCTCCTCTTTATGGAGAATATCTAGAGTAAATCAAAACCAGTCCACCTAGTTTTTATTTTTTTCATGTAATTATCAATATCAACATGAGATAATTTGGTCCAGCACCTTCATCTACTTTCTACTTTGAACTACTAAACTTAGGGTGTGAAATGTTCATTTTTATATGAGTAATGAGTAATAGAAGTCTTATATTTCCAAGCAACTTTCTTCCTCATAATAAAAAAATAATTCTAATCTAAAAACATTTTATATATGCACTATAACTCCAGGGGAAATGTGCTCTCAGACTAGGACAAATAAACCTCTGAAGCCAAAATCAGTCAAAGGGAGAAATAAAGTAGGAGAAACCTGTTTATTGCTTACAAGAGGTCATCTACTCCTGCTCGCCCATATCTCTCATGACTTGGCTACCAAGGCCCCAACAAACCTCTCTGGTCCAGGTGTGCACTCACTGTCTACCCCCTTGTAGTCACCTACTGATATGGAGGTGGAATACTTCTCTCCACCCCTTGGAACCACCTATGGAGATGGAGATGCACTAAGTCCAGGGGAGAGATTCTGGAAATACTGCAATTTTACCCATATGCACATATGTGTGTATGTGTGTGTAGTATTTAAATTTACTTTTGTTATTTAAATTACAATGTGTATATTTTCATAAGTGCATGTCATCACATTTTATAAAAAAAGTATCTCTTTAAATTTTTTAACAAATTTTAAGTGAGACATTGAACAATTAACTGCTATACTCAAAAGGGTATAGCTTCAGAAGGACTTATTCAGGAGTCTTCTAGGAAGAGTGATAAAATGCATGAAAGGAGTCATCTTTACAAGTTCCTTTCACTTTTCCTAATATTAAACAGAGTTCTCATCAGTTTTACCAGGCTATAAAAACATGATTATAATAGGGATATAGATCATGAATATGAATGTGATGAAGAAAGGATTTATTAATGCTAGCATGTTCCCCACTGAAATCTCTTCCTGCTACCAGGCCTCTTTCTCAGACACACACGTGCATGCACACCTATATAGAAGTACTCAGGGCACACTAGGTCATGCTTTCCTTGCTCAACTCTTGTTCTTATCCTGCTCTCTGAGGCTTTTGCTCCCCTGATTCTCTGGTTTTTGCTATGCAGACACTGGAAAAGTGGAAAGAATCTGGGAATGAAAAGACTCAGACCAGGGATTTGGGAAAACACAGAATGAAAAGGTAAGAATTAAAGCAGATAAAAAGTAAGACTCTCCAAAGCGACTAGGCGATAAGGAAAAGTTGGAAGGAAGAGAAAAACACTATATTTTATGGGAGTGTCACTGAGGAATATGAATCAGAGCCACCGGATAATGTGTACAAAGGCCTACCATTAACACTGGATTGGACTTTTATTAGTTTTTGTTTTCAGATTTCTTAATTACTTAGACAGTCAAAAGCTCTTACACCACACTGTAAGGAGCCTGGAATTTTTTTCTGGTTGTACACATGGACAGTATAGTTTTCACCTAGACAAATACAGATTACATGGTATATAAATATAAATAAGTATATATATATATGTATATACATGTATACATTATTAAGGTGTCATTGATATACATTCTTTTGAAGGTTTCACATGAAAAAATTGTGGTTACTACATTCACCCATATTATCAAGTCACCCCGATACCCCACTGAAGTCACTGTCCATCAGTTTACTAAGATGCCACAGTCACTACTTGACTTCTCGGTGCTACACTGTCTTCCCCGTGAACCACACACACACCATTGTAGCAATCATAATACCCCTCAATCCCCTTCTCCCTCTCTCCCCACCCACCCTTCTCAAACCCTCTGTTTTGGTAACCTCTAGTCCCTTCTTGGAGTCTGTGAGCATGCTGCTGTTTTGTTCCTTCAGTTTTGCTTCGTTGTTATACTCCACAAATGAGGGAAATCATTAAGAACTTGTCTTTTCTCCACCTGGCTTATTTCACTGAGCATAACACCCTCTAGCTGCATCCACTTTGTTGCAAATGGAAGGATTTGTTTTCCTTTATGACTGAATAGTATTCTATTGTGTATATGTACCACCTTTTCTTAATCCATTCATCTATTGATGGACACTTAGGTTGCTTCCACAACTTGGCTATTGTAAATAGTGCCGCAATAAACAGAGGAGTACATACATCTTTTTGAATCTGAGAACTTTTTTTCTTTGGGTAATTTCCTAGGAGTGAATTCCTGGGTCAAACGGTATTTCATTTTTAGTTTTTTGAGGAACCTCCATATTGTTTTCCACAATGGTTGAAATAATTTACACTGCCACAAGCAGTGTAGGACGGTTCCCCTTTCTCTGCATCCTCACCAGCATTTGCTGTTCCTAGTCTTTTTGAGGAGGTGATAGGTGATATCTCGTGGTTTTAATTTGCATTTCCCTGATAATTAGTGATGTGGAGCATCTTTTCATGTGCCTGTTGGCCATCTGAATTTCTTTGGAGAAGTGCCTATTGGTTTATTTGCTTTTTGGGTGTGTAGGCGTGTGAGTTCTTTATATATTTTGGATGTTAACCCCTTGTCAGATATGTAATTTACAAATATATTCTCCCATACTGTAGGATGTCTTTTTGTTTTGCTGATGGTGTCCTTTGCTGTACAGAAGCTTTTTATTTGCTGTAGTCCCATTTGTTCATTTTTGCTTTTGTTTCCCTTGCCTGAGGAGATGCATTCAGGAAAAAGTTGCTCATGTTTATATTCAAGAGATTTTTGCCTGTTTTCTTCTAAGAGTTTTATGATTTCATGATTTACATTCAGGTCTTTGATCCATTTTGAGTTTACTTTGGGGTATGGAATTAGACAATAATCCAATTTCATTCTCTTGCATGTAGCTGTCCAGTTTTGCCAACACCAGCTGTTGAAGAGGCTGTCATTTTCCCATTGTATATTTATGGCTCCTTCATTGTATATTAATTGACCATATATACTTGGGTTTATATCTGGGCTCTCTATTCTGTTCCATTGATCTATGGGTCTGTTCTTGTGCCAGTACCAAATTGTCTTGATTACTGTGGCTTTATAGTAAAGCTTGAAGTCAGGGACTACAATCCATCCAGCTTTATTCTTCCTTCTCAGGATTTCTTTGGCTATTCGGAGTCTTTTGTGGTTCCATATGAATTTTGGAACTATTCGCTCTAGTTCGTTGAACAATGTTATTGGTATTTTGATAGGGATTGCATTGAACCTGTAGATTGCTTTAGGCAGGAGGGTTATTTGACAATATTAATTCTTTCTATACATGAACACAGGATGTATTTTCATTTACTGGCATCTTCTTTAATTCTCTCATGAGTGTCTTGTAGTTTCAACAGTATAGATCTTTCACTTCCTTGGTTAGGTTTATTCCTAGGTATTTTATTCTTTTTGATGCAATTGTGAATGGAATTGTTTTCCTGATTTGTCATTATGCTAGTTCATCATTAGTATATAGAAATGCAACTGATTTCTATGTATTAATTTTATATCCTGCAACTTTCTTGAATTCAGTAATTAGTTCTAGTAGTTTTGGGGTGGAATTTTTAGGGGTTTTATGTACAATACAATGTCATCTACAGTGACAGTTTAAATTCTTCCTTACCAATCTGGATGCCTTTTATTTCTTTGTGTTGTCTGATTGCCACGGCCTGGACCTCCAGAACTATGTTGAATAAAAGTGATGAGAGTGGGCATCCTTGTCTTGTTCCCGATCTTAAAGGAAAATCTTTTAGTTTTTCACTATTAAATATGATGTTGGCTGTGGGTTTTTTGTATATAGCCTTTATTATATTGAGGTACTTTCCTTCTATACCCATTTTGTTGACAGTTGTTATCATGAATGGATATTGAATTTTGTCGAATGCTTTTTCAGTGTCTATGGAGATGATCATGTGGTTTTTGTCCTTTTTGTTGATGTGGTATATGATGTTGACGGATTTTCAAATATTGTACCATCTTTGCATGCCTGGAATAAATCCTACTGGCTCATGATGGATGATCTTTTGATGTATTTTTGAATTCTATTTGCTAATATTTTGTTGAGTATTTTTGCATCTATGTGCATCAGGGATATTGGTCTGTAATTTTTTTTATGGTATCTTTGTCTGGTTTTTGCATTACAGTGATTCTGGCCTCATAGAATGAATTTGGAAGTATTCCCTCCTCTTCTGATTTTTGGAAAACTTTAAGGAGGATGGGTATTAAGTCTTCACTAAATGTTTGATAAATTCAGCAGGGAAGCCATCTGTTCCAGGAGTTTTGTTCTTAGGTAGTTTTTGGATTTCCAATTCAATTTCATTGCTGGTTATTGGTCTGTTCAGATTTTCTGTTTCCTCCTGGGTCAGTCTTGGAAGGTTGTATTTTTCTAGAAAGTTCTCCATTTCTTTTAGGTTATCCAGTGTATTAGCATATAGTTTTTGATAGTATTCTCTAATAATTCTTTGTATTTCTGTGGTACCCATAGTGATTTTCCCTTTCTCATTTCCGATTGTGTTTATGTATGTACACTCTTTTTTTCTTGATAGGTCTGCCTAGGGGTTTATCTATTTTGTTTATTTTCTTGAAGAACCAGCTCCTGCTTTCATTGATTCTTTCTATTGTTTTATTCTTGTCAATTTTATTTATTTTCTCTCTGATCTTTATTATATCCCTCCTTCTACTGACTTTTGGCCTAATTTGTTCTTCTTTATCTAGTTTCATTAATTGTGAGTTTAGACTCTTTGTTTGGAATTGGTCTTCTTTCATGATGTAAGTCTGTATTGTAATATACTTCCCTCTTAGAAAATGGCCTTCACTGCATATCATAGATTTTAGGGAGTTGAGTCGTTGTCCTCATTTGTCTCTGTATACTGCTTGATCTCTGTTTCTTTTTGGTCTTTGATCCATTGATTATTTAGTAGCATTTTGTTAAGCCTCCCATGTGTTTGTGGGATATTTTGTTTACTTTGCATAATTCATTTCTAGTTTCATACCTTTGTGGTCTGAGTAGCTGGTTGGTACCATTTCAATCCTTCTGAATTTACTGAGGCTCTTTTTGAGGCCAGTATGTAATGTGTTCTGGAAAATGTTCCATGTACACTTGAGAAGAATGTGTATCCTGCTGCTTTTGGGTGCAGTGTTCTGTAGATGTCTGTGAGGTCCATCTGTTCTAATGTGCTGTTCTGTGCCTGTGTCTCCTTACTCCTGTCTGGTTGATCTGTCCTTTAAAGTGAGTGGTGTGTTTAAGTCTCTTAGAATGAATGCATTGCTATTTATTTCCCCTTTTAATTCTGTTAGTATTTGTTTCACTTATTTGAGTGCTCTTGTTTTCTGTTCATATATATTTATATTGGTTATATCCACTTGTTGAACTGAGCCCTTTATCATTATGTAATGTCCTTCCTTGTCTCTTGTTATTTTCTTTGTTATGAAGTCTATTTTGTCTGATATAAGTACTGCAACACCTGCTTTTTTCTCCCTATTAGTTGCTGAAATATCTTTTTCGATCACTTCACTTTTAGTCTGTGTATGTCTTTGGGTTTGAAGTGAGTCTCTTGTAGGCAGCATATAGATGGGTCTTCTTTTTTTATCCACTCAGTGACTGCATGTCTTTTGATTCAGAGCATTGACATTTAGGGTAATTATCAATAGGTGTGTACTTACTGCCATCGCAGGCTTTAGATTTGTGGTTACCAAAGGTTCAAGAATAACTTCCTTCCTATCTAATAGTCTAATTTAACTCAGTGTGCTATTAAAAACACAATCTAAAGACTCTTTTTTTCCCTCTATTTTCTTCCTTCTCCATTTTTTATGCATTAGGTGTCATACTCTTTGTCTATCCATTGACTGATTTTGTCAGTAGTTGATTTGATTTTGCATCTGCTTAGTAATTAATTGTTCTACTTTTTTTACTTTGGTTATATTCCTCTAGTGACAGCTATATAGTCTTACAAACACTTCCACGTATAGGAGGCCTTCCAAAATACACTGTAGAGAAGGTTTTTGGGAGGTAAAGTCTCTCAGTTTTTGCTTGTCTGGAAATTGTTTAATCCCTCCTTCATATTTAAATGAAAATCCTACTGGGTAGAGTATTCTTGGTTCGAGGCCCTTCTGTTTCATTGCGTTAAAAATATCATGCTGTTCTCTTCTGGCCTGTAAGGTTTCTGTTGAGAAGTCTGATGATAGTCTCATGGATTTTCTTTTCTAGGTGATCTTTTATCTCTCTCTGGCTGCTTTTAATACTCTGTCCTTGTCTTTGATCTTTGCCATTTTAAGTATTATGTGTCTTGGTGTTGTCTTCCTTGAGTCCCTTGTGTTGGGAGATCTGTGCACCTCCATGGTCTGAGATACTATCACCTTCCTCAGATTGGGGAAGTTTTTAACAATTACCTCCTCAAAGACACTTTTTATCCCTTTTTTTCTCCCTTCTTCTTCTGGAACCCCTATAATGTGAATATTGTTCCATTTGGATTGGTCACACAGTTCTCCCAATATTCTTTCATTCCTAGAGATCCTTTTTTCTCTCTGTGTCTCAGCTTCTTTGTTTCCCTGTTTTCTAATTTATATTTCATTTACTGTCTTCTCTGCTTCATCTAATCTACTTTTAAATCCCTCCATTGTATGTTTCATCTCAGACACTCTATTCCTCAATGTTTGTATCTCATTCCTGAATTCCTCCCTAAGTTCTTGAATAGTTTTCTGTAGATTTGTGAGTATGTTTATGATTTTTATTTTGAAATCTCTTTCAGGAAGATTGATGAGTTCAATTTCACTTGGCGCTCTTTCTGGTTTTTGTGGTATTTTGGTTGAACCAATTTCCTTTGACATTTCAAATTTGTAGGCACCCTCTAGTGCCCAGAAACTCTAGTCTCTGGAGCTGCTCAGCCCCTGGAGTTATGTCAGGCATCCCAGATGAACAGTGCTGGTGCCTGGTCTTTCCTTCTTCCCAACTGCAGTGCCTGTCTCCACTGCCAGGGCCAGTGGGCCAAGCATGCAGTAGAAATCTCTCTACATTGCAGTTTTCACTGCCATTGGCAGGGCTACCCTCTATCTGTCCTGTTGCAAGGCAGGGGAAGCCAGTTTGTGAGCCTGTGCCAGTCAGCAGGGAGGAAGGAACAGCAGAATCCTTATCGTGGTGGGGAGCCTCATAGCTGCATTGCCAGCCATGGGGATGGAGCACCTGAAGCTCCTGAGAGTTCCCAACCTTCTGGGCAGAGTGCACCCAGACAATTTTTTCCCTTTCCTTTCTTCTGAGCAGCAAGCTCTGTGCAATCCTTGCCCCTTTGGAAGCCCTCTCACTGTTAGGAAAGTCTCTAAGACTGTCTCCCTTTCTTTTGACCCAGAGCAGCTGGATGTGGATCTATTTTCCACAAGTGGCTAGAATCTCAGTCTCTCCAAGTATTCTGCCTGTCTTAGCTTTCCCACCCCACTGATCTCCAGAGCACCATGTAATGTAGGTTCATACTCACAGAGCAGATTTCCAGGGCTGGGTGTTCAGCAGTCCTAGGCGTCCACCCACTCCCTGCTCTATTTCTCTTCCTCCAGTGAGTTGGGGTTGGAGGAGGTCTTGGGTCCCATCAGATCAGGGCTTGACACTTTACCCTTTTCCTTGAGGTCTGCTAGTTCTGCCAGGTGTAGACAGCCTACCACAGCCTTCTTTCCTGTTGCTCTTTCAGGATTTGATGTATTTGCTGTATTTTCATATTATGTGTGGTTTTTGGAGGAGTTTTCTGTCTCACCTCTCACCCTGCCATCTTTAATTCTATCCTGTAAATATATTTTTAAATCTTATTTTTAAGAGGTACCAGCATGATTTTAATATGGATGGGATTAATGTATTTTTTCTATATTAAATTTTTTAAAAGAATATCACAACATGAATACATTAACAAAACTGAAATCTCAGTTAAATAATATTTTAAATCCTTAGTAACAACCATAACACTGTTCTCAAAAGAACATGTTTACACATTATGGATATTAATAATAAAATATTGTCTAATAATAAAATATTTGCTTTATTTTAGCACTGATTTCCTTGGTAAAAAAACCTATAAACATTTTTTATCAGTTTTATTCTCTAAAAGGAATGTTAAAATATTGAATGCTATATTATTTTTGTGGAATCAGATCAGTGCTTCTTTGATATTTTTATTTTCAAATACTCTCCCTTCATGCTCTATGTAATAAATACCATGCAAGCCTATGATACACAAAAATACAGAATCTATGCATACACACAGAAGAGATATTAGCCACATACTCCATTAATTTTTTGTATTTCCATTGTCTCTATAATATGAGGCAGATATACAGGACCAGAAGCAATATAGGCCCCACATATAGTTTGTTTGAACACAACTTTTGTCTTTTGTTGCAGTGGGAAGGAGGCTACAGAATTCAATGGATTTAAACCATTCTGTGAGAACCTATTGTATGCAAAGTAGATAGTATATGTGTGTGTATGCCTATCTTTGGGGTGAAAGGGTGGGTGCTAAGTGATTAATGTCCATAAAAGAACTTAAAATTCAGAACTCCGAGAGCACGTGATTATATTTAAAAGACATAACATACAGAAGTTAATTATCAAGCAACCTTGCAAAAAATATTATAATGCAGATTACACAAAGCAATCTGCTCATTACAAAAATGTCTAAATCTGAGGACTTCCAGGAAGACAGCGACGTGAGCAGGGCGGTGGAAATCTCCTCCCAAAACCATATGTATTTATGAAAATACAACAAGTACAACCATTCCTAAAAAAGAGACCAGAAGATACAGGACAGCACAGAGCCTGCAGCTATACCTGAGAGGACTCGGCACCCTGTGAGGCAGGTAAGATACGGAGCTGCGACCCGACGGTACCGGAGTACTCCCCCACCACAGTGAACCGGCGGGAGGAGAGGATTCAGAGCCGGGAGGGAGTGGAAGTACACCCCGTGAAATAACCAGCCCCAGTGATCTGCGCTGGGAGTGCTGACACACATCGTGCAGTGTAGTGGAGATTGGAGAGACAGAGGGTACAGGACCTGAGCGGGGACTCACCTGGGTCCTTGCAGCCAGCTCCTGGGAAGGAAAAAAAAACAACAAAAAAAACAAAAGTGCGTGCTTTTTTCAGCGGTCTTAAAGAGACAGGAGCCAGGCGGAGGAGCTGGATCGCCCCGGCACACTCAGCTCACCAGGCTGGGACTCGTGGGGAGTTTCGGACCACTTAGCTGGGGACTGGGACAGGGTGGCCACACATCCACTTCCCAAAGAGATCAACAGCCTCCCATTCGTTCCCACCCCGGCCAGAGCTATAAAGGGCCCTGCGGAGAAGTGTGGCCACAGCTGGGGAATAGTGGAGCAACAGGGCCACCTACAGCATCCCCACAGAATCTACCCCAAGTGGGTGTTTTTCTTTTTTTGTTGTTCTTGTTTTGTTTTCTTTTTTTGTTTTGTTTTGTTTTTTGTTTTTTCTTCTCTTTGTTTCTTCTATTCTTTCTTTTCTTTCCTTTTTATTCTTTTTTTCCTTCTTTCTTTTCTTTTTTTTTTCTTTTTAAAGTCTTAAAGAGCCCAGCTGACATACGTGGCAACTACCAGTGACCACTTCTATACCCGAGAAAAGACAGAGGAATATGGTCCAGACTAAGATAAACCAGACAACCCCAGAGAGGGAGCCTGAAGGGGTGGAAACGCACAATCTTCCTGAAAAAGAATTCAGAGTAAAAGTGATAACGATACTGATGGATCTATAGAGAAATGTGCAAGAGCCGAGGGAGGAAGTGAGGGAAGTGAGGAAAGACAGTGCAGAAATCAGACAAGCAATCGACGGACTTAACAGCAGACTGGATGAGATACAAGAGACTGTTAATGGAATATAAATCGGAGAACAGGAATACAGAGAAGCTGAGGCAGAGAGATAAAAGGATCTCTAGGAATTAAAAAATATTAAGAGAACTCTGTGACCAATCCAAACGGAACAATATTCGCATTCTAGGAGTACCAGAGGGAGAACAGAGAAAAAAAGGGATAGAAAGTGACTTTGAAGAAATAATTGCTGAAAACTTCCCCATGTTAGGGAAAGAAATAGTCTCGCAGTCCACGGAAGCCCGCATATCTCCTTACATAAGGGACGCAAGGAAGACAACACTAAGACACATAACAATTAAAATGCCAAAGATCAAAGATAAAGACAGAGTATAAAGGCAGTTAGAGAGAAAAAAGATCACCTACAAAGGAAAACCCATCAGACTATCATCAGACTTCTCAACAGAAACCTTGCAGGCCAGAAGAGAATGGCATGATATATTTAACGTTATGAAACAGAAGGGCCTCGAACCAAGAATATTGTATCCAGCACGATTATCATTTAAATATGACAGAGAGATGAAACAATTTCCAGACAAGCAAAAGTTGAGAGAGTTTGCCTCTCATAAACCACCACTACAAGATATCTTAAACGGACGGCTCTAGAGGGAAGCACCCATAAGGATAAAAAGATGTCATTAGGGAAAATAAAATCATAGCAAAGAAAGCAGACCATCCAAATACTAACTAAAGGCAAAGAATAAAACACCTGGTATATAAAGAATGGAGGAGGAAGAATAAGAAGGGAGATAAATAAAGAAACATAAGACGGTGTTTACAAACACTTAACAAGAAAGTTACGTTAGATTGCTAGATAGTAAAGAAGCAACCCTTGAACCTTCGGTAACCACAAATCTAAAGCCAGCAATGGCAATAAGTACATATCTATCGATACCCACCCTAAATGTAAATGGACTAAATGCACCAATCAAAAGACACAGAGTAACAGAATGGATAAAAAAACAAAACCCATCCATATGCTGCTTACAAGAGAATCACCTCAAACCCAAAGATATACAGAGACTAAAAGTGAAGGGATAGAAAAGGATATTTCATGCAAACAACAAAGAGAAAAAAGCAGGTGTTCCAGTACTTGTATCAGACAAAATACACTTCGAAACAGAGAAAGTAGCAAGAGATAAAGAAGGACATTACATAATGACAAAGGGGTCAGTCCAACAAAAAGATATAACTATTATAAATATATATGCACCCAACACAGGAGCGGCAGCATATGTGAAACAAATACGCACAGAATTAAAGGAGGAAATAGACAGCAATGCATTTATTTTAGGAGACGTCAACACACCACTAACTCCAAAGGACAGAACAACCAGCCAGAAAATAAGTAAAGACACAGAGGCACTGAACAACACACTAGAACAGATGGACCTAACAGACATCTACAGAACTCTACACCCAAAAGCAACAGGATACACATTCTTCTCAAGTGCACATGGAACATTTTCCAGAACAGACCACATACTAGGCCACAAAAAGAACCTCAGTAAAGTCAAAAATATTAAAATCATACCAGCCAACTTCTCAGATCACAAAGGTATAAAAATAGGAATAAACTTTAGAAAGAAATCAAAAAGGCTCACAAATACATGGAGACTTAACAACATTCTCCTAATTAATCAATGGGTTAACAACCAAATCAAAACAGAAATCAAAGAATATATGGAGACTAATGACAACAACAACACAAAGCCACAACTTCTGTGGGACGCAGCAAAGGCAGTTCTAAGAGGAAAGTATATTGCAATCCAGGTCTATTTAAAGAAGGAAGAACATTCCAAAATGAATAGTCTAAAGACACAATTACTGAAATTGGAAAAAGAAGAACAAATGAGGCCCAAAGTCACCAGAAGGAGGGACATAATAAAGATTAGAGAAGAAATAAATAAAATTGAGAAGAATAAAACAATAGAAAAAATCAATAAAACCAAGAGCTGGTTCTTTGAAAAAATAAAAAAATAGATAAACCCCTAGCCAGACTCATTAAGAGAAAAAGAGAATCTACACACATAAACACAATCAGAAATGAGAAAGGAAAAATAACGATGAACCCCACAGAAATACAAAGAAGTATAAGAGAATATTATGAGAATCTATATGCTAACAAGCTGGAAAACATAGAAGAAATGGACAACTTCTTAGAAAAATACAACCCTCCAAGACTGACCAAGCAAGAAACAGAAAAACTAAAGAGACCAATCATCAGCAACGAATTGAAGTGGTAATCAAAAAACTACCCAGGAACAAAACTCCGGACCACATGGATTCACCTCTAAATTCTACCAGACATATAGAGAAGAAATAACACCCATTCTCCTGAAGGTTTTCCAAAAAATAGAAGAGGAGGGAGTACTTCCAAACTCATTGTATGAAGCCAGCATCACTCTAATACCCAAACCGGGCAAAGACCTCACCAAAAAAGAAAATTACAGAGCAATATCCCTGATGAACGTAGATGCAAAAATACATCAAGAGGATCATACACCATGATCAAGTGGGATTCATCCCAGGGATACAAGGATGATACAACATTCGAAAATCCATCAACATCATCCACTACATCAAAAAAAGAGGAAGAAAAACCACATGATCATCTCCATAGATGCTGAAAAAGCATTTGACAAAATTCAGCATCCATTCCTGATTAAAACTCCTAACAAAATGGGTATAGACAGCAAGTACCTCAACATCATAAAGGTCATATATGACAAACCCACAGCTAACATCATACTAAACAGCGAGAAGCTGAAAGCTTTTCACCTAAGATCGGGAACAAGACAGGGATGCCCACTCTCTCCACTGTTATTCATCATAATACTGGAAGTCCTAGCCATGAAAATCAGACAAAGACATCCAATGCATCCAGATTGGTAAAGAAGAAGTCAAATTGTCACTATCTGCAGAAGACATGATACTGCACATAAAAAACCCTAAAGACTACAATTCCAAATCTACTAGAACTAATATCTGAATTCAGCAAAGTGGCAGGATACCAGATTAACACACAGAAATCTGTTGCTTTCCTATACACTAACGATGAACTAACCGAAAGAGAAATCAGAAAAACAATTCCATTCAAAACTGCATCAAAAAGAATAAAATATCTAGGAATAAACCTAATGAAGGAAGTGAAAGACCTGTACTCTGAAAACTACAAGACACTCCTAAGAGAAATTAAAGAGGACACTAACAAATGGAAATGCATCCCATGCTCTTGGCTAGGAAGAATCAATATTGTCAAAATGGCTATACTACCTAAAGCAATCTACAGATTCAATGCAATCCCTATCAATCTACCAACAGCTTTCTTCAATGAACTGGAACAAATAATTCTAAAACTCATATGGAACCACAAAAGAGCCGAATAGCCAAAGCAATCCTGAGAAGGAGGAATAAAACAGGGGGAATTATGCTCCCTGACTTCCAGCTCTACTACAAAGCCACAGTAAGCAAGACAATTTGGTATTGGTACAAAACAGACCCACAGATCAGAGGAACAGAATAGAAAATCCAAACATTAACCCAAACATATACAGTCAATTAATATTTGGTAAAGGAGCCTTGGATATACAATGGGGAGATGACAGCCTCTTCAGCATCTGGTGTTGGAAAAACTGGACAGCTACATGTAAGAGAATGATACTGGACTACTGTCTAGCCCCATACACAAAGGTAAACTCAAGGTGGATCAAAGCCCTTGAATGCAAGTCATGAAACCATAAAACTCTTAGAAAAAAACATAGGCAAAAATCTCTTGGACATAAACATGAGCAACTTCTTCATGAAAATATCTCCCCGGGCAAGGGAAGCAAAAGCAAAAATGAACAAGTGGGACTATATCAAGCTGAAAAGCTTCTGTACAGCAAAGGACATCATCAGTAGAACAAAAAGACATCCTACTGTATGGGAGAATATATTCATAAATGATGTATCTGATAAGGGGTGGACATCCAAAACATATAAAGAATTCTTGCACCTTAACAAACAAAAAGCAAATAATCCAATTAAGAAATGGGCAGAGGACATGAATAGACACTTCTCTAAAGAAGAATTTCAGATGGCCAACAGGCACATGAAAAGATGCTCCACATTGTTAGTCATCAGAGAAATGCAGATTAAAACTACAATGAGATATCACCTCACACCAGTGAGGATGGCGAACATCCAAAAGACAAACAAGAACAAATGTTGGCGAGGATGTGGAGAAAAGGGAACCCTCCTACACTGCTGGTGGGACTGCAAATTAGTTCAACCATTGTGGAAAGCAGTATGGAGGTTCCTCAAAAAACTCAAAATAGAAATACCATTTGACCCAGGAATCCCACTCGTAGGCATTTACCCTAAGAATGCAGCAGCCCAGTTTGAAAAAGACATGTGCACCCCTATTTTTATCGCAGCACTATTTACAATAGCCAAGAAATGGAAGCAACTTAAGTGTCCATCAGTAGATGAATGGATAAAGAAGAGGTGGTACATATACACAGTGGAATATTATTCAGCCATAAGAAGAAAACAAATCCTACCATTTGCAACAACATGGATCGAGCTACAGGGTATTATGGTCAGTGAAATAAGCCAAGCCGAAAAAGGCAAGTATCAAATGATTTCACTCATATGTGGAGTATAAGAACAAAGAAAACAATTGAAGGAACAAAACAGCAGCAGACTCACAGAATCCAAGAACGGACTAATAGTTACCAAAGGGAAAGCAACTGGTGAAGATGGGTAGGAAAGGAGGGATAAGGGGGAAAAGGGGGCAATAGGATTAGCAGATGTAATGTTGGGGGGTATGGGGAGGGCTGTACAACTCAGAGAAGACAAGTAGTGACTCTATAGCATCTCACTAAGCTGATGGACAGTGACTGTAATGGGGTTGGTGGGACGAACCTGATGAAGAGGTAGTTTAATAACCATAATATTGCACATGTAATTGTATATTAATGATACCAAAATAAATTATTAAAAGAAAAAAATAAAAATGTCTAAATCTTCACGCTGCCAAAATTCTGAACTGAAAGTATCAATGAAATATTAAATTAAGGAAAATTCTTCAAATAAATCTCTGGAAGATTGCTCTTAACTATTAAAAAGAAAAAGGAATTCATAGTCTGCAAATGATGTTGATGGGATTATAGGCAAAGAAGGTACATGTGGCTAATTTCAACTTTGATCCTTCAAAATAAGCACAAGGTAAAGGAAAATAAGCCAGAGATATTCTTAAGGAAACTCACTAAGATTCTCATATTTCTAGGGATAAAGATGGGCCATTAGGCAAAGAAGGAAAGTGGAAAACAGCCTGACATGGAAAAGTTCCATGAATGAGCAGTTATCCTGAATCTTAAAACAGGTGAACAGGGTTCCTCCTGTTTGCAGTAGGTGGCAGCAAGGGTTAATGAGTAATAAAAGCAAAGAAAATTTGTGGTCCCAGACAGCAAAGGGCTTCTTTCAAAATGAGTAAACAAGATTTTACAAAATAAAGAGGAATGCAGAGGAAGTTATTGCTTGAAACAATGTTTAAAGTTAACAAATTTTAGAAACATCTGCAATATGCTACATAAAATTAAGAATATATGATACTTTTGAAAAAATAAAAACAAAAACAGGTGAAAGCAGGTAACAGGCTATTGTATAAGATTTAAAAGTTAGCTTCCTGAGAAGAAGGGAGACATAGAAAGAGATATAGGTAAAAATTAAATTGTAAAAAGCTACAAAAAAGAAAATATATCAGAATTAGAAAGCAAAATGCAACTGAAATAACAGAATTCATACTGAAGAAAATTGCAATTGTACATCAAGTTTTCTATCTAGTGGTAAATATAACTTTTTCTCAAAAATATTTAGACAGAAACATGTTCCCATTATAATATGAATGAAAACACAAAAGATATGTGTGTGTATATACATATATACATATGCATATATGTGTATCTATATATCTGAGTATGCATCTATCCATCCTAATACTGTATTATATATACAAAGAGAAAGATAATTTATATTGTAATACCTAGAGTTATTTAAAACTTTTCTGTCTGTATTTTCTAAAATAGAATGATTTATTTTCATTACCACAAATATGTTTTAAATATACATAATTTAAAAATTTATCTGAAATATATTCTGAGAGTAGAGTAGGTGTTTTTTCCCCTTTAAAATATTCCTATTGCTTACAGTAGAATTTATACAGAATTTACAAAAGAAGCTAAATCGAGGTAATAACTATATGCAAATTTTTACAATACTCTAAGTGGAGTTTCATAATACTTTTCCTGTTTTTTATCTTACCTTATTTCCTGGTGTATATAGTAGTAAAATAAGATAAAACTAATGCTTCACCTTTGACCAGGTTTGCAAAATTAAATTTTCAAGAAAGTCTTTGCATATTTTCTAAATATCTCTAGAACTTCCTGTTGTAATTAAATTCATAAAGATACACTTTGCACATTATGTCTCTCTTGATAAAAATTGTTTCCATTCTTAAAAGGAACAAGATGATAACTGAATAGTTCCGGAAATAAAATAGTTCATGAAAGTTCAAATACATAGTCTTTGAATGTTTTACATAGGCATGGTGTTTTTTCCAAGTTCCCTTAGATGATTCAGAACTGTGCTCCAGGAATGACCATCAAAAATTTAGAAGATACATTTGTATCAGCTTGAGTGGCCCACTAAAATTTTAGGTTTTAACAAATCAAACTGAAAATATTTTAAAGTAGAAAATAAGTAATTTATAATGTAAGTACATAAATGACTGAACATTTTTAAATATATTTGTTTTTCTTTTAACATTTTAATACTTAGTTCTCATTATAGAAAAACCACAGTATAACATATGAATCTACTCTACATTTCCTCAACTGAAACCTATGGTTTTTAAGTACGGAATGAGAATCATAGAGCCATAGCAAAGTACTGATTGCATTATGGTTATTTCCATACTCAACCTGATGACTATGTGATTTCAAATTTCATTCTGACACAGTCAGTAGATGTCTAACTATAAAAATATGCTTCTATCAGATAGTTCCTAAATTAAACCAGGGTAAACACAAATAACAAATTTCATTTATTTTAATTTTAATTTTATAAGTCATTTTAAGGTAAGATATTCTGAATCAGTTCTACGGATGTAGTAGCTAGATTGAAAATCATAATTTTCTGAAAAGCAGAGAGGGATGGAGCAGAGAGGGGGTAGGAGACTGGGAGGGAGACATGTATCTCCTTGTAGTTAGTCTCTATTGTACTACTTTAAACCATTCTACATTTAAAATGGAAATTTTTTAAGGAATGATAATGCAATAGAACATTTGTGGGTTATTTCCCCCCCTTTGGACTTTTCAGTGTATTTTTCAAGCCCTTGTACTGAGCTGATTCTTCTCCATGGTAGAGGATTCCCAAGATGAGGAACCGACTTCTGCTATTACAAATGCCAATTCCATAAGTGGTTTTAGTGGTTTGAAAAGTTGTCCAAAAGTAACAAGAGAGAAACTGCCAATGTGTATCACAGAGACCACCAAAGAGCCATCAGACTCAGGCAGCTTTCAGTCACCATCAACCTCAGCTCTCTCAAAAGAGATTCACAAATTTTGCTTGCTATTAACAAGATTTTCTGTGTTTCTGCCTTCTACTTTCCCTTGTTTTAATGTTTACAAACAAACAGCAGACACTAAAATGCTAAAATAGTTAAACAAATATTTTGAAATTGAATAATGTCAACAATATGAATTTCTTGTTCCAATTCTACAGGTGAGTCAATAAAAGGTAATGGAGGGTGAGATCAATTTTTTCTGGAAGAGCAAGTAGCAACGGTAGTAAGGGAGAATGCCTTTCCTTAAAAACAGTTGTGGAAAACAATGAGGAGTGAAAGGAGTTTGTGTGGACTCAGGAAACAAACTACCTATTTTCAGATCCCTGTTTTTCTACTTGCCAGTCTGGGTAAATACTGGGTAAATTTCTTTAAAGAATATAATTCCTTAATTTTCCTTCTATATAAAATATTCTTTTCTATAAAATGGGGATAATAAGAAATTTCCTTCAGCCTCCTTCCCTGTGAGATATTAATAACCATAATATCTCCCTCACAGTATTGTGAGGAATATCCCATGTAAAGCACTGGTCAATGGTAGGGAGTATATGAAAGTTAAACTTTTGCGATTATAAATAATATGAATGAACTGTGCTGCTCAGCTTCCCTTGATAGACATTTTATCTTTTATTGCTCAAAATAGTCAAATGTTGGGGTGTCAGCCAACACCACACCCCTGCTTTGCAATTACTCCTTACCAACAACTTGCACTAACGGAAGTCTATTTGTACCACCCCAGGTGACCACAGCTGATTATACCAGAAAGGGAAAGCTGATACATAAGAAGACAGAAAATCCTCTTACTTCATACATCCATCTTTCAAGGATTTTAATAACAAGATTGAGAAAACACAGTTTGAAGGGGATATGCTGGGAACTCTGAAGTCATGTAGACCTGGAGCAGGCAAACCTACTCAGCGATGCATTAGCAGAGAGAACTGACCAGAAGGAGGAAGAGAGAGCCTGGGAGATGAAGAAAGAAACGAGGCCATGCAGTCATCAAGAGGTATGTCTCAGCTCCTGACTTTCCCTCTTTCCCTCCAATTAATAAGGCTGTAATAAGGCCAGCTGAAATTTGTCTTCTCCACTTGAATTCAAATAAAGATATGCTCACCCTAATGAATTTAAACTTCAATGAGTGATTTCTGTTTCTTTCAACTAAATGATCCCTGCCTCAAACAGATGTTTTGGTATTGCAAAACTATAAGCATAAAGTTCTGTAAAAAATACATTAAGTGGTAAATGTAAGCAAACTATGGAGGAAGGGAAGAAGGAATTGATCCCAGGCAACGCCAAGCATCTCTGTCTTTACCGTAATCTTTTATTGAAATCTATTATTAAATTGCTTATAGTTTATCTAAATAGCAACTTGCTTTTCTTATCAACAGATGAGATAGTGAGGAACAACAGAACTCAGTAATGATTATTTTTTTGTTTTGTAATGACATATCTCTCAATCTTCCATGTTACTTAAAGCAAAATTCCTATCTTTGTTCATGTGTCTGAAGAGTTATGTCCTCTCCAGTTACAACAGGGATTTTTAGTTTTACAAGTAAGATCTTAAATCATTAAGAAATTCTTAAATTAATTCCTAAGAGAGTTAACAACTTTGATATGTTCAATAACGACTCCCATCTTGGACAAATTAATCAGTCTTAACATCAGTTTGCTCGTCTGTATGGTAGAGTTAAAAACAACTCTTAACATGTCACCAAGTTGTGAGGACAAATACCAGCCTCACTGACAAAATCTTGGAAAATTGTATGCAAACTCCACAGCTACCATCATGAAAATAAACAAACAGCTTAAAGTGGTTAACTTTTTCAAAAAGCCTATGTAATTAACCTCATTTCCATATTATATATATTTCATACTATTTCTCTAAATTCAGATCTCTTTATTCACCATAAAACCCATGGCCTGTAAGAAGCAGTGGAGAAGAGCATCATCATGTGCATTAAGAAAAGTTACTGAAAATGAAAACTTAATCATCAACGTGTCTGAATCTGCCCTGTGTAATTCACGATCAGGTAATTTGCATTTGGAATTCTTTGAAAATAAGATACTCTAATTCCCTGGGCATTAGCTGTATGTGTCACGGTATATGCCTCTAACTGCCTGCTCAATCTACATTCTCATTGTCTTTCTTACTAACCTATGTTTTTCTGTGCAGGGGATGTACCTGGATAAAACTGGTCATCTTCCTAACCCTCCTGCAGCTTAGGGGTGGCAATGGCAAATGATTTGGGCCAATTATGTATGGGTCACCTGGTGCAACTTCCTTGAAATATTTACAGAATCAACATTTCTATAGAATGAATGTTTGTGCCCCCCCAAAACTCATATTTTGAAATCTAATTCCCAACTTCCAGCAAAAGATGGCAGAGTAGAAAGGCAAGGGAGAAACCTCCTCCCAAACACACACCAAGGAAGCAACTATAGCAAAAACAACCTAAAGACTGCAGAACAGACCATATACACCTGGTGAAGAAGAGAACACCACACAGAAATGGGTAAAGTGGCAGAACCATGATCAGCCGGGACCACAGCCCTTCCCCAATCCCAGCCCACAAGTGGAGGGGGAGGAACAGAGGAAGGAGGGGTTGAGCCCTCAGGAACGCTGCACACCTGGTCCTGGAGACCTGCTCTGGGAGCACAAGTCACATGGCATTGGGCTTTAGTGATTAACAGGGCTGGACAACAGGGAGAGTTGGAGCACTCTGGGAGGCTAAAATACTGCTACTTATGGAGCACAGGCATGCTCCCTCAGTCCTACCAAAACCCAACACAAAGACAGCAGTTTGAGAGATTTAGCAGCAGCGGGAAGGGGGCCAGAGATGCAAGGGCTGGGCGGTGCTCTCTCCACAGGAGAAAGGGCAGTGGCAGGGCTCTTCCTCAGCCCAACTGGTTGGGTGCTCCCAGGAGCCCCAAACACTCCATCCCCCTTGCTAGCGGCTTAACCCCAAGGGGCTTCTCTGTGCTCCTGTCTGGCCCAATCTGTGCACTACTGGTCAGACTTTGCTGTCTGGCAGGCAGAGGGAGACTTTGCTACCTGGTAGGAAGAGGGAGAATGCACCCTGGCAGGCAGAACTTTCCCAGGTTTCTGGCCCTCTCTCAGCTCAAGTGGGGAGGTGGCGCCTATAGGAGCCAGATCGAAATGTTCTTTCCTCCTCACTAGTGGCTCAGACCCTTGCAGCGCTCCCCTGTGCACCAACACCTCCCAACACCGTCAGCCCAAGCACATCCATTACTGAAGGGTGGGCAGAGGGCGGCCCCATCCACAACTCCAGCAGAAGCACCACTGCAGGGCTCACCTAGGGCCAGCTGAGGCGAGTGCCTTCCAAAGCAGACTGAGATCAGCCACTGCCTGCACACAGCCCACCAACAGCAACTGTGGCTCCACTGCAAAAAGAACCAGGCACAGGTGAGCTGAGTTTTTAGTTTCTGGGCATCAGAGGACACCTTATTCACAAAGTCATTACTCTGCAGACCAGGAGGCAGATCTATCTAATACAAAGGAAGAAACACAGAAACCCTGGCAAAATGACGAGGCAGAGGAATATGTTGCAAACAAAAGAACAGGGTACGACACTAAAATGAATAAGAAAGAGGGCGAAATGAAACGGAGACCACCAATGAATGTGGCAGTACCCTCTGAGAGACCAGCCAGCCAGCTCACTCACCCTCTGTCTGCCATGCAGGAGGCAGCGGCTGTGAAGAAGGCTCTCACCAGAACCCAACCATTCTAGCACCCCAGTCTTGACCTTCCAGCTTCCCAAACTGTGAGGGATAAATTTCTGTTGTTTATGATTCACCTGTTGTTGATAGTCCATGGTAATTTGTTATAGCATTCCAAACCAAGAGAGAAATAATCAGTGGTCATGCTCTGTTTGCCCTTTTCAGCTTCAACCTCCCTCATTCTGGAAACCCAGTCATGGTGCCTATGAGGTTGAAGGCCACAGATAAGAATAACAGAGAAAAAAGGAAAATGAAGCCTTCTTAGCTACTGTCACCAGTAAGTCAAATTTCTAACCATGGGTTTCCAGACCTCCAAATTTCTTGCTTCATGAAAAAAATAAGTCTTTTATCAATTTAGGGCACTGTTTGTTGGACTTTGCCCTCAGCCAAAAGTGTTCATTGCTAATGTTGAAATCATCTTCAATATTCTAATGTCAAGACACAGGTGCATGATGAAATATGAGAAAGATAAAGAAGGAAAATACAAAATATTTTAAGATAGATGGAATCCAAGATGTTATTTGGGGGCTATATCAAATGTGAAGCTGGGTAAGAGGGATTAAAAAGCCAAGCAGAACCATTGGGTCAGATTTAACTGAATATAGCTGACCCCATTTCAGTTTATGTAATTCTGCTTTTAAGTCTCCCCATTGTTTTTTGCAATAGAAAAGGTCTTTCTTTAGTTAAGACAGTATGCACATTTTTGTTACATACAGCCATATGTTTACACATACACACATGCATGTACATTTTATAAATCTAAGAATTATGTTAAAATTTAAGGAAGCATAGAAATTTAAAAATAGACACAAAATTTTGAGAAGAAGATAGAATCTCAGTTACCACCTTGATTCTACAAATGTGCTTACCCCATTTATTTAAGGTCACTTACTAAATTTATGTCAGAGAAACTGTGAATTTACATTAAGAAAATAATAGAAAGATAAAGGCACTTACAGCAATTATACTTTTGAAAGATTCACTGATGTGTGTTTTTTCTAAGTAACATGGAAGCAATTATTATTCAGTCCTGCTAAATTATATATCTTGAATCACCCCTTCATAATATTTTGAAGCTAAAAAAGAATTTTAAGAGTATGTTGTTCAACTTCTTTTTTTTCATTATAAGAAAACAGTCCTGGAACAGCAATGGAATTACTCAGTGACATTCATTCAATTCAATTACTAAAATGAAAAAGAAATTAACTTCAAGGTTAATATTTCCAGTTGTTAAAGAAAGTGAATTGCCCTCTCTCAACTTAACAATTAAAAATTTGTAACTATGAAAATTGTAACTATGCATTATAGTTATAGAAGTTTAATTCTGAAATCTAAGAAAATAAGACATGTAGTTGCATAAGAAAAACTTCAGAATTCCTCATTCACCTGGGTGTAGAAAAAGGCAAATTATCTTGAGTTGTCTCACAGTTAATAATTTATTTTTTTTCCTCTCTCAAATGAATTGTTAAAATAACTGTAGGCATTATAGACAGTTTCTTGTTTTACATTAAAGGAAATTATTTTAATGTTGTATGTAAGTCTGTGTCAAGTTATGAAATAGATATTATATCACTTGTTCCCTTGGCATGCCTTGGATCCATGAGATCAATGAAATTTAGAAAGTTCTTGCCAGTAAGATTTTTGTCTATCTTTTCTAGGGTGTCCTGGGGTACTGCAAGCACTAGGCAAAATTTCTTTTTAGTAATGAATTGAAACTTAAGAATAAGTGAGGGCTACAGACAGTTTGATTGGCAAATTAACTAACAATGACTTTTAAGGAAACACCATGCAAACCATCATTAACTTGCTAAAGTGTTTTTTGTTTCTTATAGATTGTGCATTGACCAAAATAGAGAGCAATGATAGAACTCTTATTTTCTGAGAGAGCTAGAGTTGTGTTACTCTAAAAACTTTCTCCACCTTTACCCCACTGTTCATTCCTAACTCTTTTTCTATGCACTGAGAGACTCTAATTTTTAATGTAAAACATAGCTAAGAATATGGTTATTACACAGCTGGGAAAAGAATCAGGTGAAGATAAATATCACAGTCAAGAGTAAACAGAAGAATAACAGTCTATGATTGGAAATAGGTTGAGACCTGAAGACCATTGGTTCTTTCCTGTATTGAACAAATATATTATTTAGTAGACACACAAAAAAACAGAATAACCACTATATGACAGTGGTCTATACTCTGGGATTCATGATGAGTTTCAAGGATTCTGAAGAATGCCTTGAAATTATAGGTAAGTTTGTGTGTTTGCACATATCTATATGGTATAGGACTATTGACTGAAAGCAAGAGAAATATTCAAAAATTTATGAAAAAAGGTAGATGTATCAACTCATTAACAAAGCACATGAAGGGACATAAGAGAAATTACCATTGAAACAATAAGACTGGGGACTTGGACATCATTAAATTTTTTGTCCCTGTCTGTCCCCCTCCCTACTTTTTCTTTGCATATTGGTTTCAATACATCCCATACAAACCAGGGAAAGCTGTGAAACTTGGGTTAAGGCCAGATTTAGGTTTGGTTCACACACTAAAAGCTTAGCAACTAGAGAGATTCCTCCTCAATTTCCAATTACAAAATGCTGGGAAAGTGCACTCGTTGGTAAAGTTTGGGTCGTCAGTGCTCCATATTTCAATGTTCTAAGTAAGTAGAATATTATTGTTGTCTCTGTTCAAATTATGTGTGCAACCAATTGTTCATGATCATGGTGGCAGGGGTTGGACCAGCTTAATACACTTGAAGCAAATGGCTTGAAGATGCATTTTCCAAAATAAAGGAGGGGCTGTTTGGGTAGAATCCAGTATTTTTTTTTTAAATTGGACAGCCCAGCACAAGCACACACACAACAACACATGGTAAAGATAGTGTTATGAATACTGCTAAAAAATTTGGTTTCAGAATTTATATTTCTCTTTTCAATTTCAACTACATCACAATTCCTAATTATAGACTTTCATTTTTCATTCTTACAGTGACCTACAGAAATAGAATTTCTAAAAACTTTTAAGTTTTTGGGGGAGCAAATACAAAAAAAAGTCAGAACCAAATAAATGTTCCCTTTTAAAGGGTAATAAACATCGGGTAAATGATATTTGGGCTATATTTAACATATTTTTAAGTAAAAGTTTTGTTTCAGAACACCTTGTTCATTTTGGCCTGTTTTTTAACTGCATATTTGTTAAAATTATTGTAGTCCTATATTATTTGGAATAATACTAATTTCATTCTTTTCTTTTAATTTCATAAAACAATTTGTGCTGTTCTTTTAAAAAAAACCGAAATATAGAACTTTACTGGGTAAATAGTGAAAGCCCCTACCTCTAACCCCTTCTTAGTCTTCAGAATGCATCACTGCTAACAGTTTACAGGCTGTCTGCTCAGATATTTTTCTGGACATAATATATACTCATACTCTTTTTACTGTTTTTTACTAAAAATATTAATATTTTTCTGTTACTTGCTTTTTTCAGTCAATAAAAATCAATAATCCCCTCCATTTCAGAAGTATATACTTAATTGTCTAATTTTCTTAACTGCATAATATTCCACAGTGTTGATGAATGCTATCAAATATTGAGTACATACCATATACTGGTTACATTCTATATAAATGTCACATCTAAATCTTCAAACACACAAAAAAGAAAAAATCTGTGAGGTGGGAATGAAACAAAGGCAAAGTAACTTTCCCAGTAATTTACCTAACCAATTTTTTAGTGGAAGACATTCGTGATATATCAAATATTTTCACCATTATAGTGCTTCACTAGAAAACTGGAAGTGGACTTGTTCTGTAAAAAGAACTGTTAAGTTTAATTTTTAGAATTATGACTTTCAAAATTGATTACTGTCATATATAACACTGATAAAATTAAGCCTTTGATGTTTTTGCCAATCTGATAGATGAAAATTTTCAGTTAACTGTTACTTCATCTTTCTTTGATGAAAAAAGTTGGCATAGTTTCATAGTTTTTTTATATTAATTTTTTTTGACATATAGATCTGCTCATATCCTCACTCATTTCTATTGGGTTATTTTATACTTATGATTTATAATTGTCCTTTCTTCCTGTGTTTTGAAATGGAAATAACAGGTTACTCAAACTCCCTCTGTGGAAAGCAATACTGTCTCACGACCTCCAGTACTGCCTTCTGGGTCAACTGCTAGGCTCACTCGTCGAGAATGCTTCCCCAAAGCTGTTCCTCAGCCAGCGACTGATCAGAATGGGATATTAAGGCAGTCCAATTCCAGTGAGAATTTGTGGTCCTCTACGTGTGACTTTGGCTTGAGAACTCTTAGACTGGCATAAAGTATCTTCTAACTGGGTAGCTGAACATTCAAGACTCTTTCAAACCTCCTTTCTTTTCTTTCTCCACAGTATCTCATAATCTAAAGCCTCCACCCCCAATTCTAATTTGGGATTTATATCTAGATGGATCTGAATTAATGCATTTACCAATTTTATGAGATTCTTTTACTATATTGGGATTTTGTAGTTGTTTTGTCTTTTTAAAAAATTTCATTCATGCCTTAGATTTTCCAAACCCTATATTGTAAAATAAAAGTTACTTACATTTTCTTCCAGTACTTCGATGATATTAAGATAGTCTTTAGTTCTCCAATTCAGCTGAATTGGTTTAATGGTGTGAGGTAAGGACCTATTTTAAATAATTTTCCAGATGTATTGTTAGATGTCACACTATCATTTATAGAATAAGCCATCTGTTCCTTATCACTACAAATCACTAAATTCCCATAGACTATGCATCTATTTCTTGATGTTTTAATAAGTTATAATGGCTTATTTGTAAATATTTGGTGTAACTCTGAAAGGATGTTTGGTTATCTGTTATAGTATATTTCCTTCATTTTGTTTTTAAAAAATTTTTGTGTCTAGTCTCCTATTCTTATATATTGATTTTCCCAGCTGAACATGAAAATCAATTTAGTTAACAAATAATTTGGACATATTAAAATTACATTGAACATAAATTAATTGAATGTATAAAAGACATATATTTGAGATACAGTTATTCCAATTTAGGAACATAATTGACCTCCCAATTTTCAGGTTTTTTTTTTGTGTGTCTGCTTCTATGAAGTTTTATAGTTTTGTCATATAGCTTTTGTTGGCTTCTTGTTGAATTGGTTCCTTGGTATTTTATAGATTTTGTTGTATAGCTTTACCTCCTTTCAAATGCTTTATTTTTGTTACAAGCTGTTAAACTATAATGTGTTTTATATATTTTAATAATGCTAGTTTATATGGAACAAAACCAAATTATATCCAAACAGTGTATGAACCAGAAAGCAAAATAAATAGATAAATATATTCATGAAGTAAAGATAATAGGCTTTCTGAACATATTTTCTACTCATAAGTAGAAATAAGAAATTTTTTAAAACATGAAAATCAAAACTAACTAAAATTATTTAAAGCTAGCCTTGGCTGCTTTGCTACATGGATTGTTTTCTAACCTCATTTACAACCTGAGTTTTCAAAATCAGTAATTCATGTTTATTTGCCTCTTATTTTGATTATCCTTAAAGAATTGTAAAAATTAGATTTTTCAGAGATCAAGACAAATTATATATACTTCCATGTCTTAGCTTGATCCCTCCTTTAATTAGCATATTTTCCAAAATATAGGAACAGCTCTTTTGTATGCTGTTGAAGATTAGATGATTGGTGGCACACAGGAGCTAGGTAAAATGCAAAATTTATATCTTTCCATCAGCTCTTATGTAGGATACACTTGAAAGAACCCCAGGTTATATTCCAAGCAACTGAACATATTGTGCAACATTTTAATGGGCTTTCCTAACTTTTAGCCCTAATGCACTGATTGTTTTATTATCAAGTATAATATACCAATAATATTTTTATCACTTTCATTTTGGGCTTTGAAACTTAGATATGAAGCATCATGATATCTCTGACACAAAATAATTGCTGTTATTTAATAAAGTGTCTCATTTTCTTTTGTTTTAAAAACAAAACAGCAAAAATTCACTTGGCTATTCACAAATGGGAAATATTTATTGTGAATGGTTAACAAAGCATAATAGTTTGTTGTTTAACATTTAAAATCTTTATTCTGAGCATTTTGGAAATAAATTTTGTGAGATAAGACAGAATAGCTAATGAACACCTTATCATAAATATTTACTTATCACAACAGCATACAATGTAAAGCTGTTGAAATAAATGGTTGTAGGTATGTACTTAAAGAACAAAACCTAACATTTGTTTAGTACTTCACAGTTAACAAAACGTGTGTGAATAAGTTTTATTTTCAGAAGTTTACCTGCTGGGTCTGGTTTTGCTTCGGTCCCTTGAAGCTCAGCAGCACTGAGCCAGCCACTTTCCTGTTACATGAAGACAGTAGATTCTTACGGCTTTCACACAGGGATTTTGTGAAGATTAAATAACCATGTTCAAATGAACATTGTTTCTATAAAGTACTGTGCAAGTATCAGTAATGATCACTGTATTCTTTATTATAAAATAATTTAAACCTTAAGCAAAAAACACTGAAAACAGCTGTTTGTTTCTCGGCTGTTTCAACCCCACATTCATAAAATTAGATAAAGTCAGAGATATATAGTTTACCACTGACAGATCACTGTATCAGGTAGGGAAAGTAATTTGTTCAATAAATATTTCGTCTGTCCCTGCCTCCATCCAACTAGATTTTAGTTGGTGGTGCATTTTATAGTCACAGAGAGATGTATGCTTTAACTAGGGCCTGAAACTAGTTTCCTAGATTTACTTTTCATTTATTTACCTAATTCCATTTTCTCCTTGATTTTCTGTCCCCTGTCCATGGTTATAGGAATGAACTTATTTCTTTTATATTTGGGATGAAAGAATCCAAGGCAATTAAAATTTTGGATTTAGTCTCACATGCACTCTTCAAAGTGATACATATGTTTATGTGTATTTACATAGATACGTAAAACATCAAAATTCTCAAGTCCAAAGTATTCCTGAACTAGTTATGATATTCAGATAGTTATGACTTCTCATATTACTTTATTCATTGATCCATTAAAATATTTATTTTGTGCATCTACTATGTGCCACGCATTGTTCTAAGCACTGGGGAGATAACAGTGCTTAGATAAAACTTACTTTTAAGGGTAGGGAGAGAAGCTACTAAAAAAATACATATATACAGATAATAAAATATCAATGTTAAGTGCTTAGAAGGAGAATAATAAGAAAGTAAAGGCCATTTGGAAAAAAAGCAACTGACCAGCAGGAAGTGGGGAAGCTGTAGATTCAATAGTCTGAAAAGCCTTCTACACATTAGTAATTAATTCAAATTGGGACCTAAGTATCAGGAAGGAACCCAAACAAAAACAGGTATTGGGGAGAGTATTCCAAATGGCAGGACGCTGCTAGGACTGATGTCAAGCAGACAAACGGAAAACTGAGGAAAAAGGGGTAGGCAGCAGTGAGAATTTCTAGGACTACAGACAAGAAAAAGGTGTTTAGATTTTACTCCCAGTATGACAGAAAGTAAATTTATCAGACTATGTGAATATTACTTTCTATAAAAAAGTTTTTTTCTCCTCAAATATTCTACTGCTTTTTCCATGGTCAACTGTAGAAGAAAGTAAAATAGGCCAATTTAAATGCAAATATTGAATATAAACATTTAAACATTAAAATGTTAATAAACTTATTACCATGTTTAAAATATTCAGTCTATTTGATAAAGCTCTCCCTGGAACACAGGGGAAAAGTCTATAGTTTAAAACAAGATAATTCTGTCCTAAATAAAAGGAAAAAGAAAAAAATATGCAATGTGCTTAACTACAGTCTGTCTGGTAGATATGCCAATATGTGTTGCATAGTCTCAAGGCTTTTCTCTTGCACTCTCCACCTTTCCAATCTTTTTTAACACAGTAGTGAGTGTGTTCATTACTACATGTATTACAGTTATTTCATCCCTGTGGTAGCCAGAATAATGGGCCTTCTGAAAAAGTCTGTGTTAATACCCAAAACCTGCAAGTATTAAAAGGCAAAGGGAAATTAAGGTTGTAGATGAGATAATGTTAAGGTTGTTAATCATCTGCCCTAAAAATAGTGATATTATTTTGCATTATCCAGTGGTCCCAATGTTGTCACAAGGGTCTTTAAAAATAGAAGAAGAAATCAGAAAAGACAACCACAGAGATGCAGCATGAGAAACAGTAGTCCCAGCCTTACTGGTTCTGAAGATGGAGGAAGGGGACTGAACTGAAGAAAGATGGTGGCCTGTAGAAACTGGAAAAAGATTTTATCCTAGAGCCTCCAGAAAGGAACACAGCCCTTCCAACACTTTGATTTCAGCTCACTGACACAATTCTGTCCTATAAACTATAAGATAATAAGTTTGTCTTGTAGAATCCATTAAAATTGTGGTACTTTGTTTGTTACAACAGCAAAACAAACCAAAAACCCCACCCCATCCACTAGAATGTAATCCATACATAGCTTGAATTTTTGTCTCTTGGATTACTGCTAGATGCCTGTTACATAGATTAATGTCAGATACATTTAGGCTCCCAATAAAGGTTTGACAAATGAATGAATGATGCCAAAATTCTGCTCAAGACAAGTCAATGGCTTCTTAATCTCATTCGAACTAAAAGCAAAACTCAAACAATTCTACAAAATCTACATTGCACTCTTTACACTACTATTTCATTAATTTTATCTCATTTTACGTTTCTTCTTGACCACTATGCCTTAGGAATTGGAACTCTTTGCAGTTTCTATGGACTCACTTGTGCTTCTGCCTCTGGGAGTTTTGCTCATGCTGTATCCCTCTCGGATGCTTATCTTCAGATACCCACCTATCTTTCTCTGCACTTCCTTCAGGTCTTTGCACAAGCATTCATTTAGCAGTGAGGTCATTCCTGACCAAACTATGTGAATCCCCACCTCTTGGCTCATCCCTTACCTTTGCTTTATTGCTCTCAATTGCCTCATTACAACATACTTATATTTTTACTTATATCCATTAAAATATAAGGTCAAGAATGCATTTTTGTTTGTTGCCTTCTGTGCTATGCTTGGCACATAATAGGTGTACAAAAATTTTAATTGAATGGATCATACTATCCCAACAAAGAGATTTCTTTAAGTGCCCCAGACATTGCTTCAGTAAATCATAACATCACTCCAGGAAAGACTGTGGTTTATTGAAGAAAACAAAGGCTGACAAAGCGTAGGTTATTGTCTGAAATCTGCAGCACAACTCAGCCACAGTCAGTTGAAAGGCAGCCAAAATGTCCATAGAAATAAATTAATAAAGCCTTTAACATTGATATTGTTCTCTGAGTAAGTAGTGGTACTGAAACAAGAGCTAACCAACCCAGTACAGGCTGCATGGGGCAAGTGAACCAAGGGACACCATAGTGAACCAGAAAAAGCAGGGCTATGCCCTTACCCTCCTAAGTAACACGTTACATGAGTTATCTGATGGGATGAAAAGATAGTAATATAAGAAGCCTCTGCACATCTGTACTAGTTTACTTGGTACAAGGCTGTAAAGTGTAGCTCTGATGCCTAAGGATGGAATCAGGGATTCTTTCATTAAATGCTATCGGTATCTTCATAAAACTCCAGTCTCTTTAGATATGAGGTATTAAAATTATTTGGAATAAAATGCACCTTACCAATAAGAGACGAGATCCTATTGTTTAATAGTCACCGCATCAGGTAGGACAGCATCTTGTCCTAATCCAGTCCGTGTGAGTACAAGCAGTTTCTAGAATATACTTAACCTCATACTCT
>JAVSCE010022555.1:0-36739 GCA_032199065.1 Smutsia gigantea | reverse complement strand
TAAACTTCCATTTTGGTAAGTAAGAGAAATAAAGTAACATAATTCACTCTTTTAAATGTTTGCAAATCTACTAGGCAAAAATAGAATTAAAGGTTTGTATTGAGCATCTTTTCACATGTTTATTGACCATTAAAATTTTTCTCTACAATTATGTTTATATGATTTGTTTATTTTACCTTTATATGATTTTGGTTTTTTTTATGTTTTATTTATGTTATTTTGTATTTAATCTTAAACATATTCCTGTTATTGGTTGTCTTGTTTTATTTACTTTTAGCTTGCAAGAGTTGCTTAAAAATACTGGATGTAATTTTTTCTATTCTACATGAAGCAAGAATTATCCTCCAATCTGTTGCTTGATGTCTAACTTTTTAATGTTATTGTTGTTCAACTATTTAAAGTAGTTATGTAGTCAATGTTACCTTTTTTTTTCTCTTTACCTTCTGTATTTTGTGCTTTGTGTAAGGTCTTCCTTTTTCTGAGGATTTTTATTTTCCTAGTTGTATGAATAATGAAGTGTTTTAGTCTATCAAGTATCTTCCAAACAGCTGATTGGCCTGTACTCCTGAATTTCTCTATCTCCACGAGATCATGCAAATTTTCCATTATTACTGAGGAAGTTAATTACTGTAGCTTTAAAGACGGTGTGGCTATAACTTTTGATATAGTCATTTCAACATGATGTTTTTTCCAATGTAGTCATAATAAGGTAAACATTAAATATTGTCTGCTGTGTTTGACCTCAAGAATGAACTTGGATAATTTGTGTAGATCATTATACAAGTTCTATAGCTGCACACCAAACCTGCCCTTTGAGTTGTTCACTGAAGTGCTTATGTATCTGCATTTCTTTTTTTCAGTTCCATCATGATGATTTTAAATGTCATACTATTCACAGGCAGGCAGATTTTAATTCTCACTGTTTAATAAAATAATATATTTTAGATGGAGAAATGGAAGATTTATTCACATAAACTTATTTTTTCCTTCAGTTTTGTCAAAGCAACATGCTTCACAAGTCCTGGTTAGGAAACGCCGTGCAAATTCCATGTTTGAAGAAACCAAAGAGGGTAATCTTGAAAGAGAATGCATTGAAGAACTGTGTAATAAAGAAGAAGCCAGGGAGATCTTTGAGAATAACCCTGAAACAGTAAGAATTCATGACCACTTTTAAGTTAGCATACTTAGACATACTATTACAGACTGAACATTTCCATCTTGAGTCTACGTTCCCTTGTGTTCCTTTTTAAAGTTACTATTGTGTACATGACCTTCCAAATGTAACCACTGAAGCATTTTGGGAGAGTGCTTCCAAAGGGAAGTGGGCTTATTAGGAAGATACCATTGCTAAAAGCAATGTGCTCTGACTAAACCATAATTCAACCATACCCTATTATCAGAAAATAGTATTGCCCTTATGGTTTGTAAATACTTTCTCCTAGAGTTTGGTAGTATTGGGTAAGTGGGTGGGTGGGTGGGGAAGGTTTCTCAAGTACAGAGTGTGTGTGTGCCCGTGTGTGTGTGTGAGATTGCATTGTGATCACTGTGTTCCGTTAAATCTCTGTTTCAGCATCTCTAAAGAGGCTTTAGAAAACAGAACCTACTAATCCAGAACTTACGTAATAGGTACTCAGTGAATATTTACTGAAGTATTATTACAGTACTGTGTTCCCCAACTATACTTTAATCTATTCTGTAAATCCTTGGGAAGTTTCCTGATATTTCCATATTATTAGGCCCACATTATATCATCAATAATCCCTAGGTTAGAATTTATATCTTTAGGGTACACTTTTTTGAAGTTAGTTTAATCACAAAGACCCCTAAATATAACACAGAAATTTGGGACCCCTAGACCTTATCTTTAGTTTCCTAATTTTCCTAGGGAAGGATGTTTTTTCTAATATGTCCTGTGGGAAGTAGGAGTATAAACAGTGCCTCTAAGAATTCAGATGAAGATGACCTTGAGAATTCAAATCTGATAACCTTCAGGGTTACTGCAGATACGTTCTGTGAGGTGAATTCTGTAACCTTGTCTTGTCTTTGCCAAGACAAAAATATTTTATCCCACACAATATAGAAGAGTACTCTTGTGAAGGATAAATATACACACACACATAAATACATACATATATACACACATTCCTTATTATTGAAATTTAAAATACATACCAAAGTAGAGAGAACAATATAATTAATCCCAATATACATCTAACCCCACTGCCACTGCTTCAACAGTTATCAACAATCTACCATTCTTGTGTTACCTTTTTGCAATGTGACCTGCTCTATCTAATTTTTGTTTTGCTTTACTGGAACATTTTAAGACAAGCCTGCTTACCTGAGATATCATATTATTAGGCCACCCATAAATACTTAGGTATATAGTTCTAACAATTTAGAAATGTTCTTACAACTTAACCTCTGAGTAGCAAAATGGTGGGTGAGGTAGAAGACCATAATGGAGAGGATGGAAAATAGTGGGGAAGGGAAATTCATGTATGTGCTTCTCCTCTTCTCATTTGGACAATAGTGTCATTCACAAAAGAGAAAGATGAGAGAGAATAAGGAAGAAATGAGAGTAATGAAAGAAAAGAAAAAACATGTATTAGTGCTTCTTATTTTCTGTCCTGCTACAACCTCTTCCTGTTCATGTCCCTGACACCTATTCCCAGTCTCCATCCTATTGCTTACCCCCTCACTGTCCCTAATATATTCCTTTCACTGTCACATCATCTCCTTTTGAACCCATTCACTGTTGCTTATTTTCCTGGCTACAAAAGAACAAATCTGTAGAAGACAACACCCATGTGGAGATCCTATTCTTATAAACTGGTAGATAACTGTTGTTACCATCAGTAATCCCTGCGTTAGAATTTATATATTTATATATTTATATCTTTAGTGTATAAATTTGTGTTCTGTAAAATTATAAATCAAAGGAGAAAGGATGAAGGTTTTGACTCTGTTCTGGATGATGTTATGTTCTGTACTTGAGTCTGTTTTGGGGTAGAAGCACTGGTTTCTTGTGAGGTGTTCTGTGTATCAATGTTACACATAAGATTTAAAAGGCTTTTGGGAACCAGGCAGTGAACCTTACCATCAGGAATAATTTTTAACATTTTTCTCATTCTGGTAAAGTGCAATCCTTGGTCCAAATTACTGATTTATAGAAAAACTTTTGGTACATAACCAACTTATAAGTAAGGTATTGCATGCACATTAGGCTAAAAGATAAATGTTCACTTTAATTCACATCAAATTATGTCAGTGTTATTCAGTGTTAAATCTGGTATGTGTAATTAGCATGACATGAAATGTGTCAAATGGGTATCTAATCATTATAGAAATATTAACGAATTTATAAAAGGGCATATATGGTTACATTTAACATCTCTAATAAAACCTGTTTTCAGTGTAGAAACTTTGAAACATGATTTTATTAATCAGTATTGCTTTGAACCTAAACATTTTATTGGTTTAACATTATTATTTATCTACCTTGGGTATATTTTGCCATAGAAAAAAATGTTATAATTTAATATGGAAATGAGTTATATGTAATTTATTTGCATCTTTATTATTAAACACATTAAAAAATTGAGTTTTAACTCTATAGTGAAATTTAATTGCTAAGATACATCTTTTTCTTTTCTTTCTTTCTTTCCAGGAGTATTTTTATCCAAAATATTTAGGTAAGTTCAGAGAATTTCAATCATATAATTTTAGAAATGGAAGGAAATTTAGATTTGATCAAGTCCAACCCTCCGCATATATATTCCATCCTATATAATTCCATTAGCCTTGAGAGTAAGATCACATTCTATTGGATTTTGCTGTCCTTTTATTTAAAGACATGTGGACAAATTTGGAATGGTTCTTTAATTTCCAGGTAGCATTTGAATTTTAGTCTTTTTCATTCTTGTGTCTATCTCATAAAGATCCATGGGCTGATGCTAAGTTATATTTAGGCATCAAGACATTCTCTGTAAGTAAATACATTTTCATGTTTATCTTTTAAAAAATTGATATATAATTGACATAAAATTATGTTAATTTCAGTTATAAACACAATGCTTTGATATATGTATATGCTGCAAAATGGTCACGACAATAAGTCTAGTTAACATCCATCACACATAGTTACAAATTTTTTTCTTGCAACGAGAAATTTTAAGTTCTACTCTTAGTAACTTTAAAATATACAATACAGTATTATTAACTGTAGTCACTATGCTGTACATTATATCCCCAGGACTTATTTTATAACTGGAATTTATGGCCTATCTTTGAATGAAAGGAAATATCGCAATACTCTCAAGAGCTTATGTCATAAATCATCATCATTTAAATTACAAAAATCATTAACAATGTCTATCTTTGTAGCACCATTTCATCATTTCCAGTAGTATCCCTATTCATGTTTTGTTTTGATATGATCCTGGATTCTCAGGGAGAGAAGTGGCATTTCTCTACTCAAACAGATTAGATAGTTTGAACTAAATATAAATTAAAGATAGAAAAGTTTCAGTTTGCTTTAAGCAAATATAGAAATATATGAATATTACTAATACTAATATTACCTGGGGGAGTTGTCAGCATTTCCAAACAATAAAAGTAGAGTATAATTTGCACACCTCATTGTGATGGGATTCTGTGTAGTTCCAACCCACATAGGTGTGCTCTCCTTCCTCCTTTATGCTCAGAATATTCCTCATCTATGCATCTTTCCACCCTGCTCTCATCCCAGCCAATGCAAGGGTTCAACCACTGCAGAAATAAAAAGTAAATATTCCTTGGGAAAAAAAAAGTAGAAATATATTCTGATATACCAGTATTAAATATGCAGCTTAAAAATGTTAATATAATTTTGCAAATAACTACTTCTATTAAACTCACATTTCTCTTAAAATTAGAGGGTTTATAGTCTATGGCCTTACAGTTTATTTTTGTTTTGCTTCTAAATACCCATACAGAGATTCCAGAGAACATCTTAAGGTGGGGGAATGTTTATACCTTTTCCTTTTTCCCAGGGAGCCTTACAGTGAAAGGATGGTAGGCACTTATATTTACCCTTCAGGACAATTAACAAGACAAGATCCCCAAACTACTGGGTAGGAGACCCTTTTTCATAGCTCCTAAAGTTTACTCTTCCTTTTTTGAGTTACAACAATGGTCTGAACCTTATTTGTGTGGCACATCTTGAGTCAAGGAGACTCGGCTTTAATATGTATACTACATCTCATTTCACCCATCTCATCAACTGCAGAACATCAGTTCACTGGTATTTCTCTTTAGAATTCCATGGCACGGCTCATTTCTATTCTGTGAACTGTTGGGTGTTTTCCAGCTGACCTACTACAATTTATTTATTTAAGAAAAAATTGGGCTTTATTTATTTATTTATTTATTTATTTTCCTGTTAAAGTTATTCTTTAATTCCTCCTGTTCTATTGGCATATACTTGGCTTCTTTTTCTTTTTTTTTCTTTTGGTATCATTAATCTACAACTGCATGTGCAACATTATGGTTATTAAACTCCCCACTTGATCAGGTCCCCCCCACCAACCCCATTACAGTCACTGTCCATCAGCGTAGTGAGATGCTATAGAATCACTACTTGTCTTCTCTGAGTTGTACAGCCCTCCCCTTGCCCCCCCAACATTGTAAAATTTATTTTTTGTGATTTCCAATCCAGTATTTATCTTCCGCAGGATCTTAAAGTTATTTAACTTCTGTGAGCCAATGTTTTCTCATTTGTCAGATGGATAGTAACAATTTACCTAATATGTTTCCAGCAGGAAATAAAAGGAGATAATGTTTACAAAGCACTGTAGAATGCTATGCTAGTCCTCTTAAGTTTTCTTTCCTGACTTCTCCATTCCCATTTTCTTTTCTTTCCTCCCCTTTCGTTCTCTAGCTACATACCAAACTTAAACAATGCTCTTCAAACTTGGAAAGGGGACACTGAAAAATTAATTGTGTAATGATATTATTTATGTCTATAGATATGAAAATGCAACATGGTTTTCAATCTTTAGTTGCTGTATCTTAAAAGAGCAATGGGATATAGATATACATCCATGAAAAGGTCTCCTCTTGTAAATTTACACCCGACTCTTCACTTTAAAGCAAACTAAGCTTTTGCATTGTTTAAGTGGAGAAAAGATAGAATATCAAGACTATTTCAGCTTATCAATTTTAGGTAGGAATTTAAATATTTTACAATAAAAATAGACAGTATTTGGCTATTAAAAATTTTAAACTTGCATTAAAGAATATAGTGTAAATATTTGTTTCTCAGGTCCATGTAATGAGGCTGTATTTCTGCAGGTGTTAAGACTCTAGAAGATACATACCTGTGATCACAGAGTACATTTGGATAAAAATATAGCATTTTAATACAATATTATGTTTTGAGAAAGTTCCTCAGATAAATTCTTCTTCTTTTTTATCCTTTTCTCACTCTCAACTTCCTCTTTTCTGGCTCTGTCTTTATCTTTTCTTTGCTTTTCTTATTTTGGCAGCATGGTAGAAAAGACAAATACTTAAAAAATAAAACAACCCACAAGGTGTGGGCTCTACTTCTAGATCTAAAAATTTCTACTGTGTCAGGGTAAGCAAGTTATTTAACTTTTCATGTTCTTTATTTAAAGGTACATATAATTATATTTTCTAACTTCATAGCTGTTGGGAAATTCAAGTATATGTAGATAGATTTTTTTTTTTACTGCATCAGACTTTCTTCAAATGTATTATTCAACCAACCCATAGTATGAAACAAAAATATACTTTTGATTATGTTTTTATATTTCTGTCTTTATTAATATATAGGCATATGCAATGAATTCCACTTTTGCAAACAGAAATGCTCTAAGCTAACTTTTCTGTTATTTGATATTGTATGTTCAGTAGGCCAATGGCCCTAATTGTAAAAAAAAAAAAAACAGCTTTATAATCCTGTCCCTCGTAAACCTAACAGTAATTTTGCTAATTAGCACAGTTCATGCAACAAGGTCCTGACAGTGAGATAAGGACACCAAAGAAATCAAACCACTATTACAAAACCATACTTTTTGGATAAGTTGATGAATTGGTTCATACTGCTGACTCTTTCTCTTAAGATGATCTCAAGAGAAACAATAGCATTCTAGGCACTAATGATAACAAAATAAATGAAAAACATCAAGAAATGTGAGCAATTCGTAGGTAGAACTGAAGGCTGGCTTGACCCAGTATGCATGTGTGGGAGGTGGGGTGCTAACTCTTAAGGCAGCAATAAGAGGGCAGATTGTACTCTTTAAAAAATGACCTAAGCATACAAATCAAGATTTTTCAGAAGTACAACAATAGTGAAAACCCTGAGTAACAAGAAATAAGGAAATGACAAAAATAAGGATAGAAATAAGTTAAATGGAAACCAAAAGAGAGGATTAACAAAAACAAAATCTCATTCTTTGTAAACGTTAGTAGGTCAGACTGACCTCTGGTGAGAATAACCAAAGAAAATGAAAAAAGGGAAAGAGGAAATGCCAAAACATAAAGTATAGGATATAAAGGAGAAATACTCTAAAACCAACATTGATTGGATTTATGATCATAAAATAAAATATCATAAAATGTTACAAAATATAATAAAATATCACAAACAGCTACACCAAAATATACCAAAATATACTTGGGAACTTGATAAAATGGATACAATTATAGAAAAATATAAAAAATCTATAATTTCACAGGAGGAAATAGAGAACTTGACTATGTAAGTACTTCACAAGCTAAAATGCCAATTAAAGCCCTATTTCTATTTTTCCTCTAAATCTAGGTCCAGATGTTTTATAAATGAGTTCTTCCACCTTTGAAGAAATTGTTAAATTCTCCCTTCTAAAATTGTCTTATAAAATAGAAAAAGATTCTATGTTCTGAATTTATTCTAAAAGCCTGTTTTAATCTTGATTTCAAAGCCAGATAAGGACAACACAGGAAAATAAAAATATGATTCCTTTTCATTTATGAAATAACCCAGATAAAATTATATCAAATCTAATCTAAAGTGTGTTAGAAATAATATATCATAATAAAGTAGGGCTTATCACAGAAATTTAAGGATGATTTAACATCAGAAAATCTATTAATGTAATTCTCCACATAAGTAAAATCAGTTGACAAACTTCAGCACTTGAGTATGATAATTATGATAAAACCTTTTGGCAAACTATGATCACAAGAGAACTTTATGACCTTGGTAAAGGTTATATATAGAATAACCATATAATTTATCTTCCAAGTTTTGACACACTACATAAATGCTAAGTAAAAAATAATAAAATAGGACTTTTCTGGCCAATTGTCATGTGTGGTTGCTCAGATTATATACACATAACAGGAGAGAAAGAAAGGAAGAAAGGAAGAAGGAAGATAGGAAGGATAAAGGGAGAATGAAATCTAAACATTATACTTGATGTTTAGGCTTTAGATACAGTCTCTTTATGATTGAGAACAAGCAGAGAAGCACTGAAAGTTACAGCCAGTGCAATAAGGGAAGAAAAATATATAAAAGTATATAATTATCATTAACTGTAATCTATATGATAATATATCTAGAAATAAATATGATCCATATACAAAATGTTAGAACACATAGATTTTGGATAGTTCTAAGATTACCTATAAAAATCAATAGTAGTTCTTTACACAAACAGTAGTCCAGTAGAAAACGAAAAGATGATGTAATTCACTGTAACAGCAATCCCATAAAATATATAGAAATATCTTAAGAATGTATAAGACCTACAGAGAAAATTTTTAAACTCAAATTAAGGATACTGAGGATGAATTGAAATAATGGAAAGATATTTCATGATCTTAAGCTGAGTGATACTCTGTGGAGATCAATTCTCTCCATATTAATCTATATATTCAGAGAAAACCTGTTTAAAGTTCTAGCTGGTGTTTTTTTCTTTTTTTTGTAATTCAGCAAGTTTACTTTAGTATTTAAATTAGTGAATGAAAGTCCACACATACCTGAATAAACTTTAAAAAAATGCAAAAGGAAGAAACACCTCATCAAATACTAACTGCAAAACTATAGAAAGAAAACCATATGATATTGTCAGAAGAACATGCAGGCTAATGAACTTAACAGAGAATTCAGAGACAGACCCATGTTTATATGGCAGCAACCACGAGTCACCGAATTGTTTGAGAGATGGTGCTGGGAAGACTGGATAACTATAATAAGAGAAATTTATCTGAGTTCCTAACTACCACCAAGTGTAAAGGTGGATCCCAGGTGAAATAAAGACAAAAATGTTAAAACTATGAAATTAAACAAAAACTATGAGAGAACATTGTTTTTTGATCAGTGGGATGGAAAGAAACTCAAATGCACAAACTATAAGGCAAAACAATTGGTAAATTCGATTACAACAAAATTAAGACCTTCTCTTAAAAGACACATAAAAGATAAGGATAAAAGATGATAACAGAATGAGAGATGATACTTGTAAATGTTTAAATTTCTGGAAACCCATATGTACAAGAAATAACTGCCAAATGAAAAAGAGTTAAAAAATAATAAGGAAAATATTCAGAGGATGAGGCCCCCAATTTTTTAAATGATATGAAGATACACTCGATTTCACTAGAAATTAAGAAAAAACAATGTGAGTTATCACTTTATTACCTATTCTGGCAAAAATTAGAAAACCAAAGTATAGAAATTCACTTCTGGAGAACCACTAAGTATATGCCTATCTAATGGTCACGTGGAATCCCTGGTATCTAGTCCAAAAAAATTCTTATCATATACTAACAAGACATGAAGATACCCATTGCAGCACTGCTTGTAATGTAGGAAACTGGAGGCAGTCTGAGTATCTGAGTATCTGTCATGGGTAGAAAGGATTATAAAAAGTGGAGGTTGCATGACACAGTCATATTTAGCAATTAAAAGCAATAAGTTATATGTAGCAGCATGGATGGATCATAAAAATACAGTGCTGAATAAAAATGCTAGAGGATGTGAAATGTAATAGAAAGTCATTTACAAAAGTGAAAATTCATGGACACAAATTATAACATTTTATAAGAACATATATAAATGAAAAAATACACAGTAATCCATTAGAATGGTTGCTTGCCTAAGGGGTGAGTAGAAGTGGAAATGGAGATAAAAAGGAATACTTATATTTTAAAAAGCAACACATGATGGGCTTTTCAAATATCAATAATCATAATAATGAACCATCAAAGGGAGAGTAAACATTCAGACTTTTATGTAATGGCCTCTGCTGTGACTTAAAGACAGAGGGGTGTAAAGTAGTTTCTTGAAAAGAAAAAGTCAATGGACTCTGGCCCCACTATAATCCCAATACAATGTTTTTTTGGTAGCAAGGACTCTTTGAACTGTTTTTAGAGTTGACCAATCAAGACAGCTAGGAAAGAAAACAGAAAGTGCTGCCTACAAGAGGTGGTAAAAGAGAACCAAAATAGTTCAGTCCCTAATAATATCAATGAGGGAAAAAAGTAAATAAAGGGTGTTTGTAGGAACCATGATAGTCTAGAACCAAGATTTCCTGGGATGTTCTGTCCTGACTACTGGCACCTTGTCTGAAAGTACCTTTTTCTCAGGCTTTTTTCCCTGATGGTTCTAATTTCTGTTTCTAATTCCATTTTTTACAACAGCTTCTGCTTCAGTCTACAAAAGCTGGGCCAGTTCTCTATCCATCTTTCACCTTCCTGCTCCCTCTCCGCAATGTCTCCCACTCCCACTGTGCGGTGAGAAAGAAGTGGGAGGGTGAGGACTCTGGACTCCACTCCTTTGGAGTAGCCATACAACTGTCTCTAAATGCACATTTTTTTAATAAAATTAATTCTAAGTGTAATTCTAAACACATGTTTCCATGACAATATCATCACTTACATTAGTATAAACCTGTATTTAAGGTGCGTTATTGGTTAAACCTACTTTTGAGGGTAGCCTAGAGTTCTAATCACCATATGAAACATTTCACCTGGACCTCCCGGTGGAAGGGCTTTCAAATAGTGGCTGTTAATCACAAATTCACAAATTTGCCCAGAGTTACAAAATGAGACTTATAAATGAAGATCCTAGTGAAATGTCCACACCAGAATAAGCTAATCCTGGGAGTGAGTGATTGAGGAGGAAAGATAAATGAAGCCAGGGAAAGAATACTCAAGATCTGGATCTGAAACTGCTTAGGTCTCATTTGGCCTCCAAAAAGACTACCATGATGTGAGGTACAGTTTCTGCAGGAAAATATTCCAGTCCACCATGGGAGGCTGAATAATGATCTCCCAAATATGTTCGTATCCTAATCCTTTGAGCCTGTGATTGTTACCTTTACGGCAAAAGGGACTTGGACATTTAAGGATCTTGAGATGTGGACATTGCTGTGCTTTATTGGGAGGTGCGGTGGGGATAGGGGTAGAGCAGCATAATCATAAGGATCCTATATGAGGAAGGCAGGAGAACAGAGTCAGTAGTAGGATATAAGACAATGAAGCAAGAATTGGGAGTGATGGGAGGATGGGCCCTTGAGCCAAGGAATATGGGTGGCCTCTGGAAGCTGAAAAAGGCTAGGAAGTAAATGCTCCCATGAAGTCTCCAGGAGGAACACAGTCCTGCTGAAACCTTGTTTTAGGCCCCTGACACATAATACTCTAAGAGAATAAAGGTGTGCTGTGTTAAGCCACTAAGATGGTGGTGATTTGTCACACCAGCAGTAGGAGCACACACACTGACTTCAAAGATGGCTGCAGAAATACCTCCCATCTCACATACTCTTCTGCAGTGTCCTCTTGCCACTGCCCCATCAGTTCTGTAGAATCCATTCTCCCCCCACCCACCATGACAAATCTGAGTGGACCCTGGGACTGCTCTGATGAATAGACTGTGATGAAGATGACGCAAAGCTCCTAATTGGTCTGGCAGTTTCAGCTTGTTTCCTCTTGGAAGCCAGCTGCCATGAAGGAGTGCCACTGTAGGCCAAGCATGCTAGGAGAAATGTAGCCACATGGAGAAGCCCTAAACCATGACACTCACTATGGAGAGACAGAGGCAAGAAGCCTGGGCTCTCAGATATGTGAGGAAAGAGCCACCTGGGAGCAGATCTGGTCCCAGCCACCCTGGTTGCCCCTCGTGCAACACAGACAAACAGCCCTACCAAACCCTTCCTAAATATTTGACCCACAGATTGTGGGCAAAATGGAATGATTATTTTAAGCCATTAATGTTGGGGTTATTTGTTACTCAGCAAAAGATAACTAAAGCATCACCCTTTTAGAAAGCTGGTGACTGTAACAATGAAATGATACATATAATGTCTTCATTGGCTACGAAGAAACAATATGTCGTTGGTACTAAATGACCCTAGTTATTTTATAATGTCCGTAAGTATTTTATCTTTATTATTTCAGCTGTTATTGTTGCCAAATTGCTGTATCTAATTTCATGAGTGAAGTAAAATAAACCTGCTTTGTAATATTGAGACTTTATACAAATAGTATTATATCAATCTCTATGCAACATTGGAAGAACTGGAAGTTGCCTACAGCAACCAAAAACACTAATTTATTCTATTGACTTAATTATAGACACTTTCTAAATCAGGCTCCAGTCTGTAGACTGGAGGGTAACTTTAGGTTTCTCCTACAAAATTAAGAACATAGATTTATGTGATAACGAATTTCGCTCCTAATCCAAGATCTCCTTCCTTTAGGTTGTAAGGTACTTCTTTCAGGGAGAAGCTTCCATAAACCTATTTTGTCATGATTCTGTACTTACTGCAATCTTCTTGTAGGTTTTTAATATTTCAAAAGGGTGATGGAAATATTTAGGGCTGACATTTTGAATGCTGAATCCTGTAAATCCACAGAAGTATAACTCTTCTGCCTCTTTGGATAATTTCTACTATGATTTCATAACAAGTAAGTGTGTCTAAGAAGATTACATTTGTTTGTATTTACAGGGTGTCTGGGCTCTCACCGAGCTGGATTATTCACTGCAGCACGTCTGTCAACTAATACTTACCCTGACCTAAGGAGCTGTGTCAATGGTAAACACCTCTACCAGCCACTTAAAAAACAAACAAAACGAAACAAAAACCTGCCAGCAGAATACACCCATGTAAATATAACTAATGTTTAAAAATTAGCAAATGAGCCCTTGAAAGGTTGTACGCCCAGCAAGGAGGTGTTCTCAGATGCATTTGGGATAATGTTTTTCAGATGTAAATGCTGTTTTAATCAAAATAAATTTTACACCCACTGTTAAACTTGAACTTGTTCCTTGTTTACTAATTTTTAAGTCATTGACTTCAGAATTTTATTCCCAACAGTGTTATTTTGGCTGTTGTTGCATAAGCATGCAGTATGACTGAATGTTACAGTTGATTGATAGGTCAAAGTGGAGCCATGTTTATTCTTTTAACTTTTGGCATGAATATGTGTGAAAAATGTCATAATGTAAAATTAGCCTTCTCCCTCTGAAGTTCACATAGAAACTAGTTGTAATTCTGATAGATTATTTGTCTCGAATTTACCAGTTTCTCAACTTAGATACAGAGATAAATGTGAAACTACAGGATGTAAATTGGGATGTTTGTTCAGTGAATACCTTACATGCAGCTTCGGCATTATCTTGTATTCATTTATCTACATTTTCCCTAATTTAAACATGGTTGTTATTACACAAGTAATGTGGCTTGTCTGGACCCGCATATTTAATTCATTATTATTCTTTTTAATTCACCAAGGGACAGGAAAATAACTTGATAATTTGCTGATTTGCCTGTTTTCTGTAATTTTTAACTACTTTTTTAAATTTACTTTTCAAAAGACTTGATTTTATGAGGCCAGTTTTTGAAAAATTCAGCTATTAGGTTTCAGCAAGGTTAAAAAAATATTTTTTTGCAAGTAACAGAAACTTCTGTGGCTCATTTTAGCAAAGGGAATGTATTGGAAGGATGGAAGGAACTTGCAGAATTGACTTAGGAAGGCTAGAAACATGGTTGTGAAATGGGCAGGAGCTTTGCAGTGTTTAGTGAGCGGAGAGACCACACATAAATAACAAAACGAATGAGCAAATCCTTTAAGATAGTGATAAACTGCTGTAACGTTTTATGAAGAAAGTGTCTTTACCTGGAAATCACAGTGCTCTGCCACCTGTAGTCCAATGTCTGAAAATCACTGTTTCCTGTATTTTGACCAGAGTTGTTGTTTATTTAAGGCAGGTGGATAAATCTGGCCCCTTGTTACTCCATCTTAACCCAAATTGGAAGTCCCAAATTATTTTTTCTATTGATACTGAGTAGTTTGATTTGTTCTGCCAAACACGTGTTATTGTTTCAAGGATCAAATAAGGTAATATCAATGAAAAAATAAAATAAAATTACAGTTATACTGTATGTATTTGCAAATATAAAAGTAGTTCCCTTTTGCACATAATTTTAAAGGTTTGTCTAAGGAATCACTTTTTGTCTGAAAATGTGTTATTTGAAGAAAAGAGTTGAAATATTTTTTCATTGATTATAGATTTCATGCACAGTATTTCTATGAACGGGCATATAGTTCTATTTTACTGCATGATGTGGTAAAAATTAAACAGATGTCTTTTTCCTTCAGCCATTCCAGACCAGTGTAAACCTCTGCCGTGCAATGAAGAAGGGTATATGAGCTGCAAAGATGGCCAAGCTAAGTTCACTTGCATTTGTAAATTGGGTTGGCAAGGACAGAAGTGTGAATTTGGTATGTATAATAAACCCACCTGGCTCATCTAGGCTGGTCCCTTGAAAAGTTCTTTGAAGACTTTATTACTTTAACAATAATTTATTTTTCCCTTCTTAGATATAAATGAATGCAAAGATCCCTCAAATGTAAATGGAGGTTGCAGCCAGATTTGTGATAATACACCTGGAAGTTACCACTGTTCTTGCAAAAGTGGTTTTTCTATGCTTTCAAATAAAAAGGACTGCAAAGGTAAGAGAACAAAGGTAGAATAAAAGGTATTTACTGTGTGAGAGCAAAATTCATTTAGAGGAATTTCCCCAGCGATTCTTGAAAAACCCTGATTATAAGGGCCTATAATAAATATATCTTATTATCCACCTTGAAGCCTGTGATACTAGGGATTGCCTTTTAGTTTATTGTTTGTAGAGTATTTTTTTATTTATAGAGTATTTTCTTATTATATGTGTAAGCCCACATTTGGATAAAGAATCTCATTATATGGTAATAAAGTGAAGTTTCAGTGCCAGTCCTTGCATACTGCAGTCTTTGCAAAATCATTGTTTATATATTTTTTAGACACTGTTATTTCCTTTATCCCAATAAGGTAAACAGCTATGCAAAGAAACCTGCTGGAATCCTAAGAACCTCTTCCATTGTATTTTATGTTTCCTTGTCAGAAATACCTTCCTAATTTCCAATATAAACCCTTCATCTCACACTTCATTTCCTGCTGTGCTTTTGGGAAAGATGAAGATCTGCTTTTCTTTCTCCTTAACATTTACAATCACATCATTGGTCATAACTTTTTTTCTTCAGACTTAAATAATTCCTATCCGTCTAGCTTTATAAGAAGTTATTTTATGAGTATATATTTTTTTGTTTTTCTTTATACTTCCATTTCCTCCAAATTTTGACTTTTTTTTTTTCTACATAATATCCTGTGTGTTTCACTGCTTTAACTGCCATAATTAAATCTTCAAATATTCGTGCTAGGTGTGCAGAAATTTCGCAGCCTGGAGTTAAGTTTTGCCTTCAGAAACTGGGAGTGAGTTCCATTCCTTTCCTTCCCTTTGCTTCCCCTTCCCCTTCCCCTTGCCCTTTCCCTTTCTATTTCCTCCATTTTCTCCTCCTCTTCCCTATTCATTTTGCTATGAGCTAGAAAAACTTAATAAGTTAAAACATAAATTTTCCTTGTTCAACTCTATTCATATCTCCTTTGGTAAATCCCCAAATTGAATTCATATTCAAATGATGGCCCATCCCTCACTTCACTGCAGTGTTTAGTATAATGGAGTTTAATATAATATTATTTGAAGTGTAGTTAAATGGCTAAAGTGAACTGCATTAATTAACAATTTCTATTAAACCATTATCCAATATGTGGCTATATATCATTTTTGTCTGCCTACTTGAAAGTGTGTTTGAGGTTAGAAATTTAGAATACCAGTATCATTAGAAACTAGTTATATATAGCCATAATGCAAGATACCATATGTGTTCCATAAGCAAATAGTACCCTGCATACTTCTGCATTTAAATACTTGAATCATCCTTCTAAAAACTTTGTGATTTATATTTTTAATTAGCAGGTATATTTAATCCTTATCCACTGAGTTAATACATATGTATATACATTATTACAGAAAGTCCTCTTATACATAAGAATGTCCTGATGACCAGAACATATGTTCTTGTATACTTCATTTACATAGTCCTTTATTCATGATAAATAAGTGTTGGAGTTCAGAGCTATTAGGAGAATATGCATGCAACTATTACAGTAGAGCCATTGCCAAGGATGCGGATGTGCTTGGGATCAAGTTGCCAGTAAATGTCTAAAAATGCAAGAATAAAACTTTTCATCAGATATTAGATATCAGTGTAGAGTAATAAAACCAATGTGCTATAACCTGAACTCATATGATTTAAATAATTCCCTGTAATATGCCTCAAAACAAATAATTTTAGTCATATGTTTTTGCTCTCTTTTAAAAATGTGGATTTTATAGTTCCTTTTAAAAAACTAAGTTTTTTGTTTTGAAGTAATTGTAGATTCACAAGCAGTGGAAGAAATAATAAAAACAGATCCCATGTACTCTTTGCCCAGTTTTCCCCTATAGTATTGCCTTGCAAAACAGTATCACACCCAGGATATTGACATTAATACAGTCATGATGCAGAAAAATTCCCTTACCATGAGGGATCAATTCTGTTATCTTGGTGCATAGTATTTTAAATAGAGCAATGTCTGAAATTTTAGCTATTAATCTGTGGAAAATTTTAACTTTCAACTTTTTAGAGTAGGAATATATTTTCCATTCTGAACTTGTCTTTCTCCAGAGAGTACAGATAGTATAAGTTCACTAATAATTGTATCTCTGTTGAACTATTTCTGTCACTTGGTTTATTTTTCTCATAGGTGCTTATCTAGTGACTAGTTGCAATCAATACTTTGTCTCCTACCCTACTATGTAATATAATGAATGCATCTGAAATTCCTGGAAGATTAATTTAGTGCTAAAAATTGTATTGGATTAACTGCAACTTTATAAATACTTGGAGACCTTACTCAATAGTATTTTAATTTGAATCACCCTTGAAAAGTTAGGCAACAGTAATAGTATGAAGATTTAGCTGTTGTCCATTTCCAAAGGAAAAATGTGACTAATGAGCCATCTCATTTTTATTTTTTATATTTGTGATAATAAAGAATGTATCTACTTTTAAGACCATATTTCAGAAACATGTATTTAGGAATACATATAAGAAAATGGTGAATCATTTCTCCTATTTATTCTTATACTGTAACCTGGTAGATAAGAAAATAACTAAAGCCCTCTCATTCTTTTACATAGCTACAAAGGAACATAGCAAACATCAATCAAATTCCCTAAATGTTTATATAAAGAAATCATATTTAGCACACTAAAACATGAATGATAGATTTAATATTTTGTTATCCTCGGGCCACTCAATTATCTTATTATATGTATTAAACTAGATACAGGAAATACAAATCAAGGGGTCTTTGCTAGCATCTTCTGGTATGGGAAAAATATTTTTAATATATTGGTTTCATTTATAGATGTGGATGAATGCCTCACGAAGCCAAGCATTTGTGGCACAGCTGTATGCAAGAACATCCCAGGAAACTATGAATGTGTCTGTGCTGAAGGCTATAGATACAATTCCATTTCAAAGTCCTGTGAAGGTAGAGTTGTGGTGGTATCATTGTTAATGGTGGAAAGGGTGGGTTTGAACCCTGATTTTATATTAAAAGCACTGGTTCTATTTGACATCAACAATCGGATTGCAAACAAGAAGATGGCAAAATCCATCATAGAGATTGATCAGCTGGGTAATCACTGGCTTCCTACCAGAGTAAAAGTGTATAAGACACATGGTCTTCAGGTTTATTTATATATAAGTCCAACTGTCCTCCAGCTACATGTGAATTGGAGACTTCCCAGTATGATAAAAACCAAATAGATGTGTTTTCACATTATTTAAATAATGTTCAAAGATACAAAGAATTTCAAACTGGAAAGAAAAACTCACATACACAAGAGAAAGACAAGTTTAAAAATCATATGGGTTTTACAGTGATGGTGTTTAGTAGCCTTGGGTTTTAATACCAAGCTTTTCAATGATGTTCTGTGTATATATGACTATGTCATTTACTCTAAAATAGGAAATAACATAGTTCTGTTATAATTAGGTGCATATAAAAGAAAAATCTTATCATAACCAAAGATAACCAATCTCTAGGAATTTGAGAAGTACTGATTGGTAGTGTGAGTTTCTGTGGGTTGGCAGAGCCCCTTGGACTTAACTATTACTTTGTTTGGCTGCAATGGGGCTGCCATGTATGACTCAGGTAGCTTAAAGGTATTAGGGGGATTTTTTTAAAAATCATGGATACACACAAACTATCTCACACCCTCCTTTAAATTCTGTAAATTTCAAAATGAATTTAATCCTATGATGAAACTAATCAAATCAATGGCCATTTTTCTACTGCAGTGATGTCTATACATACATATATAAGGCTATATTTTTATTATATATAATATGTGAATGATATAATGTGCCCTTTTAACCATTTTTAAGAGTACCATTCAGTGACACTAATTAAATTCATATGGTTATTAAGCTATTCTCACTCTTTCCAGATCTTTTTCATCTCCACAAACAGAGCTCTTGTAACCATTAAGCAACAAATTTCCCCTCCTCCTTCTCCCAACACCTAATCTACATTCTGTCTCTATGAATTTCCCTAAGTCAATAGTAATTTTAGAATAGGTTTTTTCAACTATATAGGCTCCTCTTGACATTTTGATGTCTTACCTCCTCGTGTACTCACCAAAATATATCACCCCACCACCACCATTTCTACACTCCCACAGCTTCAAAGAGAAATTGGTGAGCCCTAAGCATTTGTAGATTATTAGCCAACTTCATCATCTATATTGTGGTTTTATTCAGTGAATGACAGATTTTTAAAAAAAGATTTAGGTATGGCATATATGTACAATATTTATATTACTTGAATCATATAGTGTTCAATTTTAATTCTGAGGAATGAGTAACTTTAGGGTTCTAGTTTAAGGCATTTTATGGGGAATTTATATGCAATGAATATATTCATTTTTGAATTTGGGAATTTTCAAAGATCACAGAGTGCATTCATTGAAAATACCAAGGATCTTGTGTAACTCTGACGTGAACTTTAACTGAGGCATATTATTACCACTCTTCAAGAATGATTTTCTCAAAATATGGAGTGAAGATAGGGACTATATAGTTTTCACAATATGGGATGTAATAGCACAGTGAGGGTTTTTTTTTTTAATGATAAGAAGAAATACAGGTATGTCCTTAAGTTTGTTCCCACCATTAATCACTGCATTATGAAAAGTCAAATGTTCTTGATGTTATTTAATACCATGTTGCATTAACCTTCAGTTAAAAGGGATCTTTTTGTTAGGGAGAGTTTGGTTGGAGACACAAGGAAGTGAGAGTACAAGGTGAGGAAGGAATTCTTTAAAGAGAGAGTGTTAGGGAATGGCAGAATAGAATAATAAAGTAAGTTCATTCAACAGCTACTCAGCATGGGGCACAACCCCTGCTAACTCCTTAAGCCAGTGTCACTGGCATACAGCCTCTGCTTGGATCTGCATGGCGTGGGAACTGAGTCCCTACCACCCCAGGCTTTGGGGAAACTGCAGAGCATTGGATGGAATAAGATTATGTTCTGCGAACTTCCTATAGGTAAAGAAGGGAGACTTTCAGGCAGGTTACTAAAGAGCATAGCTGTAAACTGCAGTTCCCGGTCACCTAGGCAACAGTAATTTGCAAGTCCAGGTCTGAGCTCTCAGCAGCCCCTCCCTATTTGCCTTAGATAGGACAGAGAGAGTGAAGGTTTAAGCAGAAATCCGTAGGATTAGAATGACAAAGCAAAGTAATAAAACACCACTGGAAGGGCACAGAGAAAATGTGTTTAGTGAGAAGTAAAGCAAAAAGGAGCACAGTTAGAGAAAGGGGAGTGTGGGCTGCCCTAGAGAAGAGGCATCCCTGAAAGTTTGGGAAAAGGTTAAGATCAAAAGGTTACACACCTATGAAGTAAAGTCTACCCCAGAGAGAGGAACGCACTGAAAAGTTTGGGATACCCCCTTTTAAGGATTCTTTAGGAATGTGACTAAGGGCTGGGAGTGCAGACTTGTTAAGTGGTCTTTGAATATTTAAATTAACTTAACACAAGGAACTTTACTGCTCTGATTTCTCCCTGGAATAACCGATATTTTGGTTTGGGAGCACCAGCATTTTGGTTTGGGAGCATATCAAACAAGACTGCCTGCCCAGTGCCCAAGGTGGGCTGAGTTATTATCTGTTTGCTAAAGAGGAAGTTAAGAATCTTACTTCTTAAATTCCTGGGTATTAAAATGCAATCTTATTTTTAAGATGGAATTCTTCCTGCCTTTTACTATGTTGTTTATGGCTGGGCCTGCATTATTAACACAATAAAGACATGGGTGTGCTGAGGTGGCTTCCTTTATTTGGGGAACATTCAAACATTCCAGGCTAACTTACTCCTGGCTTTTGAGTTTTAATTGATTAACTCTGGGTCTTTTTAGTGGACTTCCCTGGACTTTTTCTCTTTCCACAACACTTATACCTATTTTTCCTGCTCAACATTTTCTTCCCTCCCCACTTCTTCCTCTTCCTTTCCTTCCCTTCCGTTTCTTCAAAGCACAGAGGGGCGGTCTCAATGGAATTCATATAGTCAGAAATGACAGTTAACTTGAGACTCTTGGTCTTTGTTTCCTTTAAAGAGAAAAATCAGAAAATTAGTATAATTTTTATATTTTTATTAATTATTAAATACTAAAAACTATACATTAAATGTATTGTTTCATGTGTGTAAAGAAATAGAAATTCCAACTGCAACTCATTTAAATTTCCATGCCTGGTGCTGAAATGTGATTTGATGTGAAAGAGACTTCTTTCATTAAGGATCTATTTTCTTTGATTATCTCACACTACAGTCAGAATACTCCCATTGGAGTGAACATTTTGGAAATATTAAGATTTATGTTCTCTTTTGCCCTAGACGTGGATGAATGCTTTGAGAACATATGTGCTCAACTGTGTGTCAATTACCCTGGAGGTTACTCATGTTATTGTGATGGGAAGAAAGGATTCAAACTTGCACAAGATCAGAAGAGTTGTGAGGTAACATTTTGCAATGCTCAACTTCCCATCTCTCTTCTAAAATGAAAGACCCAGGTACTTATTTCCACACAGCTGACATAAGTCAGGAAAATATAATATTCTACATAATTGCTCTAAGTCTAAGCAGGCAATGAGTCAAAGTCTTTTCACTAATTACAGTCATGTAAGTTGTAAACATCGGGGATAATCAGTGGCTGGGTTAAAAAAAAGGCTGCAGAGTCACAGCTCAGAAAATGCTCACCTGTATAGCATGTACAGTCACAAAATGCCAAGTGTATGATTATTTATGAAACTAAAAAAAACTGAGGTTTATGATTCTCTTTGTGAGAAAAAAAAAACGCCTCCATAGAAACTTTAGTGGAAACATTTTCCTGTCTACTTTTCTTTGTCCCTCCCTGACGCATTTGATCATTCCTCAGGCATGTTAGTACTTGCAAGAGTGCTCATAAAATCTCAGGTGGAAATAACTGTTAGAATAGGATTTAGTGGGGGTTAGGTATATCAGAATTCAGAGAGGTCGATTTTGTTAATCTTTATCTCTCAGCTTGCTTTTAGTTAATTGAATTTAATTAATAATTGACCCAGAAATTGAATGTTGGGGTCAGGTCCTAGTTTTTCCTTAATTGAAATAAATATATCAGCATCTGAAGTTGTTTTTGTCCTACATAAGGATCATATGTTAGTGATCGTTAGTCCAATTCTTGCATCCCTTTTACTTTTTACAAGTGAAGGTGAAATTTTATATGATTATGAGGCAGACAGTAAACAAAACAAAACAACACAGAAATAATGATTTAAGTGTGTGTACACTCATCCCTCCATATATATCTGTTACCAAGCCAAACTCTATATGTCCCAAAAATGTAACATTTGATATTATGCTACCTACTTGGTAAAGATAAGTTAAGGCAAGCTACTGAGCGTATGTAGTACTTAAATGAAATACCAGGCTGAGTAAATATCTATTTTATAATTTAGTCTCCTTTTATTTCAGTATTTGTTGTGGTTACACATCACCCTCTAACTTGGAATAGATTTATTGACATTCTAAGAGGAAATCAGATGTTATTTCTGGACAGTGCCATGTACACAATTCTCCCCCACCCCCCGCAAAAATAACCCTGTGCATATATCCAAGCACTTATCCCTATAAAGTTTTTTTCCATTTTAATGTTTGGTTCTATTAGAAAAAAAACATACTTGATAATAGATGTAATGACTGTAAATCACTTTTTAATGAATTCTTTGGAGATTAAAATTATATCTTAATTTAGATTTATCCCATCCAGGTTTTTCCAGCATTTCTTTTACTATCTAGATAGCACATTTTTGTTCAGAATACTTTCACTTAGTAAATGAGTGAGTGAAAGAGGTGCTATTTATTGTTACATTACTTATTCATGATTTTTTCATGATTTCTGACTCCAAATAAAGCTAATTTTCTGATATAATTCATGGAAGACATCCTACCTGTAGTAATTAAGGGGATACATGTTGTTAGTGGAAGAAAAAGTTGTGTTTCGGAACAAGATTTGCAAAGGAAATTTAAAGACAAATATATAAAGTCACACATATTAAACAAGACTAAATGTATTCTTGGAGATCATACAAATGGACTACATAAGGAAGTAAAAGGTATTGCTTTATTAATACCATGGGTTTTATTAATTTATTTTTGTGCATCAAAGAGGATGCATTTGACAAGGACACTAGGAACCAGGAAAAGGATGCATTACCTGGCACAAACAGCAAGCCATAACCTATGTGTTTTGTTTATTTGTTTTGTTTCCTTTTCTCCAGACTGTTCCAGTGTGCCTTCCCTTGAACCTTGACAAAAATTTTGAATTACTTTACTTGGCAGAGCAGTTTATAGGGGTTGTTTTATATTTAAAATTTCGTTTGCCGGAAATCACCAGGTGAGGTACCAATATCGATGATAATTTCTAGAGGTAAGCTGTTAAGGACAGAAGAAAGACTGAAAAGATTTGAAATGTACAAAATTGCATTAGTAATCTGATAATTTAGGTATATTATCAATCAGATGATTGGGGGAACCCTAAAGTTAATTCACTCCTTCACACATGTAATTTTCATGCTAGAACCATCTGGGGTCATTTTAGGCTGACCTTCTCCAATGGTCATTTTACTATAATCCATCATTCTTCCTTTTCTAGTGAATACATATTTACTAAGAAGTTAGGACAGTAAACAATATATTTCTGAAATTTTCATTTTTCTTTATACATGTTATAAAAACTAAGTAATGCTTAATATTCAAAGTATTTCTTTTTGAGTGTAGTTATATTCATAATTATTAAAGGAAATTTTTAAGATTGTTTAAGCTGTATTTTAAAGAAACACATCACATAATTTTAGTCGACTAAGTGCCTTTTCTGCTATTGTTACAGTTAGTTTTTGTTGACTATCTGAGTACCTAAATTTGCTATTTTTTTTTCCTATTGTTAGGTTCACTTAAGGGAAGGAGTGGTTGTTTATGTTTTAGAGCCATGATTCTGTTCTAATTATCAAATTTTCTCAGAGCCATTCATTGTTGAAACTAGAAAAAAGAAATAGGAATTTTATTAGAATAATGGAAAGGAAACATATTTGAGACTGATTTAGAGTACAAATTTTAAAGTATTTTAATCAGACAAGCATGCATATTTAGAACTTAATTCATTAGGTATATTAATTATTTATTACATAATTCAACTAAATTCATAGAAATCTTCTCATTAAGGAACATTGAAATTCATTCTATGATTCACTGATATAATTGTGCTACTTCAATACTTCTTTCTCCCCCAAGACCTGGTTTTCCCTTTTAACATCTTAGAGCAAATAATATCTTCCAGTGATATAGATTGGAGACACTTTCTGGCTGTAAGGATAATGAGAATGAGAGAGAAAAAAAAGTTTATTGTATACATTCAGGTACCTTCGGGTGTATTCATTTCTCACTACAATTCACAGTTGGCCAAATAAATATTTTTGCCTGTATTATTTATTCATTTATTATTTATTTAAAATTTTACTGAAGTATAATATTTATCCAGAAACATACGTGTATCTTAAATGTGTAGCTTGATGGATTTTTATTAACTGCCACCTGTGTAACCAACACAAAGACCAACTAACACTTTGTTGATTTTCTTCTTTTTCTACAAGTTCCTTCAGCCCTGCTCCCCATGATCAAACACTTACTCTACCCAAAAGTTAACAACTTCACTCTTCTTTTTCACTCTACATTACTTCTGAAAAAGAACGAAGTGTTCCCCAATGTAATGAATCAGTGTGCTGATGTGTTCCAGACAGAAAGTATGCGGAACAGGGCTCTTTGAATGACTTGTTTAGCTTGATTTTACAAAGAGAAGGAAATGATCTCCATAACAGGATCAACTTCTGGAAGATCCTGAGCATACACAGATTTGGGTTTTGGCAAGATAACATGTGCTTCACATCAGCAAAATGTGAGGATTAGGAAAGAGAACAGAAGTCCTTATTCTAAGCAAAATAGTTTTTTATAAAAGAATTTGAGTTCAATAAATTCCTACTACATTGTTATCTGTCCAACATACTTTACTTCACATTTACCTCTTTAGAATATTTCCTTAGAATTCTAAAGATTAAAAAAAAATCTTACCAGTTTTTATTTACTTCATTGAGGTTAGATCTGTGTCCCATTGCAAATGGTGCCACTACTACTATTACTCTTAGATATGAGAATAAGGGTGTGGGGTTCTTTCCTACTTTATTTAGTATTACTATTATCTGAAGTCCTGACTTTTTAGCTTGAATTACCTTTATTTTCACTTAACTTGAATGACAAATATTTAAACAACTATTTTTTTTATTCCCTGTTTGTCATTTTCAATCATTTTGATTTGCTGGTCCTTTGGAAACTTAATGCTGACACTTTTTCATTAAATTGTCATAAGGGCACTGAATCAATACATGTTATTTTTTAATCCAGCATCCCTAAGATTTTTCCTCCACTATAATAGCTATCTGTACGTCCATAGTCTTAATAACAATAGGCATTGCCAGAGCCCAGATACTCCCAAACACATGGCTAGACTCTATCTTTCAAGCTCTCCTTTTGTGTATTCTACTATAGTGATTTATGCAACTTGAGTTTTGAAGAGCTTTTGAAATCAAGCTAACAGATACATTTTAAAGTTTTTGACTTTACCTTCCTTACCACACACGAAGGCTTAATTTTGTTTGCAATCATCCAGATGCGTATCTTGTGTATTTCTGTGAGTGATTTCTTCCTGACGTATATGAAATCATAGGGAAAATACGCCTTTTGATGGATAAACCAATCATGAAATTGTAACATCTTTTACTAATCACTTATGGGCATAGAAAAAAAAGGAATCTAAATGTCAGATCAAATAGTGTCTAAAAGGCTCCAGGAGAGTTACAATATGTCTAATATTTGTACATGTGTATTAATTCCAGCATTTGAAAGAATGCCTTCAAAACAAATGCCAAGAAAAGAAGAAAAATTGTGACAGCATCTGTTCACTTGGAAAAAGGACTCCAAGAACAAGCAAGAAAATATAATAACTTGATTTTAAACATACATGGAGCCAGATATAATACAGGAAAAGTCTAATCCTGCCCTTCTCTTTTATTAATTCCAGATAAAGAAGGAAAGAGTTGACTCCATCAGCATATTGCTGTCTGCCAATCCAAGAAAAAGAGTAATACATTGAACCTTCCATATATCTCACTATTAAGGTTCTATCTTTGTCCATTGTTTAGATTTTCAGCTGAGTTTGATTTCCGGACATATGATTCAGAAGGTGTTGTCCTGTATGCAGAATCTCTTGATCACTCAGCTTGGTTTCTGATTGCACTTCGTAATGGAAAGATCGAAATTCAGTTTAAGAATGAATATACAACCAAAATCACAACTGGAGGAAAAGTTATTAATGATGGTCTATGGAACACGGTATGTTTTGCAGATTTCATAAAGAATCTTCCCACTTTGACACAGTTTGTATAAATCATTAATAATTTATTTTTATAATGATACCAAACCAAACATGGGTTGGGTTTATCTGATGTTATATGGACCATATTGCATGCACTGTAAACCCTTGAAATGGCCTGAGAAATGATAACCTCACTAAATTTATTTAGGGTTTCCTGTAACTGAAGTTGTTTTCAGTTATTTGCTTAAACTACTCTGTCATTAACTTTCTACCTTTTTTCATGGCTGTCTTTGATTAAACAGTAGTGTATCCCTTACAGGTCAGGGATTATTAGTAGTCATAACACTTTATGCAGAGACACCACTGATCAAGGACAACACACTAGATAGCCACCAATATTTTTTAAGTGAAAAAGAAATACATGTACTAACAAAATTAAAACAAGTAATTCAATTTTAAATATTAGCCTATGTATAAATAATCTATTTGAATAACAGTATACACTAGCCAGTACCAACAGAGTGCTTAGAGGTACCATTTTCCTAATACTAATCCCTAATACTAATGAGCCTTTATTTTAATAATCAAGAACAGCACATTGATCAGCTGGATTAAAATGGAAATTTTCTTGGAGAAGGGATTACTGCTCATTTCTAGTGGGGAGAATTATTTTCTGCAAGAAAGTCATTGCTAACAGAGGCTAGATGAGAGAAGGTCAGCTTCTTCTTAGAATGTGCTGCCCAAGAGAGACCTTTCTGTGCCTTTGTAAGCTGACAGGTGTACATTGAGAAGTTATGTGAAGTCATCACTGAATTATTTCATCCCTTTGTTTACCCATTTATGCAGTCATATATTCTATAAGCTTTTTGTGAGCATTTTCAGAGTGCTAAGTCAAGGCACTAGAACTATAGCAAGAAATTTTCCTTGCCCTTGAGCTTTTTAGTACCTCACAGTGTATTAGCTGATGCTCCTTATGAACTAATACTATGAAATGTGAAATGTGTTACTGTAGAAGTAGCAATAAAGTACAGTTGGATTAGATGAGGCTCACCAAAAAGGGGGCTCTCTGTCCTTTGGCAACCATAAATTTTGGGCTCCTAACTCTAAAATAAGAGTGTTTGCAGAGTATCACATGCAACTGTCAAAGAAATTGCTAAAATTCTCTAACTTATCCTGATGGTCTCATTAGTATAGATCTGCTATTTAATCTTTCCTTCTACATCCATATCTAGAATATTTGATGCAGAGAGCTATTCCTCCAGTGCTAAAGAATACATTTTACTGCCCAATGTCTCTCAAATCACCAATCTAAAAATCACTGAAATAACTTCTTCAGCAAAAGAGCAAAACATAATTTTCTTCCAATGAATTTATACAATTTGAAAATATCAGCTGTTTGAAGGAGAATTTAGGTACATTTTAAGGGAGTATCTAATATTTCTAAAGAAGGTAAATGTTTACCTGGGAGGTTAACATCGTGAGTTGCAGACACGGTTTACTAATGAATATTCCATGAATGATACTGTGTAAGGTAGGATTCTGGGATGGATATAAGGCAGCTATTCATTCAGTTTTATACATTTGTCTCTTACATTTATGATCCTTGTTGAAGAGAAACTATTATTTAAGGATATGTCCATGTTTTAATTAAAGCACTTTAATTAAAACTTCCCTTTATAAACTGAACACAGTTTTATATTAAAAATAAAATTTAAGAACAATAAGCAAGTCAGAGAAAAACTTTAATGTGGCAATGAATTTGGTAATGGCTGTTTTTCTTAAATTCTTAATTCCATATTTAAACAATTTATGAATTGTTATCCCTGACTTATAAGTAGGATCTCTTTTCTCATTCCATCTCTTTTAACAGTATTCCTGCATATTTTAACTCACTTATAATCTTGATGGTTTCTTAATGAATTATACTGTTCCAAACAAATTAATGCAGCACAGAAATTATTTAAAATAAAAATTTTAAGTTTACATTTTAATAGAGTTGTTAAACTGTAAGTGGGACTATTCATTTGATAGCAATTGTTTCACTAATCTTAAGTTATTTTCAAATTTCAAATAAAACCCTTTAAAATCAGAAATTAAAATTAAAATGTATATCTTAAAATTCTTTTGTAATTCAGATAAATAAATTAGAATGTATAATTATTAAGTAGTTAGAATGACAATAACCCTACAAATTAATTAATCACTTACTTTATAAGTGATTATTATATCTCATATTTGGGTATAATCCTAACATTGGTAAAAAATATGTAATTTGTATCATAATTTCATTCATTCCACAAAATATGTATTTAGCACTTTATGTGCCATTACTACTTCTGATAGGGAAAAATTCACAAGGACAGCAGTCTAACCCAGGTGGCTCCCCTCTGTCTCCTCCTCCTCAACACAAACAACAAAAACACTCCCTTGATTTCCCGCTCTGCCGAGCACCCACTCCCTAAGTTCACTCCCTAAACTCACTCCCCCTTGCCTGCTCGCTTGCTGCGCATGTAAGAATGTTACAGCTACAGAAGCAGAAAGATACATATTGCTCCCTTTGCCTTTGTTCGGGGCTCAGACTTTTGGGAGATTCCTCCCCTCTGAGCCCGCTGGTGTGGATTAAAGCCTCAACACTCCGAGACCTCCGAGTGTGTGCTTGGTTCTTCCGTCAGTGATCCAGTCCAGGTTTTTTCAGTATTTTCCATAACACTTCCAGTGGTAAGGATACAACAGTCAATTAAACAAAGTCAGTGATGTCACAGAACTTGCATTCTAGTGGTGAGAAGAAAACCACAAATGCGTGAACAAATAGGTCAGATAGTAATGTTATGGGGAAGAAGAAAAGCAAGGCAGGCAATAGAGCGTGATAGTGGTTAGGGTGCAGGTGGGGACAGGAAAGTCATGTCTGGTGAGATTATATCTAACAGGAGACTTAAGGGCACGAATCATGAGAAACACACAAGGGAAGGTGGATCGGTACCACATGGGCAGCCAGGGCAGAGTCTCAGGCAGGAGGACATGTTGGTTGTTTATGAAGAACAACACAAAGGTCAGTGTAGGTGCAGTAGAGTAAGACAGGTCAGAAATGTGGTCTGGAATAAGATCTTGTAGGGCCATTGGGACAGTAGTGAGTGGGTAGATTTTATGCTTAGAAAGACCTTAGATGATATTGAGGGAAGACATCATCTAATTTGCATGTTAAAAGATATTCTGAAGAGGACCTGATGTCTTTGTGGAAATTAGATAGGAGAGAGGACGAATAGAACAGGGTATGTGTTTACAAGACCATTGCAATAATCGCGTGGAGAGAAGACGGAAGCTTTGACTGGATTGTTGATAGTGGGAGTGGTGAGATTGGTCAAATTTTGGATATATATTTAAGGTTCAGCCTTCAATTTAAGGTGATAAAACTTCTGAATATTCAGCACAAAGAAGAGTTTAAAGGTCATGAAACTGGTTGTCATCAGTTTGTGGTTCTAAAATCTGCCTCATCTGCTGCACAAAAATATTTGTAATGCTCTTTTACTGTCCTATAATGAAATGCATCAGTAATGTAAGCTACCTTCACATATTCCTAATAGAAACCAGTATAATGCCCTAATTATTATATAAGGTAATAAAAGAAAGTAATTTGAAAGAAAATAATATATATTTCAATGTGTAAGTGCTCAAGTAAAAGTATAGTACTGTCAAAATTTTGCTCCTATGCATAGAATAATGTGAAAGCTACAAATGAAGATTTATGCTGCAGTGTTGTGTGGCAACTCAAATACCACAAGTGCATAAATGATATTGCCATCAGTGATAGTAGTTTTCCAAGTGGTGAGAAACTTTTGGTAAAGATCCAAACAAAACAAACATCAATGCATCCCTGATTTACAAGACTGTCACATTCTTGAAAAATTCAGTGAATGCTGAAATGGTGTAACAAATATTTTTTGTGTTTATACACAAACTGAGATCATTATAATCATGACTTTACCCTGCATGAAAGATCCAGGAGGGATGTTCAGAAGGTTTGCTAGATATTAGATATTTTATTATTTATTTTGCATGACTATCCTGCATGTTGCAGGGTATCTAGCAACTTGCAATGTCAGCATTCCTCCTACTGACTGGAACAACTAAGTGTCCCTACCCCCAAATTTTCCAAATGCCCTGAAGTGCAACATACCGATGTTTCAGAATGTTTGCATAGCTAGAGGGAAAGGTCTGGGGGCTGAGCTCTGGCTTTATAGTGGTTGAGAAGAGGAGGACACAGGAAAGGAGACTGAGAAGGAGTGGTAAGAGTAGAGGAGAAACAAGCCAGACTGAGGTCCTGGAGACTCAGTTAAGAGCACCTTTCAAGGAAGGAATACTCATTAAAGTAAAATGAAGCCTACTGGCTGTATTAAGGACAGAGCATTGACCAATTTTAAATCTGTATAAGTGTTGCCAAATTTATTTTACTTTAGAAAATAGTTTTTCCTTCCTGTAGTGGTGCTTTAACATGCCTATTGTTTGGCTTCCATTATTGATTTGCAAATGAAGAGTTTGCATTTTGATTGCTACAGTGGACATGAGAAGATTGCAGCAGTCATTCTTCAAATTACCTTTATGGGAAGATTTTTTTTATTGTTGTTTACCACCACTTCCAAATTTTAAAAAAAACCTAAACTACTCATAAAATTGGAAAAACCCAATTTAATTTTATGTATCATGTTTCCTTATGACCTCAATTACATTTGAATTTTGAAGTAAAATATAATTTGTGTGTAATGAATAGAATACTGGATGTACTGATTTCTCTTAATTTATATTAAGAATTTATTTACATTATTTACCCATATGTGTATAATAGCAAAATAAGAACACTTAAAAGTTATCTATGATTTTAACAAGCTTTTTTTTAACTTAATTTTATGGCATACTGGAATTGCCATATATATTTTTTAAGATGTCTATAAGATGTATATATACAGATGATATATATTAAGATGTATATAAACATATATATAATATATAGGGATTATATTAGAACTGGATGTTTAAATTCAACAGAGTAACATGGATTTTTAAAAACTATGGTGTTCATTTAATTTTTGATTAAGTACTCTCACTTACAAACACTTTTTTTATATATAATTTATTTTGGTATCATTAATCTACAATTACATGTGCAATATTATGGTTATTAAACTACCCCTTCATCAGGTCCCCCCCACCAACCGCATTACAGTCACTGTCCATCAGCGTAGTGAGATGCTATAGAATCACTACTTGTCTTCTCTGAGTTTAAAAACACTTTCATTACCTTTCTAAGATATAATATATAATATATAAATACCTTTATAATATATAATAATTTGACATTTCAAATAGATTGAAACAAATTTATAATTACATTTAAATTATTACTTTGGAAGATCTTTTACTGGAATAATAACAGGATTTTCAATCTTAGTGTGTCAAATGACTGCAGTGATGTTTGGTTGGTTGATCAAATTTTTGTGTTTTTAATTGTAGGTCTCTGTGGAAGAATTAGAACAGAGTATTAGTGTAAAAATAGCTAAAGAAGCTATAATGAACATAAATAAACCTGGAAGCCTTTTTAGGCCTACAAATGGATTTCTAGAAACCAAAGTATATTTTGCAGGATTTCCTTCGAAAGGGGAGAATGCGCTCATTAGACCGGTAATGACCCAAGCTTATATTGTTCTTCATGGACGAATGCCTTTTGTCTGTAATACATTTGAAGAGAAGTTTTGCTGAGAGTCAAAAGAAGTTATTTTGCTGAACATACCAACTGTGACAACTTGAATTGAACAAGGAAAAATATTAGTGACCCTTGAAATTGTATTAAGGAAATAAGAAAATGAATGCATTATTGAGCCCATTTAAATCCCCAGCATTATTTATGGAGAAGTTTATTTTTTTTTAATTCTTAAGTGCCAATTCAGTGCTAGCATCATAACAGTCCATACTAAGATATTAAGCATATAAATACAGATATTTGAGTCCAAAAGTATGTTATTTTATAGAAGCCAGTCAAAGAAATTCCTTAGGTCTATTTTAGGACTAAAATTTGGGAGATAAGAATAGCATATAAGGGGGAATTAAAAAAATATATTTGCTAGGAGTATAACTGCAGTCTGTAATAAATTGAAGTTAGATATAATAAATGACTTTCTGAATATGATATTTGTTTAATAACCACAGAGTAGGTTTCATAAGGAGACTAATCACTGTCTTGAAGAGTTTTTAAATTTTTATTTGAAGCAATATGCCTGCCATTTGTACTTGCTGATTTAACTTAAAATATTTACTATTTTATATCCATCTTTCACTCACGGCAATTCATTTACCTTAACTTCAAAAGATTTCTGTGATATGATATAAAAACTGAATTCATTAACCCATGTCAGAGTGAATACACTGATCCTTTGAAATTGATAAATCAAGACATTTTAAAAGTAAAATAAATTATTCAAAAAGAATCATTTATGAAAAAGCTACTGCATGTCTTGAGTCCGGCTGGATGCTTTGGTGGTAACTAAAATATGCAAACACTTTTGTTCCTGAAGCATTTTAGCATCTGATGCCAAGACAAACCTATGTTGTAAATGCAATTAAAGAAAAATGGAAAGCAGCTTAGAGCCCAGGGCCAGAGCTAGAAGCATATATGGAACTTGAGAGCAGTAAAGTTACTTCTGGATTATATAGGAGAGGCAGGTCGTGCTTGAGATGTTGAAAACCATTAGGATCCCCGTGGAGGTCTGTGATGGGATAGTCACTTACTGAAATAGACTGTTCAGCTGAAGAAAACATTGAAAAAATTAGATAAAATCCAAAATATTTTAAATTTTTAAAAATATCATAAGAAAAGGGTTTTCCCTCTAAATGAAAACCTGTATCTACAGTCAGTTTAGTGCCTACAAGTCTGCCTTGTTCAAGTTTCAAGTGCACTCCTTAACCTACATTTTAATTTGTTAGATTAACCCTCGACTAGATGGATGTATACGAGGCTGGAATTTGATGAATCAAGGAGCTTCAGGAGTACAGGAAATCATTCAAGAAAAACAAAATAAGCATTGTCTTGTCAGTGTGGAAAAGGGTTCCTACTATCCTGGTTCCGGAGTTGCTCAGTTTAGCATAGATTATTGTAAGTGCTTTCCTATTTTATCTCTCTCTTCTTATTAATGAATAAATTTATTCATTGACAAACAGCAATAATTTCTTTAGCCAACATTATTGAGTACTCACTATGTGCTAGGCATCATGGTAGGCTTATTCATACTGTTATATACTTTTTAGAAAATATTTGCAGTATACTGGGGAAAAAGATAGTTGAATCTGCTAATGTTATCATTTAAAGATAATTGACACATAACCTGATAAATTGTAAGTAAATCCAATTATTGTAAGGTTTACCAATTTCTCAGTTGTACTGAGTCTACTTATTAAAAGGATTCATCTTCATTTCCAGTGTTTCTATTTGATCATTTCTTAAATGTCCACCTCTCTTTTGAATATTCCCATCTGTTCATACATGATGTCCACCTTTTCCAGCTTCAGCTTATTAATCATAATTATTTAAAATTCCCTGTCTGATAGGTCCACTGTCTGAGTCATACCTAAATCTGGTTATGATAATTGTTTTGTCTCTTGACCATGTGTTGTTTTGCCTTGCTACCTTGCTTATTGCATAATTTTTGGTTTAAACATGGGCATCTTACACAGACTAGTAGAGACTGAGATAAATAATATTTGTGTCTGGAGATGAGGATGCTCTGCTTGTGCAAGGCCCTTAGCAAGGTGGGTTGAAACAATCTAGTCAAGAGTTGAGCTGCTTAGTTTTCTTGTTTCCTTCAAATTCCTTTAATATTATCTTGTGCTAGAGTAGTGGGTGGTCTGCCAGAGGATTTTTCTTAATAACTGATCCATCATCAGCTTTACGTATTCCTTTTATGATATGCCTCAAGAAATTGGTTCTCCGTGGTCTTGTCTCAGCTCAGAAGAGTGTGCCTACTTGTTTCTTGACATTTGCTAGCATGGTAGAAGGGTCTGGGGGCTCGCAGGAGCATTCTCCAAGGTTCTGGTACAGATTCAGTCTTCAGTAGGAGTTGTGTTCCTGGGTCTCAGGGTGTGGGCTTTTCACTGTCCCCTTTCCCACCATAAAAAGTGTTTTAGCAGGAGAGATATCGAATGGTCAGGACTCGAGGTGTTTTTCTCCTCCTTCTCCAGAGTAAATGGTTTGTTTTGTTTTTCCTGTTTCCTTTCCCTAATCTGTAGGTATGGTGGGTCTTCCCATGTGTCCCAATGGTAACAAGGTTTGCTGACTTTTCCCTAAAGATTTAAGGCTGTTGTTGTGTAAAGGAGACAGCGACAGAGCTGAGTGGGACTTTGTGCCTCTCTGCAGTTTGCTACTCTTCTCCCCAGAGGCTTGCAGCCAGAGGGTAACTTCTCTAATCTCTTTTTCTGACCCCAGTTTTTCTTTTGAGTACCCATTAAGGTCCATGAAGACAAGCCTGTGAATGGGTGTGAATGTCCCTTGTGAGTACAGTTCCCAGGGCTCACAACAGCCCCGACCTGGATTTTAGTGATTTGTTGGTTTTTACCTAAATTCTGTGTACCAAACTGTATAGCATGCGCCGTCTGCTTTGGGTAAGAAAGTTCCCTCCTCCTGTCTCTCCTTGGAAGCACCTGTCTTTCTTTAGCTTTGTAGCTAGTTGCTCTGCAACCTCAGCTCTTTGATACTTGGAGAGAAGTTCTGATTATGTAGATAATTGGTCTTTTGCTGTTGTTAAAAGGATGGGGACAATACTCTTTCCAGTTTTCTACCATCTAAATACAAGAGTAAGTCTTGCCAAGACTTACTGACCCCAAGTTTTTACCTTTACAAATAACATTTCCAGAAGTTCATTATTTGAGTTACTAATACTTTGTATTATAAAGTTAGTGTTAATCTTGTGTGTCTGCTTTAAGAAAAAATTGTATTTTAAATGTGTTTATTTGCCACCTGAAAAAGTACTACTACAGTTTTAAGGAAGAATCTTACACTAGTACTTTATGTTTTCCTAACATAAATTAATACAGTGTCTTTCATTTTAGATCTCTTGTGTATCTGAAAGCTTTTAAAAAAATGTTTTTAATTAGGTTAATGATTGAATATAGGAAAAAATTAGGTCTGCAATAATTTGTTCAAAGTAAAAAATTCTCTGAAAATGAAGAGTTATATTGTATCTGAGGAAAATTGCTTTCATAAGTAATTAGTTGTATCATGGATAACTTGAAAGTGACCTTTTTAAATTAATATTTAATGTTACATTATAATTTATGTACATTTGGATGTTCGTTTTAGTTTGAAAATTATATATATTTTTTTATATATATACACACATATGCATACACACACACATTTTTTTTCCTCTTGGTGGGAATTAAAGGATTATTATGAATAATATAATAGGATTAGATGTAGCTAAATGGAAGAACCTCTCATCAAAGGAGAATTATTGTCTCCATTCACATTCACCTTTTCAAAGCTTCCAAGTGGTACTGGGTTACTGTTATATAATACTTCATACAAATCAGAAAGGCTTCATTCAGATTGTGAATTAATATTTTTAGGAAACATATTAGCTCAACAAATATTTGTCGAGTGACTATTCTGTGAAATAAAGTGATGGCAGAGACATGCAGAGCTTGCCCTCCAGTGGGGCAGGCAATTAATTTAGTCATCAAGACAAAGAATGTTAAGTATTATGACAAGAGAATCACAGAAGGGTTTCTTTTAGAATTTCAAAGTTAACTGTTGATGGCAGAGTATTTCTCTTCTATCAGCTACGGACTCACACATGAGTATAATCATATTTTCCTCCCCACTGCTCTGACCTGACTCCTGATGGAGTGGTGGCAAGTGTTCCAAAGTTTTTCCTCAGAAATATCACAATAAATTCATCAAACATCCTCCTAAAGGTGAACTGTCAGATAGGAGCATTCTGAGAGTTGAACAGTGGCGAATATGCAAGGCAGAAGGAAGACTTGTGAAAGAGCAAATGGAAAATTCATAAGAACCCTAAACACCACTATCGAGAATTCTATTCTAGGAAGAAGAGCGGAAGAATGGGGATCCATTTATGTATTTCTTGTCCGTATTTAAAACAATTTTTCTCTTGTTTTGTGTTGCCAAGATTATAGAGGTCATTGAGAAAAAAGAACTAAAATCGTTAGTGTTGCACAAAAAATGGCTTTGAGTATTAATAAGATTGAAGTCATTCCTTCTGGTGTCCTTTAAGAGTACATTGACCCTACTTGTGTTTCATTGTGTAAGC
>JAVSCE010022554.1:0-100337 GCA_032199065.1 Smutsia gigantea | reverse complement strand
AGGTCAGAAGTACAAGGAACTGCTTGGGGCTTGCGACCAGCATCTGGAGTGGGGTGGAGGGCAGTCCTGAAGGATAGAGCCCTTAACCTGGGGAATCTGGTGCCATTTCTGAGCAGATGGCATCAGAATTGAGTTCTTGGACACCTTGCTGGTGTTTGAGAACTGCTTAGTGTTCTGTGTGGGAACACAACCCCCCTCCCACCCAATACACACATTAGAATCAGGTTGAGGAACCAGAAAGGAGTTAAATTACTATTACTGCTGTGTATAATACTATAACTGCTGTAATAATACGATCACTGTTCTTGTAAGAGAAGAAAAAACATACAGCAATTGACAATCCTGAGGATTTTTAAGTGGGCAAAGCAGGAATTTTAATATCAAAGGTAAATAGTACATTTTCTATGAAATCATCTGCATCTGGGCAAGACAGACTGCAAAAGACAAACTTGGGAAAAGTGCAGTGTGGATGATAAACAATTTATAGTACCTTTCAAAGCAATATAGAGGCATTACCTTGAAATTCAGATAGAAACTGGAATTTTTTTCTAAATGAGAAGTTGTGACTAGGATTCTCTAGCTGAGACAATATCATTCAATAAATATTAGTTGCATCACAATATAATTATAACTTCATTCCACTTAAAAAGAAAAGATCTTAAAATCTTCAACAAAATACTACCAAAAGGAATCTGCCAACAGATTAAGAGGATTTTTCATCACAACTAAGTGGGATTTATTCTAGGAATATAACAGTTATAATAAGAAATCATTCAATGTAATATAGTACCTTAATAGAACGAAGGGGAAAAAAATCATCTCAATTCATGAAGAGAAAGCGTTTGACAAAATACAGCACCCTTTCACTGTAAAATCGATGAAGAAACTAAAGACAGAATGCAACTTACTCGACATGATAAAGGACATTTATGGAAAACTCACAAGTAACACCATACTCAATTGTAAAAGACTGAAAGCTTTCCTTCCCCCTAAGATCAGGAATAAGAAGAATGCCTGCTTGGCTGCTTTTGTGATATCTATTCAATGTTTTGTAGAGTTTAGAGAAATTGAGCAAGCCAAAAAAAAAAAAAAAGGCAATCAAATTGAAAAGAAAGAAGTAAAACTGTATTTATCCCCATTAAGTATGGTCTTTTACATAGAAAATCCCAAAGAACCCTCAACAACTCTATTACAGTTAATAAATTAATTCAGCAAAGTTGTAGCACACAAGATCACCCCAAAAAGCAGTTTTATTTCTAGGCACTAACAATGAACAATCAAAAAATGAAATTAAGAAAACAATTCCATTTATAATTGCAAAAAGAAGTGCGATATTGGCAGCAAGGTGGACATACTGATTGATGAAATAGAACTCAGTGTCCAGAAATAGCTTCTTTATTACTAAAGGTCAATGCCAGTTGAGTACATGTGTGAACCCCATGATTTCTGCATTCCCAAGGCACAGTATAAAATCTTTAATCAAAATGTTAACAATGGATGAAACTAAAATATTTACATCTTTTTATCCAATAACATTCAAGATGTGCTAAGTGGAACCACAGAGCTTTTGAAGAGCTGCCTTGAAAGCTGTCTAGAGTGGTAAGGAGGGTGGGTGGGTGGGGTGCAAGTAAGTCATGATGGCTCTGTCTCACCACGACCTCTTCAACCAGAATAGCTCCACTTCATCTACATTGCTTATTGTGTGTCTCTACAAGGTTTTGGTAGACATATCAAAATTACACTGAAGTAATTTTTTTAATTTCAAAATTTTCTGAAGTTTGAAGGCACCTGGACTGAAGCATTCTCTTTTTTGCTTTAATTCCAATTATATTGTCTTTGAAAGTAGTGAGTGATGGTGGACTTCCATAATGCCGGTAGAACCTATAATTCTGTACCATAGAACTTGCAGTGCATGTAACTCTTATGATGCAAACATACCTGTGATGTTGGCAGTACAGTTAATGAGATCCTTGTTTTTCAAGTGAAAGGTTGAAATAGAGAAGTTACATTCCAACCAGGCACTAACTGAACTAAGAACAAAACTCAGGTTTACCCCAAGTTCAGCATTCTTGATATTTGCAGCTCTCTCTCTAGTGCTTGGTATATTTTATTCTAAAATACTTAAAATGAAATGTTCAGGAGGCTTAGGAATAGGGCCTGAAAAATAGAACATGGGTATTTAAAACTGGCTAATGCCTACATTGGCCTTACAGAGTTTTTGAATATGGTTTCCCGCTATTTGGTTTTACACTGGGTTAAATAGTGTCTTCTCCAAATTCATGTCTGCCCAGAACTTGAGAATAGAGCCTTATTTAGAAATAAGAGTTTTGCAGACGTAGTCATGTTAAGATAAAATTATATTGAATAGGGTGGTGTGTTACCACAAGTCTGTCCGCACACCCAGCTGGATGAATTATGATGGGAAAACACTTGAAAGACCAAAGGAAAGACCCGAAGATGCCATAGGAGGCATGAGGGCTTATTGGAACTATGTACAGGGAGTCCAGGAGCAGCCAGCTGTATGAGGTTGCCCACCAGCATTGTGGACAGGGAGGGAAATGCTTACATGGGGTAAGGAGACTAAGACTACATGTATGCCAGGGGAGAGGGGACAGAGACTTCAGGCTTTGCTAGAAGAGATCATTCTTGTTCAACCAGAGCTGTAAGGAACAAAACCTTGGTCAAAAGGTCTGCCTCCTAGTAGCTGGGTTTGGTCAGCCCCAGGCCATCAGTGTACCATGCACCTAGCATACCACCAAAGGAGGGGGCCATGGGGATGTGTGGTTATTCTGGAACCGAAGTTTACAAGCAGGCAGTGCTTGTCCCCACAGGTGGTTCTCAGTTCAATAGTTACTGGTGTTTTATTGTATGGTGTTTCAATTTTAAAAAGTCTCTTCTTAGACCTTTGGACATACAGACACTGATGCACGAGGGAGAGACCCCAGAGAAGACAGAACAGAGTCTGGGTGATGCACCTGCAAACCAAGGATTTCTTCAACCACGAGAAGCTAGAAGGGGCAAGGAAGAATTCCACCTACAAGCTTCAGTGGGGGCGTGACCCTGCTGCCATCTTGATTTCAGACTTGCAACATCTAAAAGTGTGAGCCATATATTTCTGGTATTTTAAGCCACCTAGCTTGTGGCTCTTTATGAAACGAACACAGGGTCTGTTTAGAGAGAGTATCTGGTTCTGTTCTCAACTCAGTGTTTCCTAGAGTGAGATTGGTTCAGAATCTGAGAGGCATTAGTGAGGATTTCCCTAGAATATTAATGGGGGAAAGTGCTTAACAAATGTGGATAAGGTTGACCTAGGAAATAATGGGAGAGTTCTCCACGGGGCTCAAGTTCGGCACAAAGAGTACAGGATTCACAAACAGAGGTAGAATCTCATTCTTGACTGTCACCATCCAAAATTGAAACCCTGTGTAAGGCACGTACTCTCTCCAAGCCTATTCCTTCTCCTCCAAAAAGGATATCACTTCTCTGTGTTACTGGACTGAGATGCTGTTTTTCCCAGGATTGTATCTTGGAGGCAACAAAGAATGAAGCCAGCAGACAAGCGTATGGACCAACCAGCAAAGTTTTTAAGGAGGAGTGAAAAGGAAAGAAAAAAAGCTTCCCTCTAGAGCCCCAGTGTCTAGAGTTTTTAAGCCAAAAGGAAGGAAGTTTACAGGATTGACAGGCTTGTTGCTAGGAGGACCCCTTTATTTTTCTAGCTGAATTCTCCAAATGTTCAGGATGTAGCCCCTTGTCTCTCACGTTGAATTCTCTAGATGTCAGGGACGTGGCTTCTTGTTTACTGTGAGGCCTTAATCCTATTTCCATCCTGCCTTCCCCTTACTGGGGCCATAAATTCTAAGGCTGCCTGTGTCCCAGTAATTCCTGCCTCATCCAGACTTACTAACTTTCAAAGGAACAGTGAGTATCTGATAACAAAATGACTGTGGAAATGTTTTGGGAAGTCTCGAACTATTCAGTCCATTGTCATAGGGCACTATGGAAATATAAACCAGTCTAATTATTTTTATTTTTCAATTTTGCAAGCTAGCATCTTCAAAAGTGGGGTGAAGGAATCAAATGGTTATTTTGTTTCCAAAGTTTAAGTTTCCATCCTTTTCCTAACCTAAATGCAGAGCTTATAGAGGAAAAATTCCATCTTCTATTGTTCAATTAACCTAGCTTGTTAAAAGACTCCACCACTTCGGGAAAATAAGAATAACAACAGCAAAACAAAAGCTTGTCATTGTATCCCTCAAAGAAGATAAAAATCACCCTTCATCACTGACTCCCATGGAAGAATTAGTTGTTTTGAACACAGTGAAGGCAAAGGGCCAGTGATTTGCTTATTTGCTCTCATATCCAATCCCTGCTCTTGCCTCGATCTGTTAACACAGGCAGATCCTGAAACCACAGAGGTGTTCAAGAGCCGGAAGGAATCCCTGGAGGCTGACTAAAGAGAAGGTGGAGAGGTGGGCCCCGGTATTTCTCCCCCTCTCTCTTTGCATGGGCAGTGTCTGTAGCCAAGTCAGTGTTTCCTCTGTGGCTTCAGCACCATCCCTCCCACCTTCCAGTACCTCCTGCCTTGGACTCAGTTCATGTCTTCCAGAATCACTGTGAGTCTGGCTTCCAATACTGTCCTGGTTCCTGCTCTGGTAACCCATTCCCCTGCCATTTTCCCTCTAGCCCTCTTGGAGTTTCTAACTTCATTTTTCACCTTTCGCTTTGTTCTCGCATCTCTTCTAGTATCTTTGTAACTAATTCCCTGTATTAATATCTCTCTATTTAATTTACTTGGCATGGATTTTGTTTTCCTGGATGGACTCTTATTTAATCAGTAAGTTAAATAATTTTGTCTCTGTATGGAAGAAGCCATAAATGTTTCCAAATTTTTCTGGTTCTCTAGCCTTGGAAAAGATAGAATGCCCTTAATATACACTATAGCATTGGAAATTTACAGCCACACAATTATTTTCCCTGGTATAAGTGCATATAACACTCGGGGTACATGAATAAATCTTTACTTTTCTCCTTTCTGTAGTGTGTTTAGAGACAGCTGTGAAAACAAGATTTTCCAAGGTGGCAAGGATGGTTGGTAGATTATAGAGAAGGGATGGACAGAATGTTCAGTGTGCTTGGGAGTTTGGAATGTTTCTGCATATAATCCAAGTGCACCTTCAGTCATTGTAATTAGTGAACTCTTTCTTGTTCTACTACAAAATTCTGCTCAGATATTACTGTCTGGCAGATACTGCTACTTGGTCACAAAAAAATCACATTCTCTTCTTGGCCGTACAGCTGTTCTACATTTCTCAACCTCCTGTGTTGGTAGGTGTTTTCATGTGTCTTACTTGTAGCCATTGAATTTAAGTAACAGTGATATTGCCATTTCTGGGCATGGCTCATAAAAATCTCTTGAGTTGCTATATCCATGCTTTTTTCCCCTTCAGCCTGCTGACAAGGAGAAACACATCATGATTTGGGGAGCTATTTGTTGAAGATGGTAGAGTCTCTGTCAGCCAGAGGCTCTGAAATACCCATTCACCTACTGAGAAGTGTTACATGAGCCAAAATAAACTTATTTTAAGCTATAATACAGTTGGGGTCTACTTATTATAGCACCTAGCATGTCCCTAACTAATATACTCCCTCCAAAAGTCCTTCTTCAATTTCTGTAGGTGTAATAGTTTTCTATTATATGTACTTTGTTTATTCCTCAATGGCAACCCTTACCATTGGACTAGAGTTAATTGTTCATAATGCTTTCACATGCTCTCTCTCCCCAGAATATGAGCTTCACAAGGACAGAGGGGATCTCATTTACCTTTGTATCTCCAGTGTCAAACATTCGATATAGAGCATACAAAGTCTCAAGAATTTTATGTTTAACTGAATAGACTGGAATTGGAATCTTTCCCAATCTGTCTTGACTTTCTCCATCTTAACTGAGATGAAAATCTTGTCCCTGACCCCTCTTTTTAACCAGTGCCCACTACTCGCTGCCAAACCTATCACCCCATCCATCTACACATCTACTTGAAGTTTTAACTTGAGACTTCTGTGTGTCACCCATGTTCTCTGCTTTTCTACAGAATGTCTGACCTCTGAGCTCTATCTTTATTATGGCCCACAGACTTCAGTCCCAGCATGGCAATAATTCTTACAATATCCTGGGGATAAAAAATATGTTTTTATGAGTATGCAATAAGACATCCTGAATTCATACTCTGAGCTGTGTTATTTAGCTGATTGGAAGAATGATATTACCAGTCTACAAACATCTGATTTCTAAATTTAACCAGTGCTACTTATAATCTAGGATTGAACAAAGTTTCTTAGGGCTGCCATAAGAAATTATCACAAACTTGGTGACTGAGGGACAACAGAAATTTTTTATTTCTGGAGGCCAGAAGTCCAAAACCAAGGTTAGTTTCTTCTGGAAGGTCTAAGGGAGAATCTGTTCCTTGATTGTTTCCTAGCTTCTGGTAGTAGTCAGCAATCCTTGTCTTTCCTTGGCACGTAGTTATGTCATTCCAATCTCTGCCTCAACCTTCCATCACTTTATCTTCTTTTTTCTTCTTTTATAAGCATACTTTTCATTTGATATAGTCATTCAGTTAAATCTGGGATGATCTTATCTTGAAATTTATGACTTAATTACATCTGCAAAGACCGTTTTTCCAAAGGAGATCATATTCATAGGTCCCGGGTGGACCTATCTTATGGAGGACCACCATTTGACCCACTACAACAAACTTAAGCAATTTTTTAACTGTATAATGCCCTCTCTGGTCCGCTGAATAAGAGGGATGATAACAGTAAATTCCCCCATATGTTTACTGAGGATAAAATGAGTTTATACATATAGAGCACTTAAAAAGTTCCTGGTAAATCATAAATACTCTTTGCTAAACAGCATTTGCTATAATGAGGAGTTAACTTCTCAGTAACTATTAATTTCTGCTCTTGGGTCAATTCAAAGCCCCATTAACAAAACCCAGGACAAGAAAGTGCAAGAGCTAATAAACTCTTGTTTATGAAGACAGGGGAAATATGCACAGGGCATAGTACAGATTACTCTGCCACATTTCTGTAGCTCTTTTGCCTTAATACTAAGAGAGTTTTCATGGAGGAGATGTCAACAGTCTGGCAGGTTGCCTTTTATTTAGCCAGTGATAGTACACTGGGGATGAAAGGAATGTCTATGAAGCAAATCAGAACCACACCAGGTTTTAATATAGCTAATTTAATATAGGGAATTGGCTAATCAGGGAGGATTGAAAAGGCAAAAAGGAAGCACTGAGGTTACACAGGAAACGGCTATCCCTCCCAGCTAAGGGAACAGAGGGAAGGGCCTGGGGACTTGGGAACTTAGAGGAGGGGCCCTGTGGGGTTGGGACTGAAGCCCCAAGGACATGTTCCGCCCAGATGGCGCTGGTGTCTCTAGAGCTTGGAGAAAGACCCCTGAATTGGGGTTAGGCTTTGAGGAAGGGGCACTGTCCCTCTTGTGCTTTCTGGCCAGTGGATGATGAGGCTGGCTCTGAGAGGATGGGAAAAACTAGAAACTGGTCCCAACTTCTGCTACTAAACCCAACTGTCGTTCCTGAATGAAGGACCGTTGCTGGGGTGACAGCAGACAGGAAGAAGCAAGAACCTCATCCTCCTCGAGCCTTCCAGGCTCCCAGTGCCCTCTGTAGACAGGACCTAACAGGAAGCCACCTAGAAAAGGATAAAAGTGGTTTGCAAAGTCCCCACTGCAGTATCCCAAAGCTACAAACAGCAAGTGCTTGAAGCCAGGAGGCCACAGCTTAATAATAAGCACTTATAACTATGTGGCAAGAATTTTACATGTGTTATTTCTATTAATCCTCCCAATGGTATTAGTGTTGTCTCCCTTATCTGTGGTCTCACTTTCCTGGGTTTCAGTTACCTGAGGTCAACCATGGTCCAGAGGCAGACGATCCTCCTTCTGACGTATGGTCATGAGGTCAACTGAAGCTTAACGCTATGCCACAGTGCCCGTGTTTCACCTCATTTCATCCCCTCACATGGGCATTTTATCACCTCACATCATCACAAGAAGGGTGAGTACAGGACAATAAGATATTCTGAGAGAGAGAGAAAACCAACATTTGCAAACTTTTATTACAGCATATTACCATAATTGTTCTATTTATTATTATTGATAATCTCTTACTGTTTAATTTATAAATTAAACTTTATCATGGGTTTGTATGTATAGGAAAAAATATAACAGTATAATAGAGTTCAGTACTATTCATGGTTTCAGGCATCCTCTGGGGGTCTTGGAATATATCCCTGTAGATAAGATGAGACTACTATATATATATATATATCTCCCCAGCACCATAAAGTTAGTAAGTGACCAGACCAGGATTTTGACCAAGGTCTGTCTGACTTTTAAAAACTCATCTTTTCAGTCTGACCTACCATCTGGATATCAGCACTAAAACCAATAAACATTCCTAGCATTCTAGAATACTGGCAAAAATTACAAAAACATGTTATTATATCAAGCATAAATGCAACATTTTGCACCTGAACTAAAAAAAAGGGCACAGTTATTAGGAAGAATATATGTGCCTATATAGCACAAAAAAAGGATCAATGTGTTGTAGCCTATTGCAAACATATTATTAATAAACAGTGTGGTTCCTCTACCAAAAAATAAATGTGACCGTTTTCTACAGGGTCCAGAAAAAGTAAAGTGGTAACTCATCTCTATCTGCAATGGTTAGGTCACAACTGGAACTTTTTATTCAGTTTGGAGTATTATATCATCAGATGAACTTTGAAAACGTGAACTTATGAAACAAGAGTGGCCACTGTGATGAAGGGATGAAAAAGCTCTGCCACCATCCTGATTTCCACCCACAGCATCTCATGTCCTCATTAGAGTTAATAGCCTCCTGCCTGGGCTACCTGCCTCAGCTCCTTGCCTCAGTGTGGCCTCACCATGCATCATCCACCCTGCAGCAAGGTGCCGTACCTGGCTGTAGTATCCCAAAGCCTTGGAGTGACATTAAAACCACCTAATGAGGCTTCAAGTCCTCAAATTCCTGTACCCATTTACTTACACACACACACACACACACACACACACACACACACACACACACACCCCAAACAGCAGGATCTTGCAGATTCTTGCCTCCTATCCTTTGGGCATGAGACTTACTTTAGGGGGTCACTTTCCTGCATCTGACTTCCTTCTACCTGCAACGCTTTCCCTCTACCCAACTCTTGCCTGCTAATTCCTGCTCATTCTCCTCGGAGTGACCTCAGGCTTCACTTGATCTTGAAAGCCTTCCTTGACAGCTCTTGCTCTGGATTTCAGTTTATTGGCTCTTCCATCATGCTTCAATAGCACCCGTGAGCTTCCCCCTGCCATAGCACATATCAACGATAATTTCCATTTACTTGCTTTTTTTTTTACTAATAGAAAGTTATTTGAGGACAAGGACGAAGTTTGTTTTCTCACTATTTTACCTCCACTACCAAATACAGTACTCAATGGATAAGTGTGCCTTGAAAGACTTCATGCTTGAATGACAGATGGAGGAATTTGAATAGAGTAAGGATATTTGCAGATAAGAGTGTGAAGGCCATTTCCAGGGTACCAAGCAATATACACTGATTTTTCATTATGACCAATGGGTAGAAATGGATTGAAAGTAAATTTTCATTTAATACAGAAGAACTTCAAACTATTGGAATAATCTGAAAATGTGGCATTCTGGCTTTAGAAATACAGGATTCTCTGTCATTGAAAATATTCAGATTGAGAAGCAGTTCCATGGAAAGCTAATAGGATACATTTTAAATGCCAATAGATAAGCTGGTAGAGCTTTTTACAGTTAAGAATGAGTTGACAATGAATCTGAGATTCTGTGTAGGATAGGGAGAAAAAATTATTCAATCAATTATCAGTGTGTGTCAACAGCTTTCTTAGGACTGAACAAAATACTCAGTAATGTTCTTTATCTATCCTTCTACATCTCTGCTTCTCTCTTAACCATCACACATACACACAGTTATAAAACGAGAGGCATAACAAGGAGACTATCATTTCTTTGGCTATACTACCTGGAAACTTATTTTGTTGTATCTTTTTTGGGTTAATGGAAAAATTTAATGTCCACTGTACCCTCTTTTAACTGGAAAGTGGGAAGCTCATAAGAGTTGGCGCATCCATATTCATTACTGCTTTGTCTTTAGACAATAGAAAAGAGAAGTGGTTGTATAACTGTGGACAGAAAAGATATGCTAGAAAGTCATGGATTCAAAGGATACCCAAAGGCTCATACCCGAGAAGCAGCACCCAATAAGATTAGTAGATTTTGAGAAACAATGGGCTTAATAAAAAAAATTAAAATCCAAAACAAAACAGGAAGACAAGTCTCAGCACATGATATTTAAATTCTGCAATTCTTCCGAAAAGATAAAAGTTCATGTTATCCTAGTTAAGGCTTCAACTGTCCCCAAGTATTAAAGAACCATTCTGGGTCTCTGCATTTTGTACATTAAGAAAAGATCTTGAAGTAGTTAAAGAGAAGCTAGTTCATTAGTTGTGATGCTCTTCTCCTGTTAGCACTGCCTTCTCTCACCACATTAATCTTTGGTGCACCACTAATGTCTTTTGGGCATTGAAGTCAGGAGGCCTGGCTGACGTAGGGGTAGTGAACTGTGAAATGCCTAGGTGGGTAATATAGTGGCTCTGGCAGCCACTCTTCTGAGGGAAAAATAAATGGGCTCCTTTCTTGCTTCTTGGGAATATTAAATGCTTGGATGCAGGTACAGTGGATAGATTAGACACACAACAAATATTAAACGAATGCTAGTTGTTATTATTGTCATATTATCTTTATGTACTGTCAAGTGTCAAGTCAAGGGCTTTGCTCTCAAAGTCCTACTTCTGGGACAATGATAGGACTTCAGTTTGTAGTTCCAGGACTGAATTAGCCAACACAAGGAAAGGAAGCAGCATAATTTAAGGACCAGGTACAGATTTTGGAACCAAATACTTGTATTTGAATCTTGGTTCATCTAGTTATTTAGCTATGTGACCTCTGGCAACTTATTTGCCTTCTGTGACCTCAGGTAGTAATTGGATTAAGGTAAGATTTTGCATGTAATAAATTCAGCACAGTCCTTAGAACATAGTTAAGTGCCTATATATGTAAAATAAATAAATAAATACATAGAAATAAAATAAAGGTTGATAAGCTCTCTCTCATTATTTTTGTACATTTATCTTGATTTGGGTTTCTTTCCCATCAGTCAGTTCTCAACATTGTAGCCACATTCCATTTCTGAAGGGTTAGTCTGACCACACCACCCCTCTATTTCAGGCTCTTTATTGGTTCTCTTTTGCGTGCAGGATTATTTACAGCAGGCATTGCTGATGGTTCTGTGCAAGCACCACGTCCTGTTCCCTCTAATCGTTTTGGATGGATCTCTCTCCAGCCTCATAAACATTCACCGATCTGCTGGGTGCCCAACAGAGATTCTCTGCAGGTGGTAAAGTTCTCTGTCCAGCTTTCTCCTCTCCAATACTTGAACATATAGCCACTTCCCAGACTGATTCTCCAACTCAAGGATACCACAAGGCTTTGCTTCAGTTTCACCTCTTCGTACCAGAGCCTGAAAATTTTCTCAGTGAGGCAATGGTAGGGTTCACCAAGTTGTCTCCCGAGCCCTAGAAATCACTGCCTTTCATTACCTATCTCTGCTGTCTTAAAATCATTGCTTCATGTATTCTGTCTGGTTTTGTGTTTGTTTCATTTATGTTTGTAGCAGAGGTGTAAATCCACTCTGGGGAACTCCATCTTGGCTGGAAGCAGAAGCCTGGCAGCTTGTTTATCATGATGCTGTCAGCTTGGACATCTGTGACCTTGGTTCACCAGCGAGAAGGGTCAAGACTTAGCCGATGCTTTATCAGATATAGATGAGCCTACGTAGCCGTCAGATGGCAACTTTCTTTACTATTTTGTCCTCTTTGCTTGGATTTCTGCTTCAGTTTCCCTCTCTTCACAATGACGTTCCTAGTAGAAGCCTCTTGTTAAGCCATTGAGACAAATTCCTACTTTTTCTAGCCTGGCCCCACCTTGCACGTGATGCCTGTGATCAGTATTTATATGGGGCTGTTACCAGAGGCTTGGTTGTTGCCTTATGCTGTTCGTGGCACTTCCTATACAGCATATTAATTATTTCCGGATTGTGTAGTCCTGGATACTATTTATGTACCCCTTTTTGAACATCTATGGATATCAATTCTTACCAAACCAAGATAGGGTTTATTACGGGCACACCTCATTTTATCGTACTTCACAGATTTTACATTTTTTGCAAATTGAAAGTTTGTGGCAACCCTGTATCAAGCAAGTCTATCAGCACCATTTTTCCAACAGCATATGCTCACTTCATGTCTCTGTGTCACCTTTTGGTAATTCTGACAGTATTTCCAACTTTTGCATTATAATTATGTTTGTTATGGTGATTTGTGATCAATGATTACGACTGCTGAAAGCTCAGATGATCATCAACATTTTTTAGCAATGACGTATTTCTTCACTAAAGTTTGTACATTGATTTTTTAGACATAATACTATTGCAAACTCAAGGGACTACAGTATAGTGTAAACCTAACTTTTATATGCACTGGGAAACCAAAAAAATTCATGCTTTATTGCAATATTTGCTTTCTTCCCGTTGTCTGGACCCAAACCTGTGCTATCCGAGGTTTGCCTACATGGTCTGGACCCTTGAGCCACATCTTTATCCCCACTGCCCTGCCTGGGATCCATTCCCACTGACATGTGATTGTGAGGCTCTAGCATACTTTGAAGTCCCAACTAAGGACACTGAGAAGCTAAATAGTGACAACCATGTGTTTGTCTTTGGAGGAAAATGTTCATGTACAGAGAAATGCCCATCAAAGTTTAGTAAGTGTCCTGTTATAGCTTCTTTTGCTGTCTCAATTTACAAGTCACAAAACAAACAAATACAAGGCTGGCAAAGCTTAGTTGAATTTCTCAGCATCACAGAGCTAATTAGTGTTAAAGGTAGGACTCAAATTCAGGTCTCCTGCACCCTAATTGAAACTTATTTCCTGCTGGATCACAAACACTTAGGTTGTTCTTTTGGTGAGCTGTTTATTATTAATACTGTTCCTGAATGAGGAATGCCCCTCCTCCATCCAAACCTAATTTTTGTGGCCCTGTAATTATTCCCTAAATCAGGGAAAGTTTTTTTTAAGATTTTATAAGTTAGGTTCACAAGCCTCCCTCTAATTCCATTGCCCCCTGCAACATGAAAATCTCCAAGGGAACCAGAGAGAAATTCTTGGCTTCTATTCTTTATCTTAACTCCTTTCTGATTTCTGAAGAGCTGTAACACTGCCACAAACTTTCAGGCATCACATTTCTGGCACTTCAGTTTTTAGGATCCCAAGGTACCTAATTTGTACATAGGAGAGAAGCAAGGTGACTTACACTGTAAACCACTGCCCTGCAGAACAACGTTTGCCAGATTAGAGAGGATTGACTTACTGGGGATCCTGGCTTTTCTTTTTTTCTCTCCACAGCAGTAATGGTTTAGGATCCATTTATACATAACTACGGCGTCCCCAGAGTTGGTGTGACGGGTAGAGGGAAGGAAAACCCAAGCCAGGGACATTACTTTCTTGAGATTATTAAAGAAGCAGCCTCCAAACCAAGGATAATAGAGCAGAGTTGGGCAGGGATGCTCAGTGAGTCCCCACCTGGATTGAACCCAGGTAGAATTCAAAGCAGAGTAAACATTGCTGTACTCCTATCCCTTCCTGCCAACTCCAGCCTCACTCCCTGGAGAGCTCTGATTTGGAAAAAGTAGGGAGAGAATTGCCAATGTCTGAATGAGATGGTGACAGATTTGGGCCTAAAACCTCAGGATTTCTTTTCACAGCATTTTATAGCTCAGGATCATTATATTCAAGAGTCTCCATTTAATGCAGAACTGCTCCAACGATTCACAGAAGTCCGTTAAGTTCTCCACTTTGACAAACATTGCAATAAACGTTAAAGATGGCAGCGAGAATGTGAGTGGGAATTGATAGCAAGCTGTATTAAATAAATAAGTTGGGATATTACAGGGAAAAAATAAGCAATTATGAAATACAGGACTATTTAAAGTTATTTAATCTTGAGAAATAATAGCATAGTTGTCTCTTAGACACACACACATGCCCACAAATGATTCAAAAGATTTCTTTTGAATGGACCTGTCAGCCTGGTTCATTCCTACTTTTTAGTCTTTTTTTTTTTTTTAATTAGAATCAGTGTTGGCTTCTGCAGCAACAGGCCTTGGAACCCTTATTCATTAGTAGTCCTCAGGCACTGGCCATAGCAATGATATTTACATTTGTACAAGTACCAGCAATGTGCCAGTCACTACCTAAGTCCTTTAAAATACCTCTGACTTGACATTCACCAGGTAGTTCTTTGGGTGAGCTATTTATTATTAGTTTTGCTCCCGAATGAGGAACACCCCATCATAGTCATCCCATTTTTTAGCTAAGGAAACAGAATCTCAGAGAGGGCAAGTAACTTGCCCAAGGTCACACAGCTGGCAGGTGATAGTGAGCCAGGACTCTGATATCAGTTGCTGCTTTTGCAGTTACAAGTTACAGCTGAGGCTGAATTATTCCTCCTTGCTCTGTTCTCCCAACTCCGAGGGTGGTCATCATTATGATAATCTTGGAGCTGCTTCAAAGGCACGGTGGCTCTGCAGTTTTGACTCCAGAATGAGAAAAGCAAACAAAGTGAGTGTTCATTTTCAGCCTTTATGTGGGTCTTTTCATCTTCAAAGTCCTTTGTGAATATTAAACAATCCCCCAGAAGCCCCTCACCAGTGGGGGAAGTGAACATTTCCATTAATGGTTACAAATGTCTATTACTATGGGTGAACTTGTGCCTCTCAGCCTGTGCTTCTAAAGCCTGACAGCTTTCCATATAAATGAAGCACGTTTTCATTCACAAGTCTCTCCCAGGTGCAAGAGGGAGTTGCCGAGATGTCTAAACACAGGGTGTTTTAAGTACCTTTGAGGACTGAAAAAGCTTTGCTGGTTCTGCTTTCTGGATGCACACACACACAGTTTTTGTGATAAATCAGAGAAGTTGAAGGTATGTATGTGCAGATCGCTGGAATGTTTGCATGCTATTTCGGACAAAAGGCACACAGAGGAGACCTCTCTGGTGTAGCTAAAGGCATGCTAAGGCTGCACAGTTGTCTCTGTGGTGCACCTGGTTAGCACATTTGGTTGCTAACTGAAAGGTTGGTGGTTCAAACTCACCCAGGGATAATTTGGTCTTCTTTTCAGGAATATTTGAGTAGTCCATTTCAGGAATGTACTACTCTTTTGTAAAGCACTGGGGCAGTGTTCTCTAAACTGGTCTGCTAAATCCCACCCCAGGTTCCTGTTAAAACCTGAAGTTCCAAGACCTCTTTGAGATTCTGATTCTATTGTTCTGGGGCTTGAGAATTTGCATTTTTAGGACATACTCTCTACCCCCAAGTTTGCACAGAATTGTAGAGAAGGTAAAATAATTGGCTCCAGAGCTACACTGCCTGGGTTTCTCCACTTATTGGCTCTGAAAAGTTTCCCGAGACCCATCTAAAGGGACTCTATAACACAGTATCTTTGTAATTATCTACATGTTGGTTTCTTATTTATTTGTTTATTGTCTGTCTCTCTTAACTCACCACCCCAAAACCTCCCCATCCCCTCTGTGGTGATTTGGTGCTGTGTGAATTTAGCTAATCTGGAGCTGGATTTCTCAGAATTCCCTTTTTTTTATGGAAACAGGCTGGGGATGGGGCCCTCAGAACATTTTACACGAGATTGGAGAAGGGGGAGTGAAGCCGCAGTCTCGTTCTCTTTAGGTCATTATTGGTTAGCGGAGATGAGAGACAGATACAGAAATGTCAGGAGGTTCCACTTTGCCCTTACTTTTCCTCATGCCACATCCAAGTGTCCTTTCTGATTTCCAGCCCTGTTGACCAACGATGGCCACAGGTCTGCCACCAGGACCTGCTCTGTGAACTCAGAGGAGGGGCCACGAAGAGCCGACAACTCCCACAGATGTCTGTCACCCTGGGAGCTGGATTTGCCCTTGAGTGGTGAATGAGTGGAGCTAGGCAAACCCCTAATGGCTTTATTTCCAAAGAATGTAAATTCCGTGAATTCTGTGACCTTGAATGTCGCGCTCGTCACTCTTCCCCCGGTACCTGGAACAGGGTGTGGTGCTCTGTAAGCATTCAATAAGCATTAGCTGATGGCTAATGACAGTGAGGGCCCCCTCATCAGGGATCCCCACAGAATGGAAGGAAGGATGCTTCTCTCACAGATTGGGTGAGGATAATATATAAAGCGCTCTGCTCTGTACTGGCAGATAATAAGCCCTGATGCATGATTGTTGCTGTTACTGATTTTGTTGTATGGCTTTGAAAATATCAAATCTGCCCCATGGAGCCGAAAACATGATAAGTTTGTGACACACTATGCTTCCAGAGTCAGTCATGTCCCAGTCCACCTGGGTGTAGTGGCACCTTTGCCCTGGAATCATATCATCCTGGAGAACTAGAGAGCCAGAGAGGATGCTAAAGATTAAAGTAGTCCAGAGTCCTTTTGGTGATCTCATATAAAATAAAAGTTTTAAAATACTTTATAACTACCCATGCACACATGCATGTGTATATATGTGTATATGTAAGTATACATATATACACACATGGTAATATGTATGTAAGCTATTATACACACATACTGGCATATGATAATAGTGTCCTGCCTTTCTCAGAGGAAGGATGGAGATACACTGTGGTCGCCTGGGACAGTCAGTTTTTGTTTGTGGCCTGGCTTATTAACAGTCCTCCCTTCACTCTTAAAAGTATCCTGGTTTGTTCAATAAATTATATAAATCATCTTGTTTCCCTGTGGGGAAGGGATCACCTTTGTCCTCTACTTTCTGTTCCCACATTTGGAATGAAGTGGGCTACAGAGATGGGCATGTGAGCTGGGCCTGGTGACTGAACATCACATTCACATGGCAACAGTGGCCGCCTGGGGAACAGGTTCAAGTTCATGGTGTCATCAGAGCTACACCCCTTATGCTGGCACTGCCAATGAGCAGCAGGCTTTCTTCTCATGGACCTGCCAATAGCGAAGATGCTGGGTACCTGGGGCTGCCTCAGGCTTCTCCAGGAAGCTTGAGTGTGAAGCCAGCATGAAAGAAACAACCACAAGGTAGGAGAGCCTGGGTCCCGGTCACTTGTCACACATCCTGGGTCAAGCCCTCTCTGAAGCTGCACTAACTCTGGATGTTTTTGCTTAAATTACATGAGTTTTCTGGCACCTGCGATTAAAAGCATCATAGTTTAATACTGACTGAAAAGCATAAAAGAAACAAAAGGGATGGGATGCTCGTGCCATTGTCCTAGTCCTCAGCCAACACTCTCTGGGCCACAGTTGCTACCCTGGTAAGTTAGCAGGGAAGGTATGTCCCTGCATGTCCTAACCCCCACCTCCACGCCTCAGGCTATGTAACTCAGTTACATTGGACTTTGCCATGCTGAACAGGCCATTCATTCATTCAATAGACGTAAATGGAGCTCATATGATCTCAAAAAGTTTACATTCTATTTGAGGAAAGGATTAAAAGATGAAATGATAACTATAAACAGGTGGAATTCCAGGCCTTCTGACAGCTGACTGTAGGGATTCTTACTGACAAAGCCTTGGTGTGTGTTGGTGAACAGGGAAAGCCTCAGAGAAGAAAACAGGTCAAAATTAACTTTTGGAAGATTGGCAGGAATTTACTCTCCAGTCGAGAAATTAGGGGGAATCCTATGAAGAGAGCAGACATGCAAAAATCATAGGGGTGATAGATATTTGGGGAGTACAGATACTTGCTAGAGTGTAAATAACACAGGAGGGGTTTAGAGGAAGAATCTAGAGAGAGGGAAGTGGAATTCTGACACACACTCTAAAAATTCTTGGGCTTCTCTACTGTGGGCAGTGAAAGGCCATGAAAAGGAATCCGGATCTGTTGTTTTGGCTTCTCTCAGGCCGCTGTACTAAGACTGCTTTGTTCTCCGCTTGACTGGCCTTCCAAGAAACTGCCCACAGAGTTGCAGAGCCTATTTACGGACATGCCCTGGGAGAAATCTCTGCCTGGGAGAGCTGCAGACTGTGTATTGCACATGATTCAGAACTCTTCTCTTCAGTCTGAACCCCTTGGCTAATTTATAGACAGCTTCTGCTTCATTGTTTTATTTCACTCTTTCTTCCTGTCCCTGATAGTTTTCTTTTGCTTTGGACTGATCCTTCCTTAACCTCTCATGCCATACCTCCCTTTCCATTTTACAGACCCCTTTGCATTTTCAAAAGACTGTTAAACAGACAACAGTTTCCAACAGGGTGAAACTGAAGACAACAAGAGATGGAAAGCTGTTACAGAAATGCAGCAGGGAGAAGCAGAGAGAAGGGCATATTGGTGGAGGATGGAGAGGAGAGGAGGATTTGGAGGCTAGCCTCCTCCATACACGTACGATGGGATGAATGCAGTTGGGGTCTGGGTATCAAAAAGCAGTTAGCATATGTTCTGAGGGAAACATCAGCATGTGGAGGCTTCAACTACATTTGGAATTGAATTTCCAGGCTCAGTAAATTTACAATATGCTTCCTCAATCCATCCCCAGCCCCTTGCTCCTCAGCTCACTGAAACAGCTAAATAATTAAATCCTAAAATGCTTCTAGGATATGCTTTGTTGTTGAAACACATCTGCCACATGGTGGAGGAGCCCTTCCCTGCAGATGTTTCATTCCGATGGCTTGTTTGTTTATCTATGGAAATAAGTATCTTAAACCTGCTACCCTGCTAAGAGTAATAAAAAGGACTCCTTTCCACACTCATCTTCTTCAGGATGCCCCTTGTGGTCCTTTATCAAACCATTAAGGACATATGCTGTGCAGCTAATTAATTTTTTTTTCTACTACTGCAGTGCATTAATCCAAGGGAAGGCCATCTTCTGCTCCAGACACAGTGTAGGGGAGCTAGTCTGCATGCAGCACTCTGTTTCAGTCTTCCTAACTGGATGAGAGATGCCAGAAGCCAGAACTCCACAGAGAGTGTGGCGTCTCTCACTGGCCCTGCTACCAGGCTGTCCATTCTCTGAGCAATTATGTGCTTATGGGGTTCAGTTAAAGTGTTGTCCACTGATAAACTAGAGGTGGAGAAAATAAACAATAAATTGAAATGGCTTAGTTTGAAGATGAACTAAAGGGTGTACATTTGTCCAATTTGGGGAAGGTTGGGAGCTGAGAACAAAGAGTAGGCAGGATTCAGTATGCTTGCCGTAAAGATCATGAACATAAGGGAAGACTTAATAAACGTCCTGGTGACATTCATGGTCTCCAAATTTATTGAAACCACTTGGCCAGAGAGTCACTAGGGAACTCTTAGGGAAGGCATTTGCTTTCTGTTTCTACATGGAGTTGGCCAAGATTATGTGGGCTTCATTAAAAGATGTAACTAAGTTGTCTTTGAAATACAGATGAAAGAGGAAGAAAGAGGAAATTTTAACTAAAGCCAAGTTTGGTACAGCTTAGCAGCATGAGAGGCCACAGAAGCTCTTTTAAATTTTGCATATGTCATAATATCAAAACAGGAAAATATGTATTTTTTACCTTTAGGGTACGATAAGCATTTGACTCACAAACTTCATTTTGTGTGGCATTTAATTTCACTAAGTTCCCAGAACCTGAGCTTTTTATCATGGTAGAATTGTCTCAGCAGCATTTGGCTTACACCTTATAGATCAGTGTCCTGTTGTGACAGAATTATTATATTGTAAAAACAAGCTTGTCTGCTTTACATGCCTGTGGGAAAAAATCTTTTTTTTCTCTAGATTTTTGTAGAATGTTTTTCTTCAAACTTGAAATTCATGATTCTGCCAGGATATGTCTACATACCCTGTATGACTTTTTGTATGTATTTTGCTTTCATTCAGTGACTTCTTTCCATCTGCATCCTTAGGTGGTCGGCTCAGAGAAGATGTCTTAAATACTCTATCTCTGCTTTCGTTGTCCTTATCAATTTTGTTTATAGGTACAGCAATTATCCAAATATTGGAAGGTTATTCTCTCTTTCCTAGTTATGTGGCATCATCTTCTTTGTTGTTCTCTTTCTTATTTTCATGTCTTTGCCTCCTCCTTCCACCATCCAGTTTGATTTTCCAATCTTTCCTTTTCTGCCTCCATCTGCCTTCACTATGGTCTATAATTCTGCTACCATAATTTTGCCATTTTTGCATTTTTTTTAGCTCACCCAACTTTGTTTTCATTCCATTCTATTGTTCTTTCTTTCAGCATACTTTCCCTTTGTGATTTTTGCTGCTGTTTAATAGATAATTTTCTTTTTCTTGGTTTGTGTGATGGAATATTCTATTTTAAACTTTTCTTTTGGGTTGCAATATGTCATTTTCAAAAACATATTCTTCTTTTATTTTCCCCTCCTTTTCTGCAATTTTTATATCTCCAATAACTTCTTAATTCTCTTTACTTAGCCTTGAATGAAGTAAAGTGTCCCCAGACCAGGCATTCACCATTAATATACAGGTTTCCCTAACTCTGCTACCTGTTTATCTAATGCTGGACTCCCATCTCCAATCTCCAATTGGAGAGATGGACAAGGCTGTCAGCCTAGTTCCTGGTTGCTATATGATATCTAGGTAACATAGTTCTAAGATTTGTAAGATATCTAGGTATTGCGCTAGGAACTTGCTATATCTCGATTGAAAACATGATGTGTTCTGACTACCTTCCAGCATGCACTGCTTCTACATAATTTTTGTATTTGCTTTCATTGCTTACCATTGAGGATCACACTCTGGAATCCTCCTCCCCAGTTCCTGACATTTTCTGCTGTATTCTTTGGTGAGAGAAGACATAGATGGAAGAGAAGAGAATGATAACTGATTATTAGGAAAAGAAATCAGTGCCCATGAATTCGAGGTGTAGCTGCCTGGACTTAAATTGATAGAGTCCTAAATGCCTTCATCAGGACAATCTTAGATGGTAGAATTTTCTTCCAATCTTTTTTGAAGCATATTTTGAGCATGAATAAACTACTTGCTAGAGCATGAGTAGATATTTATTTTTTGAATTTTTACTGCAATATATTCCATTGGATTTAAAATTATTAAGAATCCTTCCAAAATTCAAGTCTTAATTTCAAGAGGGGTGAGCTTTTACCTTATTTTACTGTCTTCATGGGCAGGTGGAGAATGGACAGAGCTGCATTAGGAATGGCTAATATGCTAAATGCCAGTTTTAAACTGAAAGGTACCCAGCAATTAACATCTGTTCAGTGCTGGGAAGGTGGTAAATGGCTTCCATACAAATGAACCTTTGGGCTATTACCCATTCATAATGTGGGAACTAAGTGTACTATAAATCACCTACTTTCCTTCATACAAGTCTGCAACTTGGTTCCAAACTAAAAGTTGCAGAATAACTAAATTTTTTAAAAAGCTAAAGACTTGGAGTGAAGACATTATTGTCATAGTAGATATGAGGATGACAAAAGGATAAAGAAGAAAAGAAAGTCCATTCCATCTCATAGAGGTAATCCTCATAGCCACCTGTGACTTGTGACTACGATCCTGTTTTTCAGATGAGGAAAACAAGGTACAGCAAGGAGTAACATGCTCTAGGTGACAGAGCCGTAAAGTGAAAAGCAAGAGCTTTAATCCAGACTCAGCTCTGGCTGAATTCAGAGGTGACGTTTCTATGGCTATGCACACCACCAACCCACAAAATTCAGGAAGTGCTAGCACGGTTTCTCTGCAATGTATTTCTGGTGTCCATGTGCATGTAGTGCACAAAGTCCTGCCTTGGGGCCCTTATGGAAATGTCTCATGGAAACACTAACACTTGCTTATACTTATGATGTCTTATGGTACAGTCTCTTCTTCCCTTGGGGCCTGGCCTAAGTCCATGAGGGAAAGAGAGGCTGGGGGCCAAACAAGTAAACCTCTCCTGTGCACTAAAACACCCTCCTCTAATTCCCAGTCCTCATCTTTGAACGAAGCATGGGCTAAAGTCATCAGATAACTTGAAAACAATGAATATTCTTCTTACATAAAAATAAATTCACCTAAATTTCATGAATATTGTGAATTTTCTTGCAGTGGACTTAATGGTTTCTACACTGCGTCTTCCATTCCACGGCAGCTCTAACCTTTGGGGATCACTGTTGTTTAACGGATCACACTTCTAACCTTGGGGATCCATATTGTTTAACTGATATGTGGGCATGGAGGAAGGGTGAATACAATCAGGGCTGGGGATACAATCCTTTGTTAGGAAAAATCGTAAATGTAACTGGCTGAAAGCTCTATAAAGAAAAGAAGTGTAAGTGGGGCTTAAAAGGCAATGATGGGAATGTCCTCCAGAATATCAGCTTTGGGCAAGCACTGATCTCTCTTTAGAATGGGCTGGAGGATAGGAAAGTGGGGGTATGCCCTCATGTGCATTGACGTGTCAAATTGTCTGCCACCAGGTATTATATAGGCTGTCCCCTGACATTTAAAAATAGATGCGCTATCTCCATGAGCATCTTTCAAGATGAGTATTCTCATATCAATCTTGCCACCAGTGGGTTTTTAAGAATCTCCCATTTTCGCATGATATATTTAACGTAATGAAACAGAAGGGCCTCAAACCAAGAATACTGTATCCAGCACGATTATCATTTAAATTTGAGGGCGGAATTAAACAATTTCAAGACAAGTGAAAGCTAAGGGAATTTGCCTCCCATAAACCACTTCTACAGGATATCTTAAAGGGACTGCTCTAGATGGAAGCACTCCTAAGGCTAAAAAGAGGTCACCAGAGAAAATAAAATCATAGCAAAGAAAGCAGACCATCCAAATACTAACTAAAGGCAAAGATTAAAACACCTAGTATATAGAGAATGGAGGAGGAAAAATAAGAAGGGAGAGAAATAAAGAATCATCAGACTGTGTTTACAATAACTTAACAAGAAAGTTAAGTTAGATTGTTAGATAGTAGAGAAGCTACCCTTGAACCTTTGGTAACCACGAAAATAAAGCCAGCAATGGCAATAAGTACATATCTATCAATAATCACCCTAAATGTAAATGGACGGAATGTACCAATCAAAAGACACAGAGTTACTGAATGGATAAAAAAGCAAGACCCATCTATATGCTGCTTATAGGAGACTCACCCTAAACCCAAAGATATACACAGACTAAAGGTGAAGGGATGGAAAAAGACATTTCATGCAAACAACAAGGAGAAAAAAGCAGGTGTTGCAGTACTTGTATCAGACAAAATAGACTTCAAAACGAAGAAAGTAGCAAGAGATAAAGAAGGACATTACATAATGATAAAGAGGTCAGTCCAACAAGAGGGTATAACCATTTTAAATATATATGCACCCAACACAGGAGTGCCAGCATATGTGAAACAAATACCAGCAGAATTAAAGGAGGAAATAGAAAGCAATGCAGTCATTTTAGGAGATTTCAACACACCACTCACTCCAAAGGACAGATCAACCAGACGGAAAATAAGTAAAGACACAGAGGCACTGAACAACACACTAGAACAGATGGACCTAACAGACATCTACAGAACTCTACACCCAAAAGCAACAGGATACACATTCTTCTCAAGTTCACATGGAACATTTTCCAGAATAGACCACATACTAGGCCACAAAAAGAACCTCAGTAAAGTCGAAAATATTGAAATTCTACCAACCAACTTCTCAGATCATAACGGTATTAAACTAGAATTAAATTTTAGAAAGAAAACAAAAAGGCTCACAAATACATGGAGACTTAACAACATTCTCCTAATTAATCAATGGGTTAATTACCAAATCAAAACAGAAATGAAAGAGTATATGGAGACAAATGACAAGAAAAACACAAAGCCACAACTTCTGTGGGACGCAGCAAAGGCAGTTCTAAGAGGAAAGTATATTGCAATCCAGGCCTATCTAAAGAAAGATGAATATTCCCAAATGAATAAAGACACAATTACTGAAATTGGAAAAAAAAGAACAAATGAGACCCAAAGTAACCAGAATGAAGGGCATAATAAAGATCAGAGAAGAAATAAATAAAATTGAGAAAAATAAAACAATAGTAAAAAATCAATGAAACCAAGAGTTGGTTCTTTGAAAAAATAAACAAAATAAATAAACCCCTAGCCAAACTTATTAAGAGAAAAAGAGAATCTACACACATAAACAGAATCAGAAATGAGAAAGGAAAAATAACAACAGACCCCACAGAAATACAAAGAATTATAAAAAATATTATGAGAATCTATATGCTAACAAGCTGGAAAACTAAAAGAAATGGACTTCTTAGAAAAATACACCCTTCCAAGACTGACCAAGCAAGAAACAAAAAACTAAACAGACCAAACACCAGCAACGATATTGAATTGGTAATTAAAAAACTACCCAAGAACAAAATCCCCAGGCCAGATGGATTCACCTCTGAAATCTACCAGACACATAGAGAAGAAATAACACCCATTCTCCTTAAAGATTTCCAAAAAATAGAAGAGGAAGGAATACTTCCAAACTCATTCTGTGAAGCCAGCATCACTCTAATACCAAAACCTGGCCAAAAGAGGTCTAATACCAAAGACCTGACCAAAAAATAAAATTACAGACCAATATCCCTGATGAACATAGATGCAAAAATGCTCAACAAAATATTAGCAAACCGAATTCAAAAATACATCAAGAGGATCATACACCATGATCAAGTGGGATTCATCTCAGGGATGCAGGGATGGTACAACATTCGAAAATCCATCAACATCATCCACCACATCAACAAAAAGAGAACAGAAACAACATGATCATCTCCATAGATGCTGAAAAAGCATTTGACAAAATTCAACATCCATTCATGATAAAAACTCTCAACAAAATGGGTATAGAGGGTAGGTACCTCAACATCATAAAGGCCATATATGACAAACCCACAGCTAACATCATACTTAACAGTGAGAAGCTGAAAGCTTTTCATCTAAGATCGGGAACAAGACAGGGATGCCCACTCTCTCCTCTGTTATTTAACATAGTACTGGTGGTCCTAGCCACGGCAATCAGACAAAACAAAGAAATACAAGGCATCCAGATTGATAAAGAAGAAGTCAAATTGTCACTATTTGCAGATGACATGATATTGTACATAAAAAACCCTAAAGAATCCACTCCAAAACTACTAGAACTAATATCTGAATTCAGCAAAGTTGCACGATACAAAATCAACACACAGAAATCTGTTGCTTTCCTGTACACTAATGATGAACTGTCAGAAATAGAAATCAGGAAAACAATTCCATTCACAATTGCATCAAAAAGAATAAAATACCTAGGACTAAACCTAATGAAGGAAGTGAAAGACCTGTACCCTGAAAACTACAAGACACTCCTAAGATAAAATAAAGAGGACACTAACAAATGGAAATACATCCCATGCTCTTGGCTAGGAAGAATAAATGTTGTCAAAATGGTTATACTACCTAAAGCAATCTACAGATTCAACACAATCCCTATCAAAATACCAACAGCTTCTTCAGTGAACTGGAACAAATAATTCTAAAATTCATATGGAACCACAAAAGACCCCAAATAGCCAAAGCAATCCTGAGAAGGAGGAATACAACAGGGGGAATTACACTCCCTGACTTCAAGCTCTACTACAAAGCCACAGTAATCAAGACAATTTGGTATTGGCACAAAAACAGACCCACAGACCAGTGGAACAGAATAGAAAATCCAAACATTAACCCAAACATATACAGTCAATTAATATTTGATAAAGGAGCCTTGGATATACAATGGGGAGATGACAGCCTCTTCAGCAGCTGGTGTTGGAAAAACTGGACAGCTACATGTAAGAGAATGAAACTGGACTACTGTCTAACCCCATACACAAAAGTAAACTCAAAATGGATCAAAGACCTGAATGTAAGTCATGAAACCATAAAACTCTTAGAAAAAACATAGGCAAGAATCTCTTGGACATAAACATGAACGACTTCTTCATGAACGTATCTCCCCAGGCAAGGGAAACAAAAGCAAAAATGAACAAGTGGGATTATATGAAGCTGAAAAGCTTCTGTACAGCAAAGGACACCATCAGTAGAACAAAAAGACATCCTACAGTATGGGAGAATATATTCATAAATGACGTATCTGATAAGGGGTTGACATCCAAAATATATAAAGAACTCACGCACCTCAACAAACAAAAAGCAAATAATGCAATTAAGAAATGGGCAGAGGACACAAATAGACACTTCTGCAAAGAAGAAATTCAGATGACCAACAGGCACATGAAAAGATGCTTCACATCGCTAATCATCAGAGAAATGCAAATTAAAACCACAATGAGATATCACCTCACACCAGTGAGGATGGCCAACATCCAAAACACAAACAACAACAAATGTTGGCGAGGATGTGGAGAAAAGGGAACCCTCCTACACTTCTGGTGGGACTGCAAATTAGTTCAACCATTGTGGAAAGCAGTATGGAGGTTCCTCAAAAAACTCAAAATAGAAATACCATTTGACCAAGGAATCCCACTCCTAGGAATTTACCCTAAGAATGCAGCAGCCCAGTTTGAAAAAGACATATGCACCCCTATGTTTATGCAGCACTATTTACAATAGTCAAGAAATGGAAGCAACCTAAGTGTCCATCAGTAGATGAATGGATAAAGAAGAAGTGGTACATATACACAATGGAATATTATTCAGCCATAAGAAGAAAACAAATCCTACCATTTGCAACAACATGGATGCAGCTACAGGGTATTATGCTCAGTCAAATAAGGCATTTGGAAAAAGATAAGTATCAAATGATTTCACTCATATGTGGAGTATAACAACAAAGAAAAAACTGAAGCAACAAAACAGCAGCAAACTCACAGAACCCAAGAACGGACTAATAGTTACCAAAGGGAAAGGAACTTAGGAGGATGGGTGGGAAGGGAGGGACAGGGGGGGAAAGGGGGTATTACGATTAGCAGACGTAATGTTGGGGGGGCACAGGGGAGGCTGTACAACTCACAGAAGACAAGTAGTGACTCTATATCATCTCATTACGCTGATGGACAGTGACTGTAATGGGGTTGGTGGGGGGGACCTGATGAAGGGGGTAGTTTAATAACCATGATATTGCACATGTACTTGTATATTAATGATACCAAAATAAATTATAACAAAAAAAAAGAATCTGCCATCTTCATCTATCTTGCTGGTATAGAAACAGTAAATAGGCATAAAGCATGGGTATCTCTTTCAATATTAATATAGACAAAATTCCTCTTCCTACTACCTCCTACTCCTCTCCACCCCTCCTCATCTTGCTGTGGTTCAATAGTTTTTCCTGTGCGTGGAAGTTTGTATAAAAGTGTTTCACTTGTATTCTCAAAGCTTATTTTAGAGCAGGGACAAAGATTAAAATCAGTTCTGGAGAAGAACCACTAATTTGTAATGAACAATCACAGGAGATCACTCAAGAGTAAGAAAGAGCTTTTTTTTTTTTTTGTCTTTAGCTGGTGGGTCATCCGTCTTCCTTGGGTTTTTTTCTTAGAGAAGATACTTCTAAGAATTGCACCTTTACTAGCTGTGCTTACAGAGCATCAAGGAGTTAGATGGAGGCCTAAAACAAATGAACAAATCTACACAACAACAGCAAAAGTCAGTTGTCTGGGTACTGGTTCCAAACACTAAGTGGATGTTTGAATTTTTATTTTTTAATCTAGATGTTAGATACCCATGTTTGATTTATTGTTTTATACTCCAAAGCACCTAGCACTCTGTCTTGCACCTGGCATATATGCCTGATAAATATTTATTAAATGAATAAATGCATGAATGAAGATAATGCATGGATGTGTGTAACTGATGATATTATATCAAAAGGAGTTGAATATATAAAGTCTTGAGACTCTTTTTCATTGACAGTGATGGAATTTAAAGAAAATGGAATTTCTCATTTTTCTGCATTTAGATTTGATGAATTTCTTAACGCAGTATTCTCAATCACTTCATGCTATACAAAGCTAGAGGTTGAGGGAGAGTTCTTGAACTTAGATGACACGTAAGTTAGATTTGCAGGAGTTATACTCTAGCCTTTGTGAGAAGTTCATCCACATCTTAACCTACAACTGGTTACATATAAAATAAGGAGTCAAAAGGAGAGCATATCCAATGCTATTCTGCCTGGTGGTGGCAGGCCAAGAGTTAAGGACACAAGAACAAAGAATCAGATTTTAGCCAAATATAAGAAATGGTTGTTTGACCACATGTGCTTACACCCAACAGTGAAAGAGCAGCTTCATAAGTGGTAAGGTCCTCCAACACTGGGGATACTCAGCACATTCATTTGTATAAAGTACCTAGAGTAGAGCTTTGGCACATAAGAATACTATTTCAGCATTTCCTCAATAAAACAAAAGTTGGAATATCTAAAATACTGAGTAATGAATCCTGTGTTTCTTAAGTTTTTTTTTAATCCCATGATGGCTGGGATTTTTTGCATGCAAGTCACAAACTAGTATTAGAATTTCTCATCCAAAAGAGAATTTTATTGGAAGGCTAATTCAAGGGAGTGGACATATAGAAATGAAGACAGGCTGAAAAGTTTGTTTGGAATGGGATTCAGGAAGTTCCAGAGGCCCCATCTCTGAGAAGAATGGGAACTCCAGCTCTTTTCAGTATTTTCATCACACTAACTCATTATACAAATTCCAAATGGGGAGCATCGGATGGGCCTTACCTATTAGGTCATATACCTAGCCTTTGACTAGATTACTTGATTAATTGGCAAACCAGACTCTAAGTACAGAAGAGGGAATATCTCAATAGGAAATGAAGGTGCAATTTCCAAAACTGGGTACTAGGTAAGCAAAACCCAGTAACACCCATGTAACCTGTGAACACCTTCCAGCCCTATGGTTCTGGAGCTCTGGTAATATGATTTTGTGAACTTCAAATGAATGGGGTTTATGACCTCCTGACTTACTCCATGAATATACTGTCCACAGCCAAACCATTGCCTAATATACTTTGTGAGGATGACAAGAGAAGCCCAACACACAACACAATCTCCTCCCAACATGTATTTAGATGCTCTGGGTAAAAGAAAGTTGTCGGCTTGGGAAGCAGTATTGTCTACTGGCTTTTGACTCTGGACTCTACAGCAAGACATCGTGGTGGAAGCCTGAGTCAACCACTTACTTATAACCTTTGCAATTTATTAAACCCTTTATACAAGTGTCAGTTTTTTTCATCGTACCAACTCATAGACTTATCATGTGTCAGGGTTAAATTAGACAATACATGTACAAACAGATGGGCACCTATTCAGCCTTCACAATAGAGGATTATTGATAATATTTTTATTACTACTACTATTACCACTACCAGTAAGGTCGCCACTTATTACCTTATTGATTAGGATCTGACATCTCAGATACCCATGATATCCAAGAAACAGTTGCAAAGATGGCCAAGCTTTTCTACTGGACGTTTTTCTTCAGGAAAGGAGGAAAATATCTAAGGTATAAGCAAAATTCTATAAAAAGAGTGGAAAGAGAGAGAAAGATCAACACCTCCCATTCTTTATATTCAGAACACTTTGGAAATGGCTCTATTGCTTTGTACAGAACAAAAACTCTTACTTAAAGGAATAGTCGTACACTTAAGGCAAAACAGAACAAAAAATGAAAAACAAACATCACATGGACAAAAGTCCTTATTTTCTCTTTCCATCCAGGGCATAGCTTTTTAAAATATATATTTTTTGCCTTCTCATTAAAAAAATTCCATCCATTTGTAAACATAGAAAACATCACTGGGACTGTGCTACCCCACTCCACACTATATTAACCAATTGCTGCGGCATTCAGACATGGAGCCTTCCAGTACTGCTTTCTAGGTTCATAAGTTTGTATAGGAAAATTTAAATGGAATAGAATTTTTTTTTGAGGATGAAGGGGGTACAAGTTATAACTTTGAGTGAACTAGCTCTGGATATCCCAAGAAGAGGAATACTGCTTAGGACATAGATCCTTTTTTAGGTGACAAATTAATTCAGAGGGAACCCAACCCCTTGAGACATTTGTGATTATAGTTATACTGACCCTTTATCCAGTAAAACCTAATGCAATTCCACTGACTTTATTCACAGGACCCTGTGCTACAGGGATAACATTTCTGCATGCCTCCTTTAATGACCCTTGTTAATTGAGGTTTTAATAAAATCTCAAAGTGAAGTGTTTCAGTTTCTCATGGGTCATCAAAATATTTGGTTCCTGTGATTACTGACATCATGATGTGCATATTATATGCAGACATTCTTCTACTCAGTATTCTCTCAAAAACACTGTGAGGGAACAAGTAGCAAACCCATTTCACAGATGAAGAAACTGAAGCTCAGAAAAGTAAAAAGATTTGCTCCAGTTTATACAATTTCTAAGTGGCACAGTAGAACAAAATCATACATTTTGATATTAGAACATTCTCTTTACTTTCCACCATTACTGTTTCATTGTTTTGGGACTGAAGTTACCATTTGCCTCTAAGAAATGCTTTGGATCCTGAAATAGGGTTGCCAGGCTCTCAATCCAAGTGATTCTTATTTGAAATCTTCAGCCATTGAGAAAGTGTTTTAGGAGACCAAAGAGCTGAGCTGAAGCTCAGAGATAAAATGAGAACATTGCATTTGTCTGGCTTTTTGCCCATTCTTCGAGGCACTCAGAGTGGGCCCTGAGGAAGGGAAAGGCATGGGAAGATTCCATTTCACTGTTAATAGATTTTAACTCACTTTTAATTCAACAGCAAATGGAAGCATCCATTGTTCTTTGCAGATCTAACATCCTATTATTCCTCTGAAGTTTCATTGGCTGGCTGTTTTAATCAATGTGGGTATGGATATAAGTCTAATAAAAATGCAGGATATTTTAATACAATTAAAAATTTTTTCCCAGTTACCATATAACTCACCTGTTACCTGCCACATGGCAAACTAGCCCACATTCCAGTTATTAGTTCTCTGGTATTTTATATTTTATCCGTAACCTGTAATATTATTCACTTAATTGAAAGATAACATATGTGTACAGAAGAGCATTTGGAAAACATGGAAATTCATAAATGAATAAAATAAAGATCACTGTGGTCCAGCTACTCAGAAACAAAGATAATTAACAGTGTATGATATATGACTTTTACTAGGCATATGCACTTATTTTTAACAAAACTGAGATCATATTTTCTATATCAATTTATAACCTGCTTTTTCAAACTTAATAATATACCACAAATACTTATTGAAGCCACTAATAGTCTCCTAACACTTTATTTTTAAAAGCTGATTATCTGACTCTATAATTTTAGAAACTAATCTTTCTTTGGATCCTAGGTTTTTTTCTAACTTTTCAACTTTCACAATAACACTCGTAAGATATCATTGTAAACAAAGTTTTTGTACATACCTGTTTTGGTGAGGAATATTTTTGGTTGAAATTTCTAAAAACCCAAGTAATAGTCTCTTAATTGATATAAATATTTTCCCAACATAACAAGCCATCTGGAGTTTGAAAACAAGGGCTGGTACAGTGGTTCATTGACACCAAAGACTTAAGCTCTTTCTATCTTTTCTGTTCCTTGAGAAAAGATAGAAATGGCCTGAGTATTTGCTTGTTATTTTTATGCTTTTGGAGTTCATTCTTACAATATGGTGACCATAGTGTCATACCTGTATTCAAGGGAGGAAGAGATGGGAGGTAAGGATTTCAGCCACACTGCAACAGTGTGATATCCATGTGTCCACTCTAGATGCAAAGAAGTCTGGGAGATAAAATGTTTAGGTCTTCTAACCTCCATATAGGACGAGATCAAGAGAGAAAGGAGTTGGCAATAGGTGTTAGGCTGGTCAATCAATAGTTTCTGTGATTATCTGTAATATAAAATAAGAATTTCTCCTTACAGGAAAAATTTCTAAAGGTGATAGCTTAAAACTGCATTTTTTTCTCTGATAAAAGAAACAAGATGTCCATTGCAGAAAACACAACCCCCCAAAACTCCCAAGCCCTCATAAAATCACAAAGAAAAAAATTGTTATATAACTCTACCAAGCAGAGATAAGCAGTCAGTCTTCTGACAATGTTATATTTATGTCTAATCTTTATCTACACAAGTTCAGACAACTCTATGTGGAAGCAGGACCTAGGGTGTGCTGTAATAGACTGTATACTAGTCCTAAGACTAAAGGAACACCTGATGGACAGAGGCTCTGAAGTTCAGTTCAAGCAACTGTTTCTAGTTTTGTGCTTGACAAAATTGCAACCTACCCTAATAAATTCATTAATTTTAAGTGATGCAGGCATTAATGCAAGTATATGTTATGCTATATTTAGTAATACGATTATATACAAAGTATTAAAATAGTACTGAGCAGATACATTCTTTCTGCAGGGGAAATTAAGAGAAACTTCTCAGAAAAGATGATTCCAGAATAAGTTTTAAAGTTTAATCATAATTTTCCATAGGGACAACAGTAGGTTGCAGTGACAGAAATGAGTGTTTGAGATTCAGAACACAGCACAGAGAAGGCATACAGGAGTGAAACCAAAGAGTACACACTTTAAAGTACAAATAAGTGAGGGCTTAGCAGATTATAAAGTTTGAGAGAGGGGTAGTTCATAGAAGCAGATAATGCCAGAAAGACAGAAGCAAGACTCTAGAAGGTTTCACAGTTCATGCACCAGAAGGGCCACTCTGTTCTGCCATGGGGTCAATGTGGAGTCTTGAGATGTGGGCTGAAGCAGGGAGGTGTCTTGATCACATTACCTGTTAGAAAGATCACTGCATCATCAACGTCCAGTTGCACAAAGAAATGCCCCAAGATAGGCAACCAGTTAAAAGTCTACCACAATGACCAGTTCTACCTTCTCTAGAAACTCCTCCCCCTGGAGAACACACCCCTGAGGAATTGTTGGTGTGCTCTAATGGAAACTTTTATGACCTGGGAGTCCTAAGAAAAATCATCATCAAAATTGTCATAATCCTCATTTCAGTAACTCTGAATCTTGAACAAATTCTCCATTCCTGTCACCAGAACTAGGAACTTTCTGTATAGGGTATCACAAGAATCCCAAACAGTTGCTTTGAAAACCATAGTCTTGGCTGCCAGAATTCTGGAGAATTGTCTCAGTCATGAGCTAGGAGCTGAGCATGTCAGGCTGTTCCTGCTGCCCCATTCCCCAACTTTAAAGTAACCATTCCACATCTATTTATTTTATTTTGTCACAAGATATGGAGTTTCTCTGCTTCCTCCTCTTACCTGGGTTCTAAAACCTTCCCTTCCCACTTCCTTTGTTAGCCAGGTACATGGTAAATTAAGACAAAGGAAAGGAGCCTTTTGTACTACAAATCAAAGAATAGAAGGGAAAGTAAACTTTTTTTTAGTTTAATAACACCGAAGAGGATGGAGGCAAAAGTTCTGTAAGATTCTGATTGCCTTATGGAAGTTTGACTTTGCAAAGGTATTCTCTACATCTTTCTTCTCCACCTGCATGCACTCAGACCCTGTAAGCTATCCTCAGGGAAATGATCTAATGGAATGGAAAGACTCCTGAGACCAGGAGGACAAGAAATGTGGCAGAGCATCTGGGTATAAGGGAAAGATGGGAGAAGGTTTGGGAGTCAGGGCCTTGGAAGGGAGGGGGACTCAGAGAAGGGTGCAGTTGGCCACCCCAGTTAATGTGAAAGACTCTCTGAAGGGCTGGCAGAGTGAATTATGGGTAGAATAAAACAGAACCATTTCCAATTCCTCACTAATTCCCAGACTCTGTGTGGATTACAATAGGGAAAGTAAGCCTGAAGAAAGGGTAGGGCAACAAAGGTGCCAGCTTCAGACTCACAGAGGCTGAATCCCTTAGCAGCTGTGAGATTTTAGGCTGATTAACTTTCCCATTTCTCCGTTTTCTCATCTGTAAGATGAAGATAAAAATACTACTACATACTTCTGGCAAGGAGGAAAAAGATGGTATCGTGAGAAGTGGGGAAGAAACCTTCTCTGAAAAACCACATATAACATGGAAATACAGCAAATACAACTAATCCTGAAAGAGCAACAGGAAAGAGACTGCAACAGATGGTCTACATCTGGGGAAAAGAGAAGACTTCATGGAAAAGGGTAAAGTAGCAAAGCCATCATTGGTGAGACCCAAGCCCTCCCCCAACCCCAGCTCACAGGTGGGAGGAAGAGAAACGGAGAGGGGAGGGAGTAGAAGCCCAGGACTGCTAAACACTGGGCCCTGGAGATCTGCTGTGGGAGCACAAACTCATATTATATAGTGCTCTGGAGATTAGTAAGGTTGGAAACAAAGACAGGCAGAATACTTGGAGAGACTGAGATTCTAGACACCTGTGGAGAACAGGTACCCACCACCAGCTGCTCTGGGACAAAAGAAAGGCAGACACTTTGAAAGACATCCCAACAGTGAGAGGGGAGCAAAAGGGGCAAGGATTATACAGGGTTTGCTGCTCGGGAGAAAGGACAGGGGGACAAAATCATCCTGGCACACTCATCCCAGCAGGTTGGGAACTTTCAGGAGCTTCAGGTGCTCCATCCCCCTGGCTGGCAATGCAGCCCTGAAGCGCTCCCTACAAAATGCAGCCTGCCACTTCTTCCTCCTGGCAGGCACTGGTCCTAACATCTGCTGCCCACAGCATTGCACCAGGCCAGCAGGAGGATGGCTCTGCCTATGACAGCTACAAGGGTATAGCATAGAGGGTCCTCCCTGTGCACTAGTTCCACTGGACATGGCAGTGGAGGCAGGCACTGCAGCCAGGAAGCAGTAAAGAGTGCTTTCCTCTCAGCAGGCACTGGCACCACTCACCTGTGACCCCCGCCATTGCTCCAGGTGCTAGGTAGTTCCAGAGAGTAGAGCTTCTGGGCACAGGAGGGTGCTGCCTACACAAAGTTATCATTCCATAGTAATCTTTAGAAATATGAAATGGCAAAAGAATATTGTACAAACCCAAATCCCTCAGACACCAGAAAGAGGGCTAAGTGAAACTGAAATCATCAATCTTTGTGATAAAGATTTCAAAAAAAAATCATAAACATGCTTATGGAGCTACAGAAAAATATTCAAGATCTTAGGAAGGACTTCAAGAAAGAGATAGAAACTTTGAAAAATACACTATCTAAATGAAACACACAATAGAGGGATTTTAAAGCAGATTAGAAGAGGTAGAAGAGGCAGTAAATGAAATAGAAATTAGAGAACAGGAATACAAAGACACTGAGGCACAGAGAGAAAAGAGGATTGCTAGGAATGAAAGAATAATAAGAGAACTGTGTGACCAAGCCAAACAGAACAATATTTGCATTATAGGGGTACGAGAAGAAGAAGAAGAGGGAAAAAGGGATAGAAAGTGTTTTGAGGAGGTAATTACTGAAAACTTCTCCAATCTGGGGAAGGAGATAGTCTCTCAGGCCATGGAAGTGCACAGATTTCCCAACACAAGGGACCCAAGGAAGACAAGACCAAGATATATAATAACTAAAATGGCAAAGATCAAGGATGAGGACAGGGTATTAAAAGCAGCCAGAGAGAGAAAAAAAGACCACATACAAAGGAAAACCCATCAGATGCTCCACATCACTAATTATCAGGGAAATGCAAATCTAACCACAATGAGATATCATGTCACACCAGTTAGGATGGCCAACATCCAAAAGACAAGGAACAACAAATGCTGGCGAGGATGCAGAGAAAGGGGAACCTTCCTACACTGTTGATGGGAATGTAAATTAGTTCAACCATTGTGGAAAGCAATATGGAGGTTCCTCAAAAAACTAAAAATAGAAATATTATTTGACCCAGGAATTTCATTCCTAGGAATTTACCTGAAAAAAACAAGATCCGAGATTTGAAAAGACATATATACCCCTATGTTTACTGCAGCACTATTTACAATGGCCAAGATATGGAAGCAACTTAAGTGTCCATCAGTACATGAATGGATAAAGAAGATGTGGTACATATACACAATGGAATATTACTCAGCCATAAGAAGAAAACAAATCCTATCATTTGCAACAACATGGATGGAGCTAGAGGGTATTTTGCTCAGTGGAATAAGCCAGGTGGAGAAGGACAAGAACCAAATGATTTCACTCATTTGTGGTGTATATCAACAATGAAAAACTGAAGGAACAAAACAGTAGCAGCCTCACTGGCTCCAAGAAGGGGCTAGTGGTTACCAAAGGGAAGGGGGTGGGGAGGTGGGTGGCTAAGGAGGGAGAAGGGGATTAAGGGGCATTATGATTAGCACACATAATGTAGGGGGGGGGTCACAGGGAAGGCAGTACAGAGAATATAATTAGTGACTCTATAGCATGTTACTACTGATGGACAGTGACTGCAGTGGGTCTGGGGGGAAACTTGATAATATAGGTGAATGTAGTAACCACAATGTTGCTCATGTGAAACCTTCATAAGACTGTATATCAATGGTACCTTAATAAAAAAAAAAAAAAGACAGTTGCAAGTGAAAGGAAAAAAAAGTACATGCTTCTAAAGTTGATGAAAGGAATAAATAAGATAAAATATTTGAGGTGCTTAGATTGGTGCTTAGGAGTCAGTAAACAATCTCTGTAAAAAGGCCAAATAGTAAATATTCTCAGCTTTGCAGGCCACACTATCTGTTACAACCACTCACCCCTGTCCTTGTATTAGGAAAACAGCCATAGATAATAGGTAAGCAAATGTGTGTGGCTGTGTTCCAGTGAAATTTCCTCTATACAAACAGATGGTGGGCCAGACTTGATCTCCAGCTTTAGTTTATCGACCTATAGCTTAACTATTACTGGACACACTGTAAATTATTTATAGATATTAGCTGTTGTTATTATTATTTTTATTATCTGACCACGTTTTTCCAGATTTTTTTTGTTTGATAATTAGCCAATAGTAAAAATTTCTACATTAATGTCCAATACCAATTTTCTAAAGTCAAGGTCATAATAAAGAAATTATTTTATATTGGACTTGCTCACAGACTATATTTGTATAAACAAGTCCTGCTTTAAAAAATACATACATGAAAAAACTAATAGCCTTGATTTGGCCAAGCTTCCTTCTACCACCACAAATGCCTGTCCTCTCAAATGCTCGCCACCCCTTTCTATGAAGATTTAGGTTTTGAGAGAGCTTGGCAGGCTGCAGTCTTCTGCACAGCTTATCCATGGGTGAGAGCCAGCTTTTCACAAGGCTGGTTCTCCTCAACACCATCCTCACTGCTATCACTGTTACTATCACCCAGAAAATTCTCATTTCTCAAAGAGAACACCCAGGTTCCAGGAACTGGTTCTGCCAGCGTCTCGGCATCGTTCCAGCAAGCCCATCTGTTTACACCATTCAGGCAAGGCCAAATGGATCAGAACATATGGCTGGGACTTCTTATCTTGGAGAGCTGAAGCTAACAAATACTTGAGAACACACATTTGGTGTGGGAGGTATGTTGGCTCAAAGAAACTTGGTCTATTTGCAAGCCTGAGGCTCATGGGGAAATGACCTGAAGTCCTTGCAGGGGAAGGAGAACCTTCCCATTTTCACAAGAATAAGTGGAAGTGATTATATGTTGATATTATGCTATTCCTTCTTTACAAATGCAAAAAGCAAGGCTCAGAAAGTTTGAAGAATGTGCCTCAATTGAAACTGGGATAAAGTGGTAGAAACTGAACTAGTTTACAAGTACTGTGTCACAACAGAGCTTTTTACATTTTCATTTACTTAATTAGAATGTCCCATTTTCCAACCACTCCAGATAAGTAGAATTTTACTATGTATGTCATATTGAACAGTCTGTGAATAGATGGTGTAAGAATAAATCTGGGCACAAATACAGCTGGACAAAATATCTTGGAAAAACCCAGGAGATGGGAGCAAAGTAGACAAATAGTCTATACCTGAACATGGGAGTCTAAGCAATGGATGTGTTTTTATCAGGTTATCAGGCTCTGCACATCCACAGTCCTTTCAAGAACTAGTTATCTTTGAGAACGAATCAATGAACCAGATAGCTATGGCGTGGCCCGTTTTCATGGAGCTTATAGTCCAGTGGGAGGTTACTGAAGTGGTCCCAGAAAGAAAGCCACAGTGCTATCAAAGGGTTTACGAGAGAGTTTATCATGGTTTACTGAGTTAAGAGCAGGATGAAAGGAACTGGAAGGAACAGGGGAGCATGCTGGACTCACCATAGTGAGGAGCTGACACCACGTCTAGGATTGAAGAGGCAGGAGGAGGAATGGTGTTATCAGCCTGGTGACAGAGCTGCAGAGATACACAGCCAGAGACAGAAACACCACCGCAGAGCAGGTGGGTTAGGTGTGGGAAAGACAGTTTCCTGCTCTCTCTGATCTCCCTCCCTTGGCCCCCGATGGTGGAATCTGCTCAGTAGCTTAGAGCAAAGGAGCTGTAACCTGTAAGGCTCAGCTTCCTGAGACAGAGTATAGCTGAAAAGAAGGGAGAATAATTTTTTGTTTGGAGGGGGAGATGTTGAAAATTAGGAACAACCAGCTTACTTGTGGTTATGTTCTCAATGCATAGTTACCCATGAAGGACACACAGTAGGCCCTCAACTCACACTCATTTAATGGAAAAGGGCTTGATGGAAATGAATGGGTTTTGCCATCAGCTAAACAGAACCCCATGTCTGTTGCTTTATAGCCATGAGATACTGGGCTATTTCCTAAAATTCTTTGTTCCAATTTCCACAGCTATAAGATGGAAATAGTAATGCCTTCATCACAGGGTCTTTGTAAAAAATAAGAGTGTTTTTTTTTAAACACTTGGTATGTGGAAAACTTTCAAATAGTGTTGTGTTCTTTCCTTCCTTCTTTTTTACTGTTGCATCCTTATTACTATAATAATTCCAGGAATTCAAATGTTGGACATTACTGACAAATACATTAATAAACTTAAAAGTGTTAAAAACAATCCTTCCAAATGATAGCAAAAGTAAAATAATGCTGGTCTTAAAAGAGATTAAGGAAACCAACCTCAAGATTACAGTCCTTTAAAGTTCCACCCCTTAAAACAGCTTTTTGATTTTTACATCAGAGCATTTTGAACAATCGCTTAAAAATGTTGTAGAAGTTACCATCCCTGGGGTGATGGATGTGTTTCTAATCTCTCCCTACCCTGCTCCTCCCCTGCAGAGTTATTTGTCCAAAACCAGAATTGATTATATTACTTGCCATTCTTAAACATACTTCCCACATGCCTATAGCACAAAGTTTAAACTCTGGCAAGACATCCGAAGGTCTGCCTAATCCAGCTCCAAAACATGCTTCGAATCCAATCTCCTAGCCCTCCACACTGCAGGTCAGCTTCACGGAACTGCTCACAATTCCCTCTCTGTTCTTTTGTTCACTCTGTCCATCTCTCTCTTCTTGGCCAGGTGCAACCTTATTCATCCTTCAAATCTTGATCCCACTGTCACATCTTTGGAAAATGGGTCATTCCTTCTCCTCTGTTCCCTGAGTGCTTTGTTATAATTCTCACTGCTGCCCTGTGTTATGATTTTTTTTTCATATGGCTGTTTCCCTAGCCAGTTCAATGTACATTCAAAGTGCAGAGCCTGACGTACCACATATAATGAATATATCTTAACTGGTTAGTTAGAGCAAGGAGAAATTCATTAAGGTGAGCTTCCCAAAGAAGGTAAAACATGAAGTAAATGTTAAATTTGTAAGGTAAGGAAATACGTGCTTTAATAAAGGAGAAAAGGACAGTTGTATTCGTTGGTATGGATGCCACAGCCAGTGCTCTGAGGATGAGACCGAGCAAACATGTTTTCATGGAAAAGCAAATAAGCTGAGTGCAATTTAAGGAGAACAGTAGAAATTAAAGAAAGTGAGTACAACTGATCCAATCCTTCACTTACTCCAGGCAGCCTTCCCTGGTCACTTCAGCCCTAGGAAATGGCCCTACTTGGTTCAGTTCTGTAGTTAAATCTTTAGCGTTTGCTTGACCTACCTACAGCTGTTGTTAACTTTGCCTTTCCTCCCCAGGAAATTACATGCTTCCTGAAAGCTGAAACTGCATCTCATTATCTCCAGCCTATGTATGTACATCAGTGAGTTGTGGAATGGAATGATGAAAGATCTTATTTTTCTCACCCAGAATTTGCCTTTGTTGGAATGGACAATGGTGAGGCACTGCCCCTCTGGTCCTCCCTTTCCTTCTCTCTTCTCAGATAAGAGAGAAAAATTCTGATTTATTCATTTACCTTGTATTTATCAAGTGCCTGCTGTATGCCAGTCCCTGTTGAGTGCTGAGGATACAACAGATAATGAGACAAAGTTCTCATTTTGATAGAGCTTATCCTTCATTGAAGGAGACATAAACAATGAATAAACAAATACAGAGTAATATGCTTCAAGAAATGGTAAGTGCTGTGAAGAAAAATAAAATTGGATGAGGGTCTCAGAGTGATGGGGTAGCAATGTGGAAAGTGATTTTCAATAAAATGCTCAGCAAAGGCACCCCTGTGCAGGTGCTCTATGATCTAAGAGGCATGTACTGTGAAGAATGGCATCACATGAAGATGGGCAGTTAGGATATGCCAAGACTTTCTCAACCAATTATTGAACCTGGTCATAAGATCATTTAACAAGTCCTTCAAAGAGAGATCAGATTCATGGGGGGTATTTTTTTCTTCATAGACCCTCAGCATCTATTACCAATTATTTCATTAGTCTCTGAATCTATTCTTTGATTACTTATTCAATTACCCGCTAATATCTGAAATGAGACATGATTGATATTAACTTCCAGGTTATTTTTTTCCATAGAAACATTGAGAATTAGATTTTCCTTTACTCAGTCATATCCATTCTCCCTTCCTCTATAAAGTCTCATTGTAAGGTTTACTGGCCATTTACAAAATTGATGGATATCATTGAGAGGCAGCAGAAGAGTGAGGATTGTCATGTATCAGCTCCAGGACACATGACATTTGAAATGTATTCCTCTGAAATCTAGTCAATAAGCATTTGTTGAATGTCTCCTATGGGCCACACGTCTTTCTACCTGATACATCAGTGAACAAAACGCTCAAGTTTTCATGGAACTTATATTCTTAGAGAGGGAGACAGACAAAAACGTAAGACATATATGTTATAAGGTATGCATAAAAAGTGATGTGTGTTATGAAAAAAAAGACAGTGTCAAGCCATGTGTAAAGGAATTGGCTGGCTTTGGCAGGTAAGAAGCACTTTATAGAGAAAAGATTGTATGGTGAGAGGTATATACAAGGAGACTAGTGTGGCTGGAGTGGAGGGAGCTGGAAGAAGAGTTATAGAAAGCAGTAGCCAGACCCTGTGAGGCCATGGAGACCCTTGTGAGGACATTGGCTTTTCTATTCAGAGTGGCTGTATTCCTCATGGAATATAGACAGTCTCTAACAATTTACTGTCTTTCAATACCAATTCTAAAGTAACCAGGGCTAATGAGCTCCATGATTAAAGTTACATTCCACTTTGGAGTTGATAATGTGTTTTTGCATGTGTTCATTCATTTAATTCTTCCAAATCCTTAAGTTTTTTCAGTTTTAAAATGAGGAAACTGAGCCTGGGAGATGTGAAGTAACTGCCTCATTATCTGCCAAGGTATGGAAGATCAAGATGCAATTCATATCCAGGAACATTTTATTGGAGCAATGTCTACAACCTTCACCATCACCTTCCTGTAACGAGTTACACTTTGCCCTTCCTGGGACTACCTCATCCACCACTGAACTGATGGACTTGGCTCTACCCTTTCCTTAATGTGGCAACAGTCAGTCTGACCAGGTTGCACCCCTCTCTCAGTGACTCCCCAGCTGTTGGCATGGCCTGCAGGACAGTGATGGATGGGCTCACATTTCCCCAGCCTTGGCACGCAGCCCCATTTCTCCTCTTTGGCCTAGAGGCACATTCACTCTCTCTGGTGCTTGGCTGGCTACAGGTGCACTGCACATGGCATTCTCTCTTCCTGGAAAAAAATCCCCTTGCATTTCCCTAAGTATTTCTACTTTTCCTATCTCACCCCAATCACTGCTTTGTGTTAGCCCTTCCTCACTTTCCTGGGGTCTCAAAACATTTGCTCAGTGAAAGAAACTCTGGAGTCTCAATAAATATTTGTTAGATGAATGGATGCACAAATGAAAGTCTGGATCTAAAGCCCACATTATTTCCACAATACCCATTATTCTCATACTGCAAGTATTTTATGCAAGTCCATGATTCATCTGGAAGGGGTAAGCCAGAAGGAACCTTTGCTCAACAGCAAGAATATAGCTGCGCACAGCTAGGCAGTTATTACATCATTTATTTTTATGACAAATATGCTAATTCAGGTACTCAACCTATATTTGCTAATTTGTTCATTAAGGTAAAGTTGCAATTATGTTCTATTTAACCATAAAAAGCTGCATTTGTATAGACAATTTACAGCCTGCCTTGTACTTAGCATAGCACATTGAAACCTTGTAAAGGTCCTATGACCGTGGTTACTAATACAACAGATCCCTGACTGTCATTGTTTCAACTAAGTATTTTATCAATGCACCAGTGACTCAGACAGTACAAATCTTTGTCATTCATAATTTTGCTGAGACGAGATCTTGAAACTCATGTTTCAGTCATGTAACTAGTCAGTAAGCCTCAAAAACCATTTAACATGCTCATGCTGTCACAGCTTTGTTTTCTTTATAAAAAGGAAATATAAGCAAAATGCTGGTGAGTAAGTAAGGAGAAAGTATCAAGAAAGTAATGGTTCTTTTGTTGGTGGGCAAATGACAGGCTATAGTGATACTTAAAAAGCCCCTTTAGCTGTCTTTTCACCACCTCAGATAGTGCCAGGGTCAAAAGAACATAGTCAATAATGAAAAAATAAAGTCATTATTTTACATAAATTTTGTGAACAGTTTATAAATTTCTTAATCTCTCTTTTTTTTTCTTTCATCAAATTCTTTCACAATCACAGCTACTCCCACACCTGATATCTCATTCTTTTCCCGAATGCACACCTACCCAGCCAGGCTGTCTTTGCCCGGGGCTTTCTTTCTCTTCCCATTTTGTCTGGGTTCTGCATTAAAGTCCAGAATATGAGATTGTGAAGTTGTAAACTCTTGGAAGCTTGGAAAGCAGGAGAGGGGAAGATATTTTATGAGCTCATCCAGGATTCTCCTATAATGGACAGAGAAGGTCTCTGCATATTCTAGGGCATTCTCACAATAATTTTGCCCCATTACCTGTGAGTTTTGACTTACAGAAAATTGAATATTTTCTTGGTAAATGCTAAGTGTTTTACAATGAATAGTCCTCATGCTTTACAGAAAAAAGTATGCTCAGAAAGTCTGATCCTGCTTTCCATTAATGTTACTGATAACTTTGTGACCTCCTCGTAGCAGGGGTAGAAAAGAGAATTACCTTGACTCACTTTATCCTTTTATTACTTTTGACTTAACTTTTGACCTTGACCCAGGCTCTGCTTCTATATGTTGTCTCCCATTTTTCACCCAAGTGCTCTTTCTAAATGAACCCAAAGCCCTTCCTGGCGTTTATCTACTGGATCAAGAAGACACAGTGCTGTATGTCCAAGATTCACCGCTAGCAGAATGCAAAATCAAAGCTTGAACTTATCAGTCGTAGGTGCTCACCAGAATATCCAGGTAGGTTATTTCATGGGCTCTTAGAAAAAACAAAATTGTGGGGTGAGTCAGTTTGATCTTTAGGTTTTTGTGTGGCAGGTTTTTTTTTGCTTTTGCTTTCTCTTTCGTCATCGACGTGTGCCTCTTATTTTCTCTCTCATGATATTAAACTTAATACCTCCAGCCATTTGCACAGCATAGCCTTTCTTATTCTGTCCCAAATTCTGCCACATGCTGAGAGACTTGACACTTTCACTCAAGGTTCTACATTCTTTCTACACAGGTGTGGGGAGGCAGACTGAGTGTGGATTTTGGAGGCAGGTAGCCCTGAATTTGATTTCCAGCTCTATTGTGTGCTGGCTTTTGAGGAATAAACCCAAGTTTGTGTTCGTGTCCGTCATGTACTAGATGTCTGATTCACTCAACTTACCTCTCACTACCACCCCGTCCCTGTTACTTCAAAGCAAATTTATATGCCAATCTCTACCAGGTATTAATTTTTTTCCATAACTTAACACTATTTACCATGTAACTGAAAGTCTACAGAGGACTCCTTTATAATCAGAGATCTCCAATAAACCTTTCTACAATGACAGAAATGTTCTCTCTGTACTGTCCAGCCAGTGACCATGGGCCACATGTGTCAGCTGAGCACTTGATATGTGTCTAGTCCAACTAAGAAATAGAATTTTTACATTTAGTTTAACATTAATTATTTTAAATGTAAATCTCACTAGACACGTGGATACACTGCTATAGTGCGTGGCACAGTCTTACATGATAAAATTTCAGACATCATGACAGGTTTATGGAATAAATATTTATGTGAATGGGCAATTTTCTAGCACTGTTTAACTCCTGGAAATTGTATCTACTCTGCGTATTTCCTCAGCTTATCCATTCTATATGACTACAAAATTCCAAAGTTTTTGTGTCTAAGTATGCATAAGGTTATTACTGCTATCAATTTTTAAATATGTCTTTATTATTTTCCAATTATCTAGATTGCTCTTTTATTTTACTTTGTTCAAGACAGATGCTAAAATGAACTCAGGAGAAAAACCTATTTAGAGTCATCATTAATTTCATTTAGCAGGTTGTCTCCTCAGCCCCAACCACTACTTCTTTCTCCTTCTTATAAATGCAGTTTCATCCATTGAAGCCTCTTGGGGTAGCTTTAACTCACTATTGATGGTCTGATCTCTGTCCTTTATTAAGTCAGAATCCTGCAGGTTGGAAGTTTTCCCTGGTGGAACATTTGCTTTGAATAAGAGATGCATTTCCTGTATTTCTTCTATTCGGATGGGGCATCATTTAATAAATTACTGTTTATGGTTCATGTATGGAAGTCCAAATAAACACTGGAATAAAATAAATCAACTTTATTAAATTGTCTGTACATACATTTTGGCAGGGCCATGCATGGCTTGCCTTATGAGATAGTGAGGCGTTTATCACTAGAATTACCCAAGCAAAGGTGTGAGGTAAAGTTTTAGGTATTCGAGGTAGGAATTTTGACTCTACGTTCTTGGCACTTAAATGGGTTTGATGTGATGATAGAATATCTGGAAGCTTGCCTCAATTTCTTAGACTTTGTCCCCATGGAAGTGTCTCTCCTGATGTGATGTTTTTTACTTCACTCCTGGTTTGCTTGTTCTTTACCACCTCTCTCCAGCGTTTTTCTGGATTTCTTTCACGAGCCTGTATTCCTCTGCCGATTACATGAATGGTTGGTTCCCAGAGTCCTCTCCGCAGCCTCCTTCCCCTATCAGTCCCTATTCTCTTTGTGATTGTATCTACTATCATGGCTCCACCTGCACCACAGACAATGAGGACTCCCTGACATGTCCCTAAGCAAAGTTCCTCATGCACACGTAAAACTGTTACTTAAGGACCTCCACCTGGATGTCCCACAAGCACCACACACACAATATATCAAAACTTTAACTCACTGTCAATCCTCAAGCCACCCCAAATATCTATTTCTTCTACACATCCTACTTCAGTGGAGAGTACTACTATGTAACCAGTGAGCTAAGCTCAGAACCTGGGAGCTATCCTTGATTTTTCCTCCCCCTGGTCCCTTGCCCATCTAAAAGGTCGCAAAATCCTGTCCTTCCATTCATTCATTTATTCATTTAGCAAATATTTTTTCTGTGCATGCTATGGGCCACACACTCTGCTAGGTTCTGTAAGTGGAGCAGGACAAACACAATCCCTACCCAAATGAAGCTTAGAGTACATTACGGAGGGATGTAATTAAAATTAAACCGAAAAGTACACACAAAAGTCATTTGCAATTCATACTCCATAGTACATGGGCTAGAACTGACCCAGCCTCTCATATATCCTTGCTCCTAGAAAAATTGCTGAAAATGGCCCTAAATTCTTATTTCTACAGAAGAACATAGGCACCAATACCCTGGAATTCTTTCCAAATAGATGACTCCTTGTCTATACAAGTTGCTTGGAATTTGCATCAATTGTGCACTGAAGAGACTCTACCTCAAAGACTCATTTTACTTGTCCAATTCAATTGGTTCAACCTCTGCTCCATACAAGATCCACTTTGACAATGGCATGGCCTGCTTCTGAGCCATCAAGCACTACGCAAGTTGCCATCCTCACAAGGCAGCCCACTGCATTTTTAAATAACGTTGCCTATTAGAAAGTTTTCCCTAAAACTCCTAGCCCCTGCCATTGTTCTGGAGTTACATAACAATCCAACATATCCTCCTGTGATGGCCTCTCAAATACAAGAAGATCAATATTTTAAGCTTATATTTTCCAGCCCAATTTTTCTCAAATCTTTCACCTGATCCTCATGGAAATGATACAATCCCCAGATCTTGCCCTGGCCAAATCCTAATGGCACTCTAATTTGTAAACATCCATATTAAAATGTGATATCCAGAACTGAACACATAGCTTCAGGTGTGATGTGACTAGTTGTGATTACAATGTTGATGATAAAAATCATAAATACTACTATTTATTGTATGCTTTCTGTGTGCTAAACATGGAAAAAAATTATCTCATTTGATATTTATAACAACTTTATAGGCTGCATACACTTATTATTTTCATTTTTGTTGATGTGGAAGTTGAGACTCAGAGACGTCACAAGCCCTAATCAGTAGCAAACGGCTTGTAAGTGGTAGAGGCCAATGCTTGTACTCAGCTATGTTTATCTTTAGAGCCCATGTTCTCAATCACTTCTTTGTTCTCTGTCCTCTGTACAAATAAACAGGGAAAGCAACTTTTCTTTTCCTTTCTGTGCCTCTGTAATTTCAATTTACATCTTATTACAAATCTTAGTTGGTAATCTTACAATAATGAGAATACCTACCTCAGAGTTGCCATGAGGATAAAATGAGGCAATGTACATTAAATACTATATGACTAGCCTATGAGATTGAAAATGTGAGCTTTTATTACTATTGCATAATGCTTGATATTCATTAATAAGTGATTTATAACAGAGATACTGAATCCTAAGGAAAACTGAGAATTGCAGCTCATGAGAATTTTCACAGGAATGCAGAGGGTTCTGTATTATCAAACTGTTCCTGTGGTAGTCAAGATAAATAGGCTATGTGACAGAAACAACTCCCAACTCTTGGTGCCTTAAAACAACAACAATGAAATGTTTATTTCTCCCTTATTCCACGTTCCCAGCAAGGCTTTTCAGGGGGCTCTGCTCTGTGTATTTACTCAAGATCCCAGAATGATCAAGGCACCACCATCCTGTGTTCTGCAGCCACCCTGTCCGGAACACAGTGCCAGGGAATGAGAGAAACACAAGGATCGGGCATGAGGTGTTCACAGCTCCAGCCCAGTTATGATTCACTTTTCACTGGCCAGAGCCAGTCAACTGGCTCTGTCAAATTGCATGGGAATTTAGGAAGTAAGTTCTGTCTGAGCCCAGGAGGAGAGGAAAACCAGATATGGGTAAAACTAGCCATGTTAGGGGGCCATCTAGAACTGTTTGTGCTGGACAGTCTTCGTCTACTCCTATGGTCCTGGCCTTTGTTACTCTCAAAAGTGTCCTGGTTTGCACAATAATCTGTAGTTACTCTGCGTGGTGTCAACTCCCTCTTCCTACCTATTTTATTAGAAGTCATTTTGTGAGCAAGGCCTTCCCTCTCCACCTAATCAGGAGTAGACTCCTGTTTTCTCTCCTACCACATCACCCCCCTTTTATGTGAGTCACAGCGCACATCTCTACTGCTTTGTTTATTTGTTGGCCTATTACCTATTATGGGACTTCATTTAAAATGTCAGCCTTGGGGAGCAGGTGTCTTTTCTGTCTTGCTCTGCGCCGCATTCCCAGTTTCTAGCTCAGTAGTGTTTATTGAGTGCATGATAGAGTGGCCATTTTTCTCATGGTAGCCTTAGTCATTAGGAAATAACCATTAGAGCTACATCCAAGGAGTAAAACCACTCCTACCTGGAAGGAAAAACTAAAAAATATCTAGTAATAGAAAGGGATGATGAAGTTATGGAGAAACAGAAAGGCTCATTCATTGGTGCTGAGAATATAATTTGGTAAAACTACTTTGGAAAATAGCTTCATATTTCTAGATCATAAGGCACTCTCTCTATAGCCCAGTAACTCCATCCTACAGTGTAATGTGCACATGTGCACCAAAGACAGGCACAGGAATGATCTTAGGAGAAAAAATATGTGAATCTAAATGTCCATCTACAGCAGAATATATGAACAAATGGTGGATACTCTGACAATAAAATATTAAATTGCAATGAAAATGAAGTTACATACTATAGCTACACACAGCAATAAGAATTGATATAAACTATATCCTGTTGAGAGAAGAGGTGTCCCAATCACTCACTAGACCTTGTGTCCCCAGTCCCTCTAGATACTATAAGAACTAAACAACCACCACAAAAAGACTACTTTGGAAGGAACAGCTACTCTTTAAATTTCGCTTTTGGAGAGCCCCATGCATAATAGCAGCTGAAAATGTAAAAAATTCAGCAGTGCAAATTCAGCTTTGTTTAATTACAGAATCATGTTATATGTATTAATTGCAAAAATAACAACTTTTTGGTATTTTAGGGTACACATTTCAGAAAAATGTTATAGAATTTATGATTCTCTATCTGGAAAAATTTTATAGCCTAGATATCATCTCAGAATTGTATTAAGATTTTGACTAATCAGATTTTCTTAATTCTGCAGTAGACTTTCTATTGACCACAGTGATGGAAATGCACAGCCCAAATTCCCTGATTTGGAAAGTTGTTTCATGGGTATTCATATTACATACATTCACTTATGTCTTTACTTGTCCCTCATCATTGACAGTATAAAGTCCAGAATCATAAATTGGAGGTCTGTAACAATCAGGATTCAGTTGTTGTAAACATAAGTGGTTTTAATTAGGGGCAAGGTATTTACAAAATCATTGGAAAGGCTGGTGGAGCAGGTGCTAGGGTAGAGCTATAATGACTTCCAGAAAAAATACCAGAGAATCAGCTTACCAGGAAAACTGATGCAGTTTCAGGGCGTATCTGTGTTAATCAGTAGCTCTGATGTCATCAGAAAGCTGTCTTTCCAGCTGCTGCTCCAGAACCCTTATCTCACCTTTCCAGGGGCTGATGTTGCTGTCAGAACGGGTAACCCAAAGCCACACTTGTCTAAGGGATCTGTACCTTGCAGCTGCTCTCACAGAGAATACCTGGACATGGGACACTTGCTGATTATCTACAGATGATCCCAAAGTCTCCATGTTCACATTGCTGGCAGATACTTTGGAAGGAGCAGTAGTATTTCCACCTCACGCCTGCCTTCCAAATCTTCCAGATTGGCTGAAGCTCGATCAAAACCAAACTCTTGCTCTAGGGGAACCCAGGAAGTATAGGTTCCTGGCTTTCCAGATATGCTGTATAGGAGGACACACCAGAAAGACTGTGGAATGGATGGTGAGCACCAAGCCACCACACCCACTGGAGGGACATTTCTTAAGACCCGGGCCAAAGAAATGACAGGTAGAGAAGAAAAAGGGAAATAATCTTGTTTCTCAAAGCAGCTTAGCACGCCATGTCTAGATAACATCTGTAATCTGTTTCAACTATGAGATTCTTTTATTTATTCTGCAATGATGTTTCTTTTAACTTCCCGAGGATGGTAGATACTCTACATCATTTTGATTTTGGGATAATGCTTTTTGCTTTCTTGGTAGGTCTCTATAGCCATCGGAATTCCAGTCTAATCGGATTGTATTCTAGTCAACATGTCAAAAATAAGATTTTTTTTTTCCTGAGATCTTTTTTCCCTTGGGAATTCTCATCTATTCAGGATTCTCAAAATGGAGGATTGTTGATAAAGTCAGAGAAGAGAAAGAGAGGAAGCTAAAAGTCAAACAGACTGAAATGAATCGGGAAATAGAAGAGCAAAAGCAAGGGGAGAAACTTGAGAATTTGGTATTATTTTAGCAAATTTATTGAAGTTGTCAAGTTTAACTTTACTGGGGCGGCTGCCTTGGGTGTGACATAGATCAGCCTGGTTTGTAGCAATGATGAATGGAACACAAGATCAAGGCAGAATTATTCTAAAAATGCTCCTTTTTAAATTCCTGGATGAGGAAAGTTCCTAGAAGTAAAGCAGGGTTCAAATGAAGATTCTAAGGCTCCACATCCAAATGATCTGATTTAGTAAGTCTGTAATGGGACCCAGAATATATATTTTAGTAAGGACCTTAAATAATCACAGTGTAGCTGGCCCTTCAGCCATCTCTTGAGAAATGTTCTAGTTGTAAGAGAGACTGATGGTCATTTTCTCCAGCTGAAGAAAAGAATTTTATAGAGATGGGAAACCAAGAAGGGCCTGCCAGTAGCCTTGTCAGCAAAGATCACAGACTAAACCTCAAAGTGTGGTTCAAAAGGTGATGTGCTCTTTAAAACGCAGGTGCCTGGACTCTACCCCTGAGCTACTGAATCTGAATTTTGGAGGTAGGGCTGGAAAATAGGTTGTTATTAAAGCTCTGTACAAAGTTAAAATGCACAGAAACATTAAAAAATAATTGCTGCAGATAAATAAGACACTGCAGCATTACTTTTCCAATGACTCTGAATTCACTGAAGGAGGTTAATAGGCATTGATACATTTTAGTATGTGATGTTTCATGCTGACCACATAATAATGTATTTCTAAATAAACTCTCAATAATTGGATAAAAAACAAGCCTTTCTTCCCATTTCTATATATATATATATATCTGGGAACAATAAAACCAATGAGGAGCAGCAATCTAAAACAATATTTTACCCTGTACATAATCTCAAATCCAATCACTGGAGAACTGCCTAGAAGACATAGTGAGATAATCCCTGTAGAGTTAAACACTAGGAGAAACACTTGACAAATTATTATAATGAAGAAAGTTTGAAGTGACATTCTATTACCACAGTCATTGCAGATGAATCTGTTACTATACTATGTACTGACTTCATGAAGATATCCAACACAGCAGATTGTCATCATCGGAGAAAAATTTTGTGCTCAAAAACAAAATGCAGTATCCTTTACTCATGTGTATATCAGAGAAAAACATTATAATAGCAAACACTTGCTGTTACAGCTTTAAAAAAAATTGAAAGAGAATTCAATTGTGTTTCAACACTGTGTTGTTTACTATGTCTATTAAAAACCCCAGATGAAATTCTGAACTTTTATTCTAGTCTTTTTGTTAAGATTATTTTGTTCTCCATCAAAACCATAAGTGTGTTGCAAAATCCATCTGCCTTCACTGATCCTAAATGTAACTACATTAATCCAAGCTGATAGCTGCATGTGAATACAAAGCTGATGTCATTTCTGAACAAGCTCCTTACTATACTGTTTTAAAAACTTATTCTTCTCAGCTTGACAAATATAAACATTTTTATTCCAAAGTAATTTACATTTAAAATCCCATGCCAACAGTTGATAAGAGAAGATACGATATTGAATTTTGGCACATAAATAAGCTTTTCCAAAACAACAAAGAGGATTCTAGTAATGGCTTTCATTTAGACAGCATACTTCACCCACTGGGAATATTAACTAGAGCACTTCATAAAAACATATTGGAAAAGTGTGTATTCTTTATAAATACAAAGATGATAAATCTAAACTGATTCATCTAAACCACATCTGACTGAATCTAAACCACATCTAAACTGATTTTGTGTGATAGGTCATTTTAATCCAGAATTTTAATTGGTTTATATTCCAATGTCTCATTTTTAGGAACTTATGCATGGAAGAATGATTTCAGAGCTACTTATATTAAGGCTTGGGAAGATATAAAGGAGTCTAAATTTAAAACCAAGACAACAAAACATGTATGTTATAATATCTCTCTCTCTCTCTGTCTATCTATATTGTTACAGGACCACACCTGGAGTAATGCTCTTTTGCGAATGGTCAAAAACCCTTGTCCAAATGTAGACAACTGTTCATGTCCCATTTTTTAAAAAGTGATGGAGCATTTGGAATTCAGTGAATGGGGGTATGCAGTTATCAGAATTCTTGATAAAATGAACTATCAGAACAACGAAATCCATGCCCTGGGAGAAATATGTTGGAAGAGAATCTGACAAATGGCATCCAGCTTTTCAAAAGCATTTTTTGACAGGCAGTGAAGCCTTGCTTATGAAGTGCTAAGGTTTTGAAATGAATAAAAAAATGGATTCCAATCTGGTTTTGCCACTGAATTGTGGTTACAAGATATACCTCAATGACCTTAGGAAAGTATTTTATATTTTTAAGTTAGTTTTTAAATTATGAAATAGGAAAAATAAAGTTAAAAATAATAATAGTATCTATTTCAGAGAGCTGTGTTATAGTAATAACTGAGTAATGAACCTATGCGTGATGCTTAGAATAATGTTTGGGATAGAGGAAAATTTCAATAAAAGGGAGCCAAAAATATACTCACTGGTTTTCTGGGCCAAACCTGGGAACTGATCTTCTTAAAATGTAATAATTTAGGGGGCATATTAGGATACAGAAATTATTTCAGAACAAGATAGTAATGATAGGGAGTAGAAGAGGTTAGTGGAAGAAAAAATTAAAAAAATAAAAGCCCACTAAATTGGCAAAACTACTATGCTAACAAGTGTTAACAAATGTCTAGAGAACAGAAGCAAGGGTAATATTCCTAATTCATCTGTGAGGCCAGCATATCTTATACTAAACTCACATAAAGATTTAAAAGTAAGAAAAACTACAGATAACATATTTTATGAATACATATGCACAAATCCTCAACAAAACATTAGCAAGTCAAATCTAACAATATATAAAAAGAATCATATGCCATGACCAAATGGGATTTATCCCAGGAATGCAAGACCGGTTCAGCATTTGAAAATCAATGTAACCCATCACATCAATAAGCAATTCAAGAAAAGTCCTATGATCATATGAACAGATCCAGAAAAATCATTTGACAAAATTGAACACCTATTTATGATTAAAACAAAAACCTCTCAGCAAATTGCAAATAGAGGGAAACTCCCCCAACTTGATAAAGAACAATGACAAAAAGCCTGCAGCTAACATCATACCTACTGGTAAGAAGCTAGACACTTTCCCCTAAGATCAAGAACAAGGCAAGAATGGCCCTTCATAGCATTCCCTATACTTCATTGTATTGAAAGTCCTACTACTACAAAATAACAAGAAAAGGAAATAAAATATATGGATTGGAAAGGAAGAAATAAAACTGTTTTTGTAGATGATATGATCATCTATGTAGAAAATCTGCAAGAACTAACAAAAAAATCTCCTGGAACTAATAAGCTATTCTAGCAAGATTGCAGGATAAAGGGTTAACTCACAAAAACCAATTGCTTTTCCAAATACCAACAATGAACAATTAGAATTTGGAATTAAAAACAATATCATTTACATTAGCACCCCTGAAAAATGAAATGTTTAAGTATAAATATGACAAAATATCTACTATATATATAAATATATATATATGAATAAAACTATAAAATTCTAATAAGAAATATCAAAGAAGATCTAAATAAATTGAGAGATAGTTGATGTTCGTGGATATGAAGACTCATTATCATTAAGAAGAGCAACCTTTGGCTGGTTATCCCAGTGGCTAATCATATCACCAGTACTGTTAGTATTATCCATACACTGGTTAGTCTTCTCTCCAATTACAAATTAAATGAGTGAAATTTGGGAACAGCCCTGAGGAATATGTCAATGTTATGTGCAAATAGGTGTTTTTCATGCAATTCACTTTTGTTTTGAATTTCATGCCCCCTTATCCAGAGATAGGCTATGGTCTTTTTGGTAACTACCTTGTAATTTAATGCTTTATCCTTATAACAATCTTACAACATCAGTCTATTAGGTTTCTCTATAGTTTCCATTCATAAAGCTTTTTATTGGTCATAATTGCAGCAAAGATGGAATCAAATGGACCCTAAACTATAAGCTCCCTCTTTTCTTCTGCTTTCACCATGTCCTTCTTTGAAAAACTCTTATTTGTAGGTTTTGAAATATAATTACCTTTTCTTCTTTTTCAAAAATGCAAACAGGCTACAACACACTGGTCATGCCTAAAACTCTCTTTTGCCATTATATCAAATATCTTATGTAGGCTGGAGAGAAGGTGGGAAGAAATAACAACGGCTGAAGTCTAGGGAAGACAAAAAAGGGTCTATACTGTTGTTAGTTTACGATGAGGGACTCAGTGTATGGCTTCACATAGCTATGCTTTTCTAGACAGGTACAACTGATTTTTATTAAGGATAGTATTGGGAACAGAGAGGTCAAATAAGTGGGACAAACATAGAGCCCAAACTCATGGAAGGACTCACCCAAACAAGATATTAGCTCTGTGTCCATGTTCAGGTTGGAACGGTAAGATATAAGAAGGCAAATAAATGTTCCTAAGACGAAGGATTTCTTGTCTCACAGTATTTTGGGAATGTGATATCTGTCTTGATCCCTGCTTGCTTTCTGTTTGGTAAAACAGGAATGTGCATTAATTCTTGGTAGGTGATAAAATGATGAACAAAGAAAGTATTGATTTTATTAATCCATCCATTCCTCAGGCTATTTAATCCCAACTTCCAATGCCTTGTCCCTATCCATATAAACTCACCTCTAGTTCTAGGTCCTAAAAACTCTAGGATAAGGAGACCAATCTTAAACTTTCTTTATAAAAGGTCTCCCAGTACCTCTGTGATCCTCTGTTAGGTTAAAAGTTGAAAATTACTGAGATTTGGGCCGTCTTTGGCCTAATTTCTTCCCATTTCCTAAATTAATTAGGAAAGTTAAAGTTTTAGTCTTAGATGTCTTTCAAGGGCCAGTATAAAGCATGTATCTTCCAGACAGTCTTTCCTGGCTAATCTAAGTACATGATCTTTTCTTTTTAGACCTTGCACTGTAGAATCTAATGCTAGAAATTGTATCAAATGATCATCTTTCACTGATTGTTCCATGAACTTAAATCCTACCTCAGATGTTTGACCTAGGGATCAATTCATTTCCCATAGGAAACTTGTTAGCTTGAGTAAACTTAAATAAAATTCATTCTGAAGGATTTCTGGAAATGCCCCTGAGCTGGTGGTTCTTAACAAGAAGAACACATGGGATTCAATTTAAAGAACGGCCTTAAAAAATGAAAGGTGCCTGAGGCCTCTCTTCAGAGAATTTGTTTCAACACATGTGAGGGACAGCTCCTTTGGTGTATGTATCTTATAAAAATCTCCCCACATAGTAAATATGTACATCCCTGGTGCAAAGCTACCTTTTTGAAGCTGTTGGAAAATACTGATATGGTTTCACTTTCTTGAATGGACCCAGACTTGGGTTGTCAAATTTAGTAAATAAAAATATAGGATGCCCAGATGAATCTTAATTTAAAATAAACAGTAATTTTTTTTAGTATGAGTATGTCCAAAATACAGCATGATTCATCAGGTAACGCTAATCCTTACTGATACACAGGTCCCTACTTATATGGATATTTTATATATGATAGAAGGGTTACTGCAAATCACTGGGGACAGCAGGACAATTTAATAGTTATGCTAAAAGATTATTCTTAGGAAAATAAAATGGAATTAGAGCACTATCTCAAACTGTAAACAAATTTAATTCTTAATTGATGAAATTTGAAAATAACCTTAAAATTTTTGTAAAACAATGTAAGAGAATACTTTATGTCTTCACTATAGGTATAGGTTTCTTTAGAAAAGACATAGAAGAGGATAATTCAAAAGAAAATACCGATAAATTTAACTATATTAAAAGTAAGAATTTCTGTTCAATAAAAGATGCTACAAAGAAAATGAAAAGACAAGGATAAATATTAAATCACATATGCTCAACAAAAGATTAATAACCATAAAGTATTTTAAAATTCTCAAATCAATAAGAAACAACCCAAGAAAAAAAAATACAAAGACATAAAAAAGCAATTCAGCAAACAAATGTCCATAGAAAATAAACATGTGAAAAGATACTGATTCTAATGTTTGATAGTAATGATTGAAATGGACATTAACAATAATAATTAATAATAGTTAACAAAAATATCATTTTATGCCCAATAGATTGGTGAAAATTAACAAGCCTGACAATACCAAATGTTGATGATGTGGCACAATTTAAATACTGGTGAGAGTGTATATTGATTAAAAAATCTTTCAGAAAGATAAATTCACATTATATTGTAAAGTTGAAAATTAAAATACTTTATGAGCCAAATATTCCAATTCTAGGAATACAGCATAGAGAAATTCCTGCTGCAAAGCCCAGAGAAACTCTTTTATATGCTCACCAGGATATGTTTTCAGAAATATTCGCAATAAAGAAAATACCATAGTGAATAAATGCACCATAGCTCCAAGCACTGACATAAATAAATTTGAGAATCAGAAAGTTCAGTTTTTTAAAAGCCAATCTCAGCAGACTACATTCAGTATGATACTTCTTCAGTGCACTAAATAAAACAAAACATAGGAATACTTCCATATTTGCTGAAAATTATTGTGAAAAACAAAGGGATTAAATGCAAATTTCAGGATAGTGGTTTTCTCTAATGGGGAAGCCAAAAATGGAATAAAAGAGTAAGAGTTGCACACAGGTAGATAAAATGGTAACACTAAAGTTCTGAAATTGTATGCTAGAATCCTAAGTGTACAATGCATGTTATACTTTATAACTCACATATGTTAAATATTTTGTGTTCTCTTGATCTAATATCCCAATAATATCCCAATAAAAGTAATAATAAATAAACTGATATCCTTTGTTCTAATTCATCAATTTCATCAAGAAAATTTCCGGCAAAGTGCTAAAAAGAGCTTTCAACTCACAGTAAGAAATACACTTTTCATTGTGACTTAATATAGACACACACACGTATGCACACATTCCTAAAGCAAAATTTGTTTTACATTTTTGTGTTAAGCAATACATACTTTGCAATGCATTCTGAAATTTTTTATTCTGTTCTAGTCTTTAATGTTTACCCTGCCCATTCAAATTATTTCATGATCCACTTATTGGCTTTATTGGGTCATGATCTATAGCTGGGAAAACATTGCTCTAGAATTTACCAGTTTTGTACCTATATATATATATATAGGAGAGAGAGGTTTATTTTAAGGAATTGGTTCATGCAAATATAGAGGCTGGCAAGTCCAAAACCTGCAGAGCAGGCCTGCAGGCCAAAGACCCAGGGAAGAGCCAGTATTGCAGTTCGATTCCAAAGAAGTCTGCTGACGGAACCTCCTCTTGCTCAGTCTTTTTATCTATTCAGGTCTTCAACTTATTACACGAGGCCTACCCACATTACGGAGAGTAATCCACTTTACCTAAAGTCCACCAATTAAAATGTTAATCTTATCCAATAATACCCTCACAAAAACAGCCAGATACTGTTTGGCCAGAGCCAAGCTGATGGGTAAAGCAAACATCACGTTCGTCATCCTCCTGCTGTGAGGCTGGAGACCAACCAGCTGGTGTTTCTGAGCCTCTCAGTTCTTCCCTTAGTAGGATGGGCATCTTCGTACTGCCTCACAGTGTTATACAGATAACTGAATGGGGTAAAGCCTGCAAGGCACTCAGTTGGTAAGTTATATGGTGATAAACATTTCAGACATGTGACTATAGTACTTATACACTGGGCTTTTAAGAAATGTTCCAGAAAGGAAATGCCACTGTGAGGTATTTTCTTGATTTGTTTCACAGTGTTCTTCTGACAGAGAAAGGCAGTGTGAACACACCAGGAAATCCTCTAAATGCATGGATTGCCTTACAATTCAATGTTATTATGGTCCCTTTTCATAAAGTGGGCTCTATAGCATAGCTTTTTATTCCTTCAAACATCTTTTTAAAGAAGAAAAAAATACCTCATTCATTCAAATTGCTTTCCAGTTCAAAGTATGCGGGACTGCAAATCCCTGGTCACCTCAGCAGCTCCAACCTCCCCAAATAGCATGTTTCCCTGTCACTTAATTGCCTCTCCTTGAGACCATACATTGACTAGGGCTGCCTTCCACAGAGGCAGGCCCTCACCTGCTACATCTGATCAAGGTCCCTCCCTGGTCTGGGCCACCACCAGGCCCTCTTGTACCCCAGGAACCCTCTCCATACACAAAGACTTGATCTCCCTGGGATTTAATCCATGGAGATTAAAGCTTTGGTCTCTGCAGGAAAGGATATCTCCAGGAGTTCTGGCAGGATGGAAGAGCCCAGAGAAGTCTAATTTAGCAGTACCTGGGTGGGGAGCATGTGTGTGAATGCTGTAGGAACAGAGAGGTGCCCTGGAGTATGAGAAAGGGAAGAGAGGATCCTGAGCATAAAGGCAAACTTCCCTTACTTGGAAATCTCACTTAAAATTGGCCTTCATTGAGCCTGGAGACCTAACTGAGGACTCTTTGTTCCAGCTTCTTGGGAAATCCTGGGAGGCAGCAGGCACTGTCACATGGGAACCAAAGACTTTACATATTCTTTTAACATGGGAATCAACTTGAAAAATGCTTAAAGGGTGTTCATTATTGGAGGAATAAATTCCTTATTGACTAGGACACCGATTGCCTTTTAGGCTGTGTATGGTTGTGCCATTCACTCGCTAAGCAAAAAAAGAAAAAAGTCATGGGAAAGATGAGCATTAGCTTCAATCCTGCACTAAGTAAGCCTTCAACAGTGTTCTTTCTGGGTGACTTTCAGTTGCAAGGAGGAAGACTTCCAGGAGAGCCACTCAATGGTCATCAGAAGAGGTATAATAATATGTAATAACTAAGATGTACATAGCTTTTTAGATATTGCATCAATTATCCCAGTACATTTGCATACCATTCCTGCAAAGGAGGAAGGACAGAGTGTTGGTTAATTGCACTTCCAGAGAAGCTAATACCTTGCACAAGCCAAGAACTGCTAGACCCAGATTTCAAAAGTGCCTCATGCTTGTTCTGTTTTTCACATTATAACTTAGGCATAGGAGAGAGATTGCAAATGGATATTTAACTAAAAGTGAGGAGCAAGCATTTTATCAAAAATCCTGACTCTGAGTAAAGAAAAAAATGTTTTCAGTCCCTTAAATACCACTGCAGTAATGCTATAAATGATTGCGCAGCATACTCGAGCTTCCATTAGGTGTTTTCTTAGCCTTGGTAGTAATCATGGAAACACGTATTTAAGTTAATAATGATATGCCATTTCACACATATATGCCATTAGGTTAGCAAATTTTTAAATCTGATACTACCAAATGTTGACAAGAGTAAGAATAAATAGGAATTATTATATGCTGCCTGTGGGAGTGTGAATAGATACAACTATTTTGGAGAACAATTTGATAATATTTAATGGAGTTGAAGATGAACATACCCTATGACCTAGCAATGTCATTCTTAAGTGTTTTCCCTGCAAAAATGTCTATCTATGTGTTTAAGGTAGCATTTATAGGACTGTTCATTGCAATACTCTTTATAGTGGTTGAAGTTGGGTTTTAAAATTGGAACAGACCTATGACCATTCACTTAATGATTTATCCACCCATCCATCTATCCATCCATCCATCCATCCTTCCATCCATCCATCCATCCATCCATCCATCCATCCATCCATCCATGTGTGTATGTGCTTGCATGTATGTGTATATGTACCAGACACAGTTCTAGGTACTGGACATGTAGCAGTGAACAAGAATAAAAAAAATACCTTGTCTTCATTTGTATTTTGGTGGGAACAAGCAATACATGAGAAAACTAATATATAATTTTAGAAAGGAAAAGTGCTACGAAGCATAATTAAAAAGACTTGAGAACTAGAAATTTTCAAAGTTGGAGAGGAACACATTTTAGGTTTATTGGACAGTCTGGGAGGCCTCTTTGTTAGGGCAACATCTAAACTGATATTCAGCTGAACTTGGGGAGGGAGAGCATGCGTAAAAGAGAATCATTTGAATCCCTGGGGAGTCATGAGTATTAGGGCGTGAAACCCACAGGTAAAGGGGTTTTGAGGTGGGAATGTGTCTGGCATTTTTTTGGAACTCAGATTTGCAAAGAATAACCAAAGGCTCAAGGGGAGTGGAGAAAAAATAAATTAAGGAGCAATTCAGTTCACTGATAGTGGCAAGGGTGTTTTTTAGCAGGGTGTGCAGCTCAACTCAATAAGCAATCTAAGACAGAAGAAAAGGAAAAAGATCACCTAGTTATAGATTGTTACAGAATTGTACCAAGAATATCAGTGATGACTGACATTTAATAACTGCTTACAATATGTTAAACACTGCGCCAACCTTTTTTCATATATTAATTCACTTAGGTGTTTATAATACATTTAATAGTTTGGAAAAAAAAATTTAAGGTGGGTATTAGAATCCTCAACTTACAGATGAAAAAACTGAAGTTTGAAATGCTTAAGAAATCTTCCCAAGCTGACCTAGTTAGCAAGCAGCAAAGTCAGGACTTGAGCCCAGCTCTGCCTTTATTTTAGGCGTTTAGCTGCTCCATCGAAAACCCAGGATGCTGGTGTTGCAAGAGCTATTCTCTTCCTTGTCAGTGACGTGACAACAAAGACTGAAAAGCAGTCACCATTTGGACAACGTCCATTTTGATGCCCACTTCTCCAGAGGTCATGTATGCATCCCATTTCCTTAAGCTGATTCCTGGGCCAAGAGAAGCCAAAACATGGAGCCGAAAAGAATTTTCCTGGAGTATGAAGCAATGTTGATCCTCTAACATCTTCCCGTGCTGACAGATAGTAATCACACTAGTAGGGGTGAGGATTTAATAATGTGGGTAACTGTTGAATAATCACGGCATTGTATACTTGAAACCAATAAAAGATTGTATATCAATTATACTTCCGTTAAAAAATAAAAAAACCTTAGAAAGAAAAACAAAAGAATGGCTGAAATTCTGCCCCATCTTTGCTTCAATCTGTTTTCTCACAAATTAAGGAACAGTCCTTTACATTGCTCTGAAGGGCAACATCTGTCCCTAACATGGGGTCCCCAAACATCAGCAAGGGAGGACAAGAATAACATACCAGTTTCCTTTCACATGCTCACTCGAGTCACTTGAAGTGGCTCTTTGGAGATATGAGTTGAAAAAGGTTCTGAGAATTACAGCAAATGCCATCAGTAGATACAACAGGTGAACAACCTGAGTTAATGAATTCAATTTATTGGCACCTGTCTATGACCACACCAGCAGGAAAAAAGTGTGGGACATCTTATATTAGATGCTCTTGAACATGCAATTCAGTACTCTTTAAAGCAGAGCTCAATTTACTACTGCCCTGATCTCATCCTTTGTGGCACAAACCCCTCCCAAATGCCTCTTCAAACTTTCTTCACAAGCAGATTTTATCTAAATCACATCTCTTGTTCTCTTGATTATTATTTTCCTCACTGGTACATGTTTTTTTCTGTTATAATATAACAAGGGGCTCTGTTACCTAGGTGACCAGGCATGATGTCTGTCCTGGCTCATCTTTGCTGGCGCTTGTCTGTGCTTGGAGGGGACCCTTAAAGTCTCTCAATTCACTCCTAGGGACACTAATGAAGTCTCCTTTCTCTCTGCCAATAGACAAGGGATATCTTATCATTAGGCCATATTTACTATAATTTCCAGTAGTGTATCTATTTATTTTCAATACCTCAATGCAAAATTAAAAGTTTCACAAGCCCTCATATTTATTTATAAGATAACCTATCTTATCCAACTGTAGCTTAAAATTTTACAACTTTAATGATATTTCAACACATTTTATTTCTACTTCTGACACAATTCTCTTCTCTAATGTAGAAACTTCCCATTCTGATGAATGCTTCCAAATGTACCATACTAAGTTTTACAGGTCATATCTTAATTGGAATGCCACATTGAGAAAGACCCTAAAGATTGACCACTATCACACCTTCATTTTATAGATGAGGAAACTAAGGGACAGAACACTGAGGTCCAAAGTGTAGGAACTACATGAGAGTGATAGTAATAAATGGATGACTAGTAATTCATGAACTCATTTTTTTCCTTTATTCATTCAGAATATATAATCACTACATGCCAATCACCGTTATAGGCATTAGGAAGTGAGCAATAAAATAAATAAATATTCTTATCCTCGAGAAATAGTTTCATCTGAACAATCCAGAAGCTTAATCAAGAATCAAACCCTAAAGTCTTAAAGTGATTCTTATCAAGGCCTATGTTTGAATAGCCACACTTGCATTCAGAAACCAAAACTAAGGTTACAAGACTTGAAGTAAGGAGTTATGATTTTAGTCTCATTTGAATCAAAAACTAGCTAGATTGGATGATTGTCTTGATTCCTCTGGTCTTACCTTTAAAACAGCAGTACAGGGCTAGATAGTCTTAAAAGTATCTGTCCTTGCAAATCCAAAGACTAAGGTTTTCATTCAGAATCACATAAGTAATATGAAACCTTTAAGTATACAGGTGTCCAGGCTCAATACTGGTCTGACTGCATCATAATTTCTATGGATGGGGTCTCCTAGAGGGAAGGGCTTCTGCTGAGTCTTCGACTCCAGGTTCTGATCCTCACAAGTGCCCCTTGAATGATTGCTTCTTATCCTAATTGTCTATTCTTTATAACTACTCCCTAACATTGACTGTCATGAAAATGTTTGAAAAAATTAACTTGAACACTTTTGGGAAAAGCCTGAATGTTCTGTAGCCATGGTGAAACAGCAGCCATCAAACAGATTTTATACTTATTTAGTTAATCAATTACAGTTCTCTCATACCAGTAAAAGCAATAATTAAACTGATTTTATATCCATGATTCACTTCAGTGAACAAGCTTCCTAAAACCAACTAATCAGGAATGGAATCTTCTACAAGTCATCCAAGTGGGCACCCAAATTTCCCATACATCCAGTGAACTACAGGCTCATCTAAGTAATCCTGTTTCTACGACTGACTTTAACCCACCCAGTCCTGCTGAAAAGTCCACCAATCCCTGAACACCATTCTTCCTAAAACACTATGTAAGCTCAGACGTTCTGGTTTGCTTGGAGAGACTGTATAATGAACAACACTCTCCCTTAGTGAGCAGTGACCTGAGCTTTCTGTCTTTATGTCAGATGTTGAGTTGTGATACTATATGTAGGCAATTCCGGATGGGCCGCCAGGATCACGGTAAGCTTTGCACAGAATTCCTCAACCGGAATGCTCTTTGGTTTTCTTGTACTAAACTTCTATTTTCACTTAAACAGTAATTTGAACCGTAAATTGTCATGTTGGACTCTCACTAATGACTTCCCTCTGTCATACTACATACATTGCAAAGTGCTTTTCAGTTTAATTTGGAAACCTTTTGATTTGAAAGTACACTATCTGGTAATTGGCTTTTTGCCCATTAATATGCTTATTCTTCACTGGTTACTTTGTATTTTATTTATCACATGCATATTTTATTGGTTCGTCTCTTAATATAATGTTATGTGTGTGTGTGTGTGTGTGTGTGTGTGTGTGTGTGTGTGTGTGTGTAGTCTCCACTTTGTGAGTGGATGGCTGGGGTTCTTTTGTCCCGGATTGTTTTATTTCTGCGGCATATATAAGAAGAGTGCGTTACATAAGCAACAGATGAAGGAATAGTCTTGGTAAATCTCCAACCTCTCTTGCCAATTCATGAAAGCAGGTCACTTTGTTTAGCTCATATTCCACTGTCCACACTTGTATTTTTTAATCATACAGTTCATTCTTAGCCTCTGCATACTTAGAGAACCCAAATATTATTCATAAACACACATTCTTGACCAGCTATCGTGGTCTTTTTCTTGATTGTCAAGAGTCTATCTACAGCAAAGCCATAACCTGCTCCAGGCCAAATAGCTGCTTTTTCCTAGAAATTCTCACCACAATACTAAGTTTTGTGCTTATCTTGGTGAATGGCAAAATTATTTTTACTTTGAATAACAATGGCTATTATGTGGCACTTTTTAACATGCCAAACTTTAGAGGAGTTTCAGAATAAAAAAGGAAGTAAAAAATCAATCATTCAATTGTCAGCTCTTTCTAGCTGTCTGCTAACTTCAAATGAACAAAATGCTGACTTCAAGAAAATCTCTTACAAAGGCTCTCTTGTTCACTTCTGTACAACTTTTAGAAATCTACACTTGTGCATCTTTTTCTTTACCTATCTTATCTTATCCTCCAATTCCTTCTGCTCTTTTTTCCCATCTCCTAACTGAGCATCCCTTTTTGTTGGTGGGGGACAGCGGGGGGCCCTTCTGGAAAGGAACAATCACATTGCTCACAAACTCTATTTTAAGTTCTTACATCAAAAGGCGATATATGAAAGCTGCATTTAAATCCAGGTCTAGAGAAAATTGAGGACTTTATTTAAAAATTCTCCTAGGCCTTTAGAAGTTATATCAGAATCTGCTATAGAAATCAGGTTTTTGCTAGATAGTCCTCATCCTGGATGGTCATAGCTGTCCTAATTGTTCGCTAAATGGTTGGCCCTATAGACAGGGAAAATTGTTAGAAGTAGCAAGGAGGGAAAGACTAGGAAAGAATTCACATAGCCCTGCTATACATATTTTTTAAATGTCCCTGACAAGGCAAAAATAAATATGTAAGAGGAAATGTATTACATAAAAGCAATTTAAGAAGACTTTCTACTAGAATTAGATTGCATAAGGATTAAAAACCATAAGCCAAATAAAGGTCAATCTATATATTAATCAATGATAGTCTTTAAAATACAGTCTTTAAAACTCCAAAAAAGTATTTCGTGTAGACAAGATGGCTTAAGAAAAGAAAAACTTGTCTTCTCTTTCCATAGATAAGCTCAGACCTAATTAGAGTGCTTTATCAGAAAAAAATGTGTTATTTGCAATTCAGAATATATCCAACATGTAACTGAATATTTCCAGACTGTTAGAAGTCAACTACCTAGAAATGAAAACAAACTTCAATTTAATAGGTAGAATTTACTTTACAAATAGAACTTCCAGATAAAATGCTCTATAAAATAATTACCATTAGAAGTTCCAGGAAAACATCCTGGATGTGACTAATATTTTTACATTCATTATATGTGATAAAGAAGTAAATAATTAGCTATAATTCCAGAATTCTAATGGATAAAAACCCCATGTACAGAGTTAGAATAATTAGTACAGAGCATATAAGAATCCAGATAAATTTTTCTCAGATTATCATAAATTTCTTTTTTTTATTTGTATGTTAGGCTATATTCTAGAGCTTTGGGTTCAACGACATGGTACACTTCAAAGACCCACTGCTTGCTTTAGATTATGCATTAATCCAGTAGCCAAGGCTTATCTTCTTTGCCTCAGAGTAATTTCAGTCTCAGCTAATAATTCAAAGTACTCTTAGATTTGATACCAGTATCACCTTTTAATCTGATATAATGTGTAGCACAATCCCTATTCCTAATTTAAAACAACCAACATTTTCCTGCTTGTCAACTACCTAATTATGAAATATTGTTACTGTCTCTCAGTCTAAAAACTCTCTTACACTTACCTAATGAGAGGAAATTTCTTGATTGTGTTTCCATGTTCAAGAAGTACCTATGTCCAGAACAGATCTTTTGATGCTCCCTTAAATTTTGACTTAATATATTTTCATTGCTACATCATATCTGAAACATGAAAAGGAATAATACCAGGTTGGATATGCAGTAACAAGTTCAGGCTCTCTGTAGAATCTAATCCCTTACTAGAAACCAAATTGATTCATATAGTTGAAAAATGGTCTTTTTGCACACATCAAATAGTTAAAAACAAAAGCGTAAATATGTTCTCTGTAGCTAATGTAATTTTGAAATAGTTTAACTATCTTAGGCTGATGTTCAAACTGAAACGTTTCCTTACCATGCACCCTGCCCCGCAAATTGTTATCTTAAAGGTTAAGCTACAATGCGTTAGCATGCATGCCATCATGCAAATATGTTTCCCTAAATACAGTCCTTACCTGCGAGCCTCTAATAATATAAAGACAATTCCATGGAAAAGTTAAAGGAATCACTAGAGACACAAATTTTGACCCAAATTCTAAAAATATACAGGGAAAAAATGGGTTTTAAGGTCCATGAGAATAATATCTATCAAAGCCAAAATCGCTGCTTTCTAACACTGAATAAAACCTTGAATGGACACTTGCCAAAATGTTCCAGGAGATTTCCCACAGTAGGGGGAAATTGTCCACGATATAAAACACTGATGTGGAAACTTTTCTAGAAGATGTGGCTAATCTATGCTCTACCTGTGACTAAAAACTGTAAAGGTTAGACGTGGGATGGAACTATGATCTGAAAGAAACTTTGAGCATCTCCAAATGGACTTTACACAATAGTGTCCTGCTACAGCTTCCTCCCTTCATGAATATGTTTCATAGCAATGTTTATTTTCTGAATGGGAAGAAGTACTCTATTGTCAAAAGTCGTATCACTCAGTGCCTAGAAAACAAGCAATAACAGCAAGTGATTAAATTTTGTGTTTCTTACATGTAGCCTAACAATTTATATAGACAGAGATGGAGCAACACTTTACAGATACTTGTGAATTCTACCTGGCATTGCTGCTTCTTTTGAAATGCCACTGTCATTATCAGCCCCAAACCTCTGAAAACATGGAGAAGGTCTTCTCTCAGATTTGTAAATTCGCAACAATTAGAGACTTAAAATTCCGAGAAACAATTGGTCCAGGGAAGTACAATAGCTAAAGCTAAATTCATTGGAACAAACTGATGACATCGGTAGCTTTCACCTAAACAGTTAGTGAAAATGGTCACACTCTACCTACTATTTGTTCATTGTGCTTTTTAATTTTTTTGGTCACATCTACCTATTCACTGGCTTCAGTTTATGTACTTCTAACTTAGAACCACCAAAAGTAGAATCACAGAGTTGGGGACTTGTTTTCCTGAAAAAAAAAAACCTGTAAATCTTAAATTGTGGTTCCAGAGTACCTTTAAGTCCCTTCTCATAAATGTACAGTTAAACTTGCTTGTCTAACAGCTTTTTGATGTCTGTTTTCTTAAGTATTAAATACTTCTATGTAGTCACTCTCTATACAAATGAATCAACAACTAATTCAAAGACAAAAATAGGAGAAAATCATACTGATCACAGTTGAACTAAAATTACTACCTTTGTAAATGAAAAAATCTTCAAGGAGAATCACACACACACACACACACACACACACATGCATACTATACTAAACATCATTCATAGCCAACAGTTCATAATATGGTACTGAAAAACTGTTTATTAACTTGACTCAACTTAGTGAAATACAATATTCACGCCAGATCCCAAATATATATTGTCCTGAATGGAGTACTGGTAAGCAGTTTAGGACACTTTACTGCCAAAAAATAAAGATTGTTAGAAGCACCTATATAACAGAGTTGAAAAAGAAATTGGCTGTGGAGAATAAAGAAAAACAAATATTCTTAACAGGTTGTTAGTGGAAAACCTAAGTGAGGGGAATATGGTGGTTTCTTGTAATAATCCTAGAGGAGAAAAATAAATTTAATCTTTTTTTTAAATGTAAAGAAGAAACTACCAGAAAAACATGGTAACAGAGATGTTATGGGAGAAAAATACATGGAAAAGCAAAGAAACTAGAAGAGTTAGACAATTTTAAGAAAAAAAATACATAGTGGGAGGAATCTGTCTACCTGATTTCAGAACTACAGCCATTAAAACCGTGGTATTGGTGGAGGTATAGCCATATAGATCAAGAGGACAGAAAAGACCTGTACAGAACTAGAAATAGACCCAAAGAGATAAATAATGATTTTTGACAAAGGTGAAAAAGAAATCCAATGGGGGAAAAAATCTGAATAATCTCAGACTAGCTAAAGAGTTCTTAGATTTGACACCAAAAACATGCTGCATAAAAGAAAAAACTAATAAACTGAACTTCATGAAAAATAAAATCTTTTTCTCTATAATAAACTGCAAAGAGGATAAAAAGATTAGCTCCAAAGAGAAAATATTTACCAACCACGTATCTGACAAACGACTAGTATCAAGAATATATCAAACCTCAATGGTAAAAAAAAAAATCATCCAATTAAAATATGGGCAAAAGAATAGGACATTTTAATGAATAAAATACACAGTACAAGTACAAAATCAGTACATGAAAAAGTGGTTCAATATTATTAGCCATTAGAAAAATTCATATTAAAACCACAATGAGATATTACTACATACCTATCAGAATGACTAAAATAAAAAAAAACATAGTGACAGCACTAAAATGCTGACAAGGATACAGTAAAATTGAATCACTCATACATTGCTGGTTGGAATGTAGAGTGGTATAGCCACTCTGGAAAACAGTTTGACAGTTTCTTAAAAACTAAATATGCAACTACCATATGATCTAGCAATTGCATTTATCCCACAGGAAAGCACAAAAAAACAAAACCTGTACACGAATGTTCATAACAGCTTTATTCAAAGTAGCCAAAAACTAGAAACAACCCAGATGTCCATCAATGTGTGCGTGGTTGAACCATCTGTGGTTCTATCCATACCATGGAATACCACTCAGCAATAAAAAGCAATCAACTATTGATACATGCAAAAACCTGGATGAATCTCCGGAGAATTATGCTGAGTGAAATGGAGCCAATCCCGTAAGTTTACATACTGAATAATTTCATTCATATAATATTCTTGAAATGACAAAATTATAGAAATGGAGAAGCGATTAGTAGTTGCTAGTCATTAAGTCAGAGGTCGTGGGTAAAGAAAAATTAATGATACTATAAAAGGAAAACTTTAGGGACATTTATATGATGGAAATATTCTATATCTTGATTGTATCAGTGTTAATGCCATTTTTTTATTGTACTACAGTTTTGAACGATGTTACCATTAAGGGAAAAGGATAAATGGAAAACAGTATCTCTCTGTACTATTTCTTACAATTGCATATGAATCTATAATGATCTCAAAGTAGAGTTTTTTTTTAATCAAGAAGCATTCATAAATTACCAAGCAACTGTTTCTTTTTAAAAATACTATAAAAATATTTTTCTGGTTCTCTTTTAATTCAAAAGTTTAAGAAGCCAGATTTCCCTATTACTCTCAGTTAATGTAACAAATAAAGGGCCTTTATATCAGGGCACATCTAGGGTCAAGTTCCCAAATCTGTTTTGGAGCTGGTTTCTGATAATTGGACATCTTGCTCTTCAAGTAGGGATAATAATACCGATTTCACCAAGTTGATAGGAGATCTGCATAGTTAAGACATGCAAGCATACACCTATATTGCGTCTTAGGTAGGCTATTATAATAAAAACATTAATTCTAAAATGCTCACATGCAAAAAAGAATCCTACTATAGCTCATGAAGCTATGTGCATTTTTGTGTAATGGTATGTCTGTGTCCATGTGTGTATTTAATAATATTACTGCCACATAAGTTAAAAAATGGATATTTCAGTAGGGGTGATTGTCAGAACAAATGACTTTCTTTTTTAAAAATTGCAAGCACAGAGAACATTGCCTAGTAAATTATATGGCTCAACAAATGTGAATTCCTATCTCTTTCCCATTCTGAGTAATAGGAACTCTTACTTTATTTTGCACATAAAACCAAATGTAAGGAGGAGAAGATTGCCAAGATATGCCTGCAATACAAATTGCCTTGGGAAATGAAAATTAAGATGAGTTACTAGGGTAAAAAGTAATCCTCCTAACAGAGGTCAAAGAGACTGAGAAATGGTCTTTACAGGGAAAGCTTTCAGTAGGCAGGGAAACATGAAACAGAGGCCCTGGTAGAGTAACAGTCAGTTTGACCTGTTATGTGTTTACTACATCAAGTTTATTTGTTGTCCTGATTACAAGCCACTAAGGGGAGATCGGGAGTGGAGGACTCTCTGCTCTCAGACATTTATTCTAGGTTCTTCCTTTTGCCACCTGGCCCTGACATAATGTTTCAAGCACTGATAAACTGACCTTTTTTGACCTATAGCATTCCCTAGGATGGGAGGTGTCTTGCCATTGGGTTTCAGCCCCCGGCAAGTTCGCTATGGAGTCAGTGTGACCAAAGAAATTGACAGCAAAATGTTCTTTGGGTGAAAGGGTTTATTACCTGGCTTGTTCTCCCAGCGGTAGGTCGAGCACTAGCGTCTCTGCCTCTGCCCAGAGCACTGGACCGAGCTCTCTATATAGCACAATAATAGCTTATTGCCTAAAGGTGTGGAAGCGGTAGCCTAGCAACAGGCCAATTACATCATCAGGTGGTTTAAATTCAGTGAGGATCCTGGCCATAGGAACCCCAACTTCCCCACAGGAGGATATTGAAGGAAATATATATTTGGAGTCAGGTGGTAAGGGAAAATATACGAGAAATGTAAGGTGCAATAAAAGAAGGTCAAAGTAGGAACACTAGAAAGTTAATTTCCTGGATCCAAGTGTTATTGGATTGTATGTTGCTCAGCAATCCACTGGGACAGGTGAAGAGCTCCTCATGGGAAAAAGGTGAGCTAAGTGGATGGCAACACCAGATGATGAGTAATAGAGAGACGTCTGAACAGGCAAAGGTCTTCCTTAGTGTTAGGTAGAAAGATAGACATGAGCAGCCAGGGAAGGGGAAGATAAGGTTCAATGAAAAAACCACGCAAACTCTGCCCAGGTTGGGGGTCCCGTGTAAAGACAACAAAGGCTTTGCAGGGAGATAAGTCCTTGCCTATTGGGACCAGGCCAAACTAGTCCCTACCAGTTCCCAATATGGGCACAATCGAACAAAACTAAGAACTGCGCAAATCACACCTCACCATGGGAAGGGACGTGCTCACTGAGAGGGATGGCTATAGAAATGACCTGTAAACCACATAACCCCACCTTGTCAGAGAGGCGCCTCCTAGCTAGAATACAATATAAAGGCCTCCCGCCTAACGGATAGAGACTTCGTCTACTTTAACTCTGTCCCACTCCTCCCTTGGAGTGTACTGAAACAACTTTCACTCTGCTTTGCTCTGTGTCTCTGTGCCTTTCAATTCTTTGTTACACCAGGGATAAGAACCAAGGAGAACAAACTCAGACCAATCACGTTAGTAACCCCTGGATGCCTTGGTCACCTGTTTCTATAATGCACAAGATTTTGTTGCCTGCTAACAAGAAGCCTCAAACGAATCCGCTTCTCTAGAAAGCCTATTTCCATTTAATGGGAGAGGCAGCCACCTGCCCTAGTACCAGTACCTCCTGCAGCAAGGTTGGGGTTGCCCTGGAAGCTGCTTGTTGATTTATGGAGTGACTTTCCTACATCCTGCCTCTCCTATAGGTTTACTAGAATTAACCACATAAAATCAGATTTCAAACTGGGTTGAACTTCAAGAAGATATTGCTTATAAATTTCTCTTCCCCCAAATCAGAAAGGACCACCTGTAAATCCAAGATCCTTTATCTATCATTGTAAGTAATCAACCCTATATACTTGTACAGCTCATTACAATTGGCCAAGCACTTCTCCACAGTTCTCTTTAGAGCCACATAAAATCCTTTCCAGGTGGGGCAGATGTTATCATACAGTGATTGTCTATCAGATGGGGAAACTGAGGCTTGAAGAAAATAATTGCCTAATGTCACAGAAGAACGAAGTCAGAACTAGATATTCTGACCCTCCTAATAGCTCTGATTTTGAACCAACAGCCAAGAATACACAGGCATTTTGAAGATGTGGATTGTTTTCATTATTCTTCACATTTTCTTTCCCTGTGGGAATGGAGGATTAAGATGGTATTCATTGGGATGGCCTTTACTTTAGGAGGCACCTTGGAAAGCATAGATTCAGTCATGGCCACAGGGCTGCAAGAACTTTAATCTGGATTGGGAAGAGACATACAATCCTTGGATCATTTATGATTCTCAAAGGGCCATAGGAACCCCAACTCTGAATATATGTTGAAATGAGGGTAGAGACAATAATTCCAATGAAATTCCAACAAAATACATGCCACTGGGAGCTAGAATATAAGCAGAAGATTTTATGGTGATGGCCATTATAAGCAAAAACCTGTGGAATTAACAGATTTACAGACAAAGGAGGAGAGGGGGGTGTGGGGCTCTTCCAATGGAGCAACAGTCTGAGCAAAGGCATGGAGTGGGCCATACGATCTGGGACTACAATAATTGGTATTAGAGGTTAGAATGAATACTGCAGTGTATATTTAAGAGAGGCAGCTCTGAAATCAGATTGCTGGAGTTCAAATCTCCATACCTTACTGAACAAGTTACATGACACTTTCTCCATCTGTAAATGGAGATAATATTAGTATTAATCTCAAAGAGCTTTGTGAAAATTCAACATCATAGTACATAAAAAGTCTTTCAGTAGAATAGTACTTACGCTTAACTGACATTTAAAAAATACCTGTTACCAGTTTTTTAAAAACAGGCCACATGGTTAGGGAGGTAGTTGGACTTGGAGTATGGATAACGTAACCATATAATTTATCATTTAAATCATTTAGCCTTTGAAATGAAAGGGGATGCTATTAATGATTATGCCAGGGCACCAAGTGTAAAGGAGGAACTATTCAAGATAAGAAGATATGATGAGCCTAAATATAGGAAACCTTACTCCAAAAATTTCCTTGTTTATTCAAATTTCCCAAGTGTATTATAGATAAAATTCCATGATCAAATACAACTATGCAGGCTGAGAAACTGTAAATTATTTCTGTAATATAATCCAAGGTGTTGTTTTGGACCAAGAATGTTAAAGGTGGAAGAAATCTTGGAACTCACCAAATATTCCTTCCACATATTCAGTTTTAGAAGGGACTTCACTGACTGTAAGTGCTGATAGGTGGTCTGTGATTTCAGAAGGCAACACTGACACAAAGGGCCCCCAGCCAGAGCTGGACAGAACTTTTAGAGACCTTTTAAAGTTTAAATTTTTTTAATTTAAAAAGACTTAAAAATTTTTACAGATTTCTAATTATTGTGAAAGTCCAGGGCTTATTATACAGATGAGGAAATTGCTCCCTATTGGCTAAGGGCTTCACTCAGGATTTCCTCATGTCCAGCTTAGGCTTTTTTTTAACACATCAGCATTGCCTGAAGTACGTTCCATAGAAAACTAGTCCTGTACGATGCTCTGAAGGAGAGGGAGGAAGGGTGGGGACGGGAGGAGGCCATGGTTAAATAAGCTTAGGCAATGCTTTTTCTTATGTTACAGCACACTCTTGGAAATACACAATATACATTAAATAGTCTGAGAAGACCTTAAGTAAAAATCCAATTTAATTTTGTTCAACATGATATTTCCCAAATGTGTTTTACCACCAACCCCTTTTATCATCAATATAAATGAACATTCTGCAGACCTAGCACTCTGATGGCTCATGCTTTGCTAAGGACTGTACTACACAATTCAGTATCTTGTGAAGCACTTGTAAACCAGTCAGAACAATTAGAAAATTTTCTCATTTCAGATGACTTTACATGCAGTCATAAAATCCACGTCTTCAGTCAAATTCATTCCTTCAGATGGTTTAAGTAATATATTCCAACAATCTTAAGACAATTGGATATACTCAATTTACCCTTTCCTTATTAATAAAGAACTTGCCTTAGCTCTGTCAAAAGCAGCAATATTAATAAGATAATTTGGGCTTAATTAAATATCTTGTAATCTCAAAAAAAGGAAGAAAATACAGGAGGACTTTTGAATTTTAAAAGCAACAGAAGAATGCATTACAACAGAGAGGTTCGCCTTAAAAATATTATTTTAGTGTGTCCAAAAAATAAAGCCAATTAAATAAATAGTAAAAAGGATCTATAGTTAAATATGACAGCAAATGATACCTACGTTAAGTATGTAAATGGCTTGTGTAAATTTTAAAAGGCTTTCAAACAAACAACAGCAAAATCATAAAGAGGACAGCAGAAAAAGGACCAAAAATCTAAACAAAGGAAATAGAATGAATAAAAGACAGACTTGACTTCTCAATATCCAGCTTTGTGTAAGCTGCACTTTCTCCTGTATACATCAACTCTGCTAAACACTTTTCATACATTCATTTCCATCTTCGTACCCCAGCTGCAGAACAGGTCTGTGTGATTTGCAACCTAGAGGTACAGCACCCACAGGAGCCATTATCTGCTGTTTTATAATAGATTTTTGTTCTATGTAAGGAAACTTCCTCGTACAACTGGAAGTCTATTGTTCATTCTATCCGCAAGGAATACACAGGCACACTGCAGAGATGTTTTGAATTTGGTACCAGACCACCACAATAAAGTGAATATTGCAATAAAGCAAGTCAAATGAGTATTTTGGTTCCCAGTGCATATAAAAGTTATGTTTACATTGTACTATGGTCTATGAAGTGTGCGATAGCATTATGTCTAAAAAAGCAAGGTACATAGCTTATTTTTAAAAACTTCATTGTCAAAAAATGTTAACTGATTATTTGAGCTTTCAGTGAGTTGTAATAACTTATCACAGATAACTATAACAAACACAGTAATAATGAAAAGGTTTGAAATATTGTGAAAATTACCAAAATGTGACACAGAGACACGAAGTGAGTGAATGCTATTGGAAAAATGGTGCTGATAGACTTTCTCGACACAAAGTTGTCATAAACCTTCAATTTGTAAAAAATGGAGTATCTGGAAAGTGCCAATAAAGTGAACGCGATAAAACAAGGTATGTCTGTATGAAAGAAGGGACCTTTGGTAGACATAGTGACCCTAAAGTAGACTGGCTTCTAAGCATAATCTTCCAAATTCCCAGGACATCACTGCATGAGCTGATTTAAGAAAGAAACCAGATAAAACTGTCATCTCTGCTCTCCATTGGAAGTACTTGACTAGCTTAGTTCTTCATTTCTGGTTATTTGTCTTTTCAAATCTTCACTGTTCAATTCCAAAAAGTCACAAGCCCCCTGGTAAGTTTGGACAGTCTAGAATCTTCTCCAATGAGGTATACATATCAATCAATTGTTTGTCTCCCAGAAGTGGGAATTTAATTACTTTTCCCGGCTACTTCAGTTATCAGTTGCTACAGAGTGAACCATCCCCAAATTTAGAGGCTTAAAACAACGTTTATTATTTTTCATGGTTTTGTGCCTCCTGCCCATTTGAAGAGGCCTGCCTCTTTCTTAGGTTGCTCCTTGTCCTCCTTATACAGAAGCCCGTTTGCAAACCAAAGTTTCTAAGATTGATTTTATTACAGACATGGTACTAAAGAAAGAGAGGCTTCAAAATGTTAAATAATTTGCCTTAAGTTACATAGCCAGTAAATGGCAAAGCCATGATTTGACTCCCATGCTGACTTCAAAATATGTGCTTTTAATAACTATTTTATTAGTTATGTATTAGCAAGGCTCTCATCCTCTATGCCCCACTGATCTGAAGCCATGGCAGACTTGAGAACAGAGGAGGACCTGGAGATTCTAATTCCGGCTATGTACAGACACTAACACTGCAAATGGAAGAATAAAATTGTCAGGAAGAACTTCACTTGAACACTATCTACAGATGAGCTACCTTGGAGGCAATGTAGATGTTTTCTCTTTTTATCTCCTTCCTGTTTTCAAGATTATATTCAAAACACAATATTATACTTAACATATAAAAATAAAATAAACAAATTGAACTGGATGAATGGTTGTTAACAGGGTCCTTGGCAGGATTCTGTGAATCAACAGTTCTGTCCTCTTTATTGCTGAATATATTCCATTGCATCAATGTACCAGAGTTTTTAATCCATATTTTATCCACTCAGCTGTTGAAGAACATCTTAGTTGTTGTAGTTTTTGTTAATAATAAGTAGCTGCTATGAACACTTGTTTATAGGTTACGGCATGAATGTAAGTTTTCAATCTACTTGGGTAAATACCTAAGTTAAATCGCTAGATCCTATGATAAATGTGTTGAATTATATAAGAAATAGACCAATGGTTTTCTAAAGTGGCTGAACCATTTTTCATTTCCAGGATTAATGAATGAGAGTTCCTGTTGCTCTTCCTTCTCACCAATATTTGGTATTGTCAGTTCTTTGCCTCTAGCTGTTTTAGTGGGTATGTATTGGTAGTGGTAACTCAGTATGGTTTTCATTTGCATTCTTTAATGACTACTGATATTGAGTGTCTTTTAATTTGCCTATTTGCTATTCAATACCTTCTCTGGAGAAGTACGTTTGTCCATTTTTATTGAGTTGACTGTCTTCTTTTTTTTTTAATTGTGAAAACAACTATTCATTTATTAAAAACAAACTTCAGAAAAACATGCCTGCTAAAACATGGTTAATTTTAACAACAGGATGTCAGCAAAAAGTGTGCCAAGGAAGCAAGAATATCAGTTACTAAGTAATATTATATCTGCTTCATCAATTATATCCCTGGTTATTTTGAAAATATAATGGTAACTCTAAAGACTTTAGACATAGTCCTGGGCTATATCATGATTTGCCTTTCATGTTTTATTGATTTCCAACATTTAAAGTATAAGCCGAAAGTGTGATATTTTATGATACAGAATCAAATGCATATCCAAGGAAAAGTCCTCTCTTTTAATGTAGTCTATTGAATCATCCTGATTCTATGCTAGTATTTTATATCCTTTGTTGTTAGGTTTATCAACCATTTAAGCCTTCAAGACCAAATTGCCCACATATTTTTCAAAGAAAAAGATAACCATCCAAATTTTTTGAACACTGCATTTTTGACCCCTTTTCTTAAAAAGCGTAAAGGTTTAGTTTAATCAATACTGAATTTTTTTAATGTGCAAAAATCTAACTGTTTAAAGCAAATAAAAGGAACAAAAATATGGCACCATTGCAATAATCAAATGCCAATAAAAATGGCAGCAGTGCAAAGATCTAATCAAATCTCCCATGCAGCAGATTCAGAAGTAGAGCACCATGCAATGATTTGTTTTTAGCAAGAACAAAAACCTTAATAACAGGTAAAATAAATCAAATACTGTATTATATTGAATACTAAATAGCCATAATTAATTTTACAAACTCTCCAATATCATAACTACTCGCTTTTGAATAACTGTATGTAAGCCTCATTTTTTTAAATTAAATGTCTATGCTTATTTAACAAAGCTAATTGGAACAAATACATTTATGCAAATTTATATCCTAGAATACCAGCGTAAACAGGAGACATTAGTCAAGGAGGAATAAGAAAGTTCTATTCTTTTTGGTCATCGGTGTGATCAGGTGGCAAAGGACATGCTTTCCTCTTTGCTTTTCCTAAGCCACTGCTTCCTGCCTCTTCAGGAATCTGATTCTCTTTTTCAGAATCTTTAGCAGACAGCCTGAAGAATTCTCCGATTCCTTTTTGCCACTTGGGAGTTGGACGTACACAGACTGGATTCCCTCCTGCATACTTATTTTCAGCTTTCTTCGACGAAAGCGACGTGGCATTAGCGGTAGAGATGGAGGAACCAAGCACCTTCCTGGGGGCTCGAGAAGCCACAACTTTTTTGTAGGTGGCTGGGACACTGTTTGCTTTAGTCCGCACCATGTTCAAACGAGAACAGATGAGAACAAACAACTTACTTTCCAGCTAAGGATGTTTCACTGGACAAGGCCTAGAAAACCAATCTCCCGCCCGAGTTGACTGTCTTCTTATTGTTGAGTTTTAAGAGTTCTTTATACATTCTGGATACATGTCTTCTATCAACTATGTGATTTGAAAATATTTTCTCCCAGTCTGTGGCTTGTCTCTTAACACTGTCTTTCACAAAGTAAAAGTTTAAAGTCTAATGAAGTCTAACTGATCCTTTCTTTTCATTTATAACTTGCCCATTTGGGGTCTCATCTAAAAACTCATTAACAAATCAAAGGTTACACAGATCTTTCTCCTGCATTTTCATCATCTCATCCTATATACATTTGTTGATTAATTTGTTTCTTAAAAAATGTTTATTTTTCTTCTTCTTGTGTTGTAATTTGTATTTGGGAAAAAAACATCTTCTGTAGTATAGTACCAAGTGAGATATATAATTTTATGACTGGAAATAGACAAACAGTTTGCTATGTTTTAGCAAGGTGATGTGGAGTCACTTTAGCCAAAAATTGAGCTGGATTTGGGGCTTGGTGTTGCTATGGTTATAGCCAGAATAAACTTCAAATTCCTCTAGCAACATTTGGTGTTCAGGATGGGGGCTGGTCTATCAGAGGACTTTTCTGTGATTGCTTCACCTTCAACTGTAGGTCTTCCCCTTCATTTTCTTCTGTTTCTCCAAACATAATGTCCTTCTCATGCCCTTGACCTCCCCCAGTACCAGCCCAGTCTGTGTGTGTTTTGTATGTGGGGCCAGTGTGGGGTCTAGCTGTGCTTTTCACTTGTTGAGACTAGGCAGGTGTTCTGACCCTGAATCTCAGGGGTGGCACGTTCTCTTTATCCTTACCTACCACTTCGGAGGGATAGGTACTGAAACTATCCTCCCCAGTGGTCAGGGATCTTTAATGGTCTAGCCTTAGAACATATTTCATCCCATTCCCATTTTTTTTTCTGGTTCCCTTACTCTATTTGCAGAAGGTCTTAACCTTTGTCCTAGAGGCAATAAGCTTTGACTCCTTTCCCTCAATGCCTTAAAGCTTTTGTTCCAAAGGGGCAGTAGAGGAGAATGATCCATACAGGACTCTGTGCCTTCCCCTCAAGGTTGTATCATAAAGGTTGTTGAATCTACACTCTCACCCTAATCCCAGACTTCCTTGTGAGGACTCAAAGGAGACCTGTGGAGAGGAGCCTGAAAATGGATGCAGATTCCCTTTGTTCCAGAGGTTTCCAGGACACTATATACTATAGTGTCTCCCACTCAGCCTTGGCAATTTGTTGCGTTTGTTGAAATTTTTAGCTAAAATATTTCTGGCTTGCATGGCAGATGGCATCAGCTGTGAGTACTTATACCACACTTCTCCTAGGAGAGATTCATCTTTCTTGAGATTTCAAGTTACTAGTTAGTTGTCCTGCAACTTCATCTTTTTGGTAGACTCAAGGAAAGTTGTGTTTTACAAAATTATTATTATTTTTTTAATTGTAACAGAAAGATCTGTGCTCTTCCCAACTTTTTACATTCTAAATGGAAGCTGGAAATTTTTAGTTTTATTTTAAGTATAGAGAGCCATTTAAGATGTTTGAGCTGGGGAGTGAAAAATCAGATAATTTTTTAGAAAAATGAAAGTTATTCTGGCTGCATGATACCAAATGGATTAGAGGAAATGGGACTCCAGGAGCAAGTTAGGAGGCTGTTGCAACAATCTGGGCAAAATACCTATGCAAATGAGCAAGTCCCAAACACAGCATGGCATGGGGACTAAAAGACAGAGATATATTGAGAAGTTTAGGGTTTAACAGGATTTCCTGACAGATTGTGGATGTAGGTGCGTGGATGTATATTCATGCACTTAAGCATGCTGGATTATGGTGTGAAAAAGAGGGAAGATTAAAAAATTGTGTCCATGTTTCTAATCTAGACAACCAGGAAGAAGGTGCTAAAGGAGTCAAGAAAATTGTAAAACTGTCAGCAAAGCAGACATATAGAGAGCATATGGATGAGTGTTGTGCTTGTAGAACAGGTGGCCAGTTCACTGCAAAGACTTGACACAAGTATGATGGAGAACCTCAGCAGATCAGTAAATGACTGACAAATTAGTAAATGAATGAATGAGTGAGAATGAATGGAAATATCAGAGCTTCAGTTTGGAGCTATACCTATTTAATAGGACTAATTTCTTTAGTTTCTATTCCAGCAAGGGCAATAGGTTTTATGACAAATTTTATAGAATCCAGTGGGGATAACTTGTATAAACTGAGATCCTCCACACATCGTGAGCTGAGTTACCGCAGCCCTTCCCTGGTTCAAATGCTTGAGGAGCTTTCTCAATGCCTACCCATCACTGGAATTCCAAATACTGTGTGCTAATTGCATGGGACAACTAAAATGAAATGTAATTTGTTATAATCTGTCTGAGGCAACTTAATAAACCTGATATGTTAGCCTCAGATATGGGGACAATTAAGGGAAATTCATAGTGTGAAGGCATTTAAATATTTGTTAGGAATGAAGAGAACTATCTAATACCCAACTCTCTATTCCATCTTTCAGAAACAGAAAGGGATCATTATATCACAAAAAAGTTAATACAACAGTGATTGTTTTAGGAAGAATAATGAAGGCAGTCTTAATCAAGTCCATAGCATGATATCATGGGTTTCCTTCTTCCTGCCTCCCCACTGTAAGCATTGATGTAGCCCTACTCACCTAGCATGGAACTCTTTCATCACGTGCTTGGTATTTTGGAGACAAAGACAAGAATCCTCTCTTAGAGGAGTCGCAGCCTAATGGGAAAATGGCCACAGCAAACGTTTGCTCATGCAAAGTGATCAGTACTAAACTAAGAAGGGGAGGCAGCAAAAAGAGGGAAGGATGGAGTGTCATTGGACTGAAATTGTAGAACTTGGACTGGAATTATAGAACTTACCCATTCAAAAATAAACATTGTTCTTCAAAAAAATCACTGTAAGAAAAGGAATGCATGTCTTAACTATATTCTAATCACTTAAAATATTTTAGACTTTCCTTGTGAAGTTATCTTCAGAAAATAGCTGCAAGTTACAAAAAATTTTTGATGACTCTCTTTCATTTTTATCAGATTGTATTAACTAGTTCAGTACTTTCCAAAATGTATTTCCTTGAAGAGTTGTCAATACAGATGGCCCATGCTTTAGTAATCAAATATATTTAAGGAAAATCTACTTAATGCTCTCCTTATTGGATGTTCATTAGCAAATCCAAATCTCTGAGATGCCCTGCAGTAAGCTTATTTAATAACTTTGTAGACCTGTGCTTCCTCAGTTTACTCTATTTCATCAAATTTAAGACCCTATCTATTGTAAGATGCATCATTAATTTATGTAGATATAGAAAAAAATGTGCCAGTTAAACTGAGACTGGATACTTTCTTAATACTTAGAAGAATTTTTATTTTATACTTATTGAAATAATTATTTAGACAAATATTTTATTATACATTACTCTTGGATATATATGTGAAATAAATCATTTAAGGAATTTCCTAAAATTTCTAAAACAGGCCCAATTCTTCTGAGTCACTTTTTTATCTGAGTTCCTGATACCTATGTTTTTCACACAATATCATTATCTGTACTACCAAGAATATGCTGTTTTAAGCCTGCATCATTACTGTCTCCACGATTTTCAACCAAGCCACTGACATTTATTCTGTAAGTGCTGATATTTTTGTATAGGAAACACAAGCATATCAAAATTGCCACCTGACAGTGCTGGTAAGGTGCATTTTAATCTTAGAAATGATAAAATTTGAGGGAAAAAAATAGTGTGTTATAGAATCAGTGAAAAACATCACATGCCCACAAGGCTCCCTGTTCATGGATCCCACAGAACTAGATTTTTGGGAGCCTTTGAGAAGGCTGGTCTAGCCTGTTTGATCCAAGTTGGGTTACAGCTAAAGAGAGCCCATCTTCTATAAGATAAGCACCCTGTATCCTAACAGCATTAAACATGGTGCTCAGAAGAAAATTCCCAGAAAACATTACCTACATGGCTGTGAGTGCAGGACCTGAAGGCAGTCAGCCTCGGTTTTATTCTTGCTTGGCCACTTATTAGCTCTCATATCACGGGAAAGTTGCTTAATCCCCAAGTATCCGTTTCCTCACCTTTGAAGTAGAGATAATAAGGACACCTACTATGTAGGCTTACCCTGAGGCTTAAATTTAAAAAAAAAAGGTGTTAAGTCCTAAACACTCTCAGGAATCAACCCATTGTAGCTATTACTATTTTCTTAGGCATTCATGATGAGTAACCACCTTCCTCAGTTTAGCTCTGAAAGAGCAAATATTTCTGAAAATTAAAATACTCTTAAAGGATTAACAATTTCTCACATGAAGAGGTTTCCAGCAATGTGCTACAGGGTCTGATGATGATTACTGAGAGAGGCATTTTCAAAAGTACTTTTGGCAATAGCAACATTATCAAAATAAGGACAGGACCTCCCACATGCCTATTAGGAAAGCAAAAAGACTTACTGCAAAAAGCCATTCTGGTGTGATCACTACCATATCCCTCTGCACTGTAGGTAAATTGGATAGAAACTTTTTATCTGTTTTCTGCTCTCCATCTCTCTCACCTCTCAGGTCCAATCAATTTGAAAGTCTTATAGTAGGGGGAAAATGTTGGGGGAAAAAGTATCTTTTTTAAAGCATGAATTTCATTTACTAAGTATGTAACTTGGGCAAGTCAATTGATCTTTTGAGCTCTGGTTTCCTTTGTAGAATAAGGATGATAAAAGTGCCTATCTCTTAGGGTAGTTCAGTCATTCCATGTTACAACACATGTCAAACTCTGTAACCCAGTTCCAGGCACATAGTAAGCACTGAATAAATGGTAATGTTATTTTTATCATTATTATTACTAGCATTAGCATAATTGCGACAATTTGTTATTGTAATAAATTATCACAAATTTGGCAGCTTAAAACAATACGAAAGTACTCTTTTAGAGTTGTGGAGGTCAGAAGTCCGAAATACATCTCACTGGGTAAAATGAAGGTGTCGGCTGGACTGTGGATCTTATGAAAGCTCTAGGGGAGAGTCTGTGTCCTTGCCTTTTCCAGCTTCCCGAGGCCACCCACATTCCTTGGCTCATGGGTTTTCCACCCTCATAGCAGGCGATACTTCACTCTATCCCTCTGACATAGCCCAGGATGACATTGCCTCCCTCTTTCCCATATAAGGACCCCTGTGATTACACTGAGCCCACTGGGCTAATCTCCCCATCTCAAGGTCACAATATTAGCAAACTAAATGCCCCCTTTCCATGTAACACAACATATGTAGAGATTCCAGAAATGAAGACGTAGATATCTTTGGGAGGCCATTACTCTGCCTGCCGTAATCATTGTCACTTTGTCAATTATCTGCTGCTGCATAACACATTATCCCAAAGGGCAGTAGCTCAAAGTAACATTTATCATCTCACAGTGTCTCTGGCTCAGGAACTTGGGTGTGACTTAACTGGGTCCTTTGATTCAGGGTCACTTACAGGTGGCAACCAAGGTGTCCACTGGGGCTGCAGTCATCTCAGCGCTTGACTACGGGAGGCTCCAAACCAAGGCGCACTCACATGAGGAGGATTCAGTCCCTCATGGACCATTGACTAGAGGTTCCCCTCAGTTCCTTGCCACCAGGACCTCTCCATGGGGGCAGTTCACAGCATACCAGCTGGCTTCATCAGAGTGAGCAGTCCAAAGGAAAGAGAGAATGAGCTAATGAGACAGAAGTCACAATCTTTTGTAATAAAATTTCTGAAATGATCTTCCATCACGTTTGCCATATTTTATTCACTTGAAGCAAGTCAGGATCTTCACATGACCATGAATACCAGGTGGCAAAAAAATCACTGGAAGCCACCTTGAAAGTCTGCCTGCTGCGACCACCATCACTATTGTTCCTGTCAAATCTGGCCTCTTCACCTGGTCACATTTGAGCTCAAGATAATTTCCAACTAATTATATCAGAATACCTGGGGTGTGGAGCCCAGGCCCTATATTTTTTAAAGGCTCTGTGATTGTGTTATGCATCAGCATGGAAAGCCACAGCTCTACATTTTGTCACTACAACAGTAATTTACATACAATGCCCTGTGACTGTCATTTACTACGTAAAGTCCCTTCACAGTATTTTTGATAATTTGCAACAGAAAGTAGAAGCTCTGTATTTGCTTTAAGTCCCTCTCTGACTCACATCTACTCTTTCTAATTTGCCTTCACCCTTTCTCACCTCACTCTCAATACATAGTCCTTTAATATCTCACAGCTTACATCTTCCCCAAGCACTGGGCTGTTTGTCACTTCTGGGCCTTGGCAGAGGCTGTTCTCTCCGCCCACCTATCCCAAGTAACCCCTAAAACACATCTACTCTCTTATTTTTCTAATTGAAGTATCCCTGATATACAACCTTATATCAGTTTCAAGTATACAACACAGGGGGGGTTCTACAGTTACCCACATTATTAAATACTCAACCCAGCCAGTGCAGTTACTGTCAACATAAAAAGATGTTGTAGAATCGACTATATTCTCCATGCTATACTACCATCCCCCTGACCAACTTATTTTATGATTGAGAATTTTTGTGTCCTTTTATACCCCCTCATGCTCTTCACCCACCCACCCACCGCAACTCCTCCCCCATGGTAGCCACCAGTCACTTCTTGGTGTTGATGAGTTCACTGCTGTTTTGTTCATTCTGTTTTGCTTTGTTTTTATACTCCACAAACACATGAACTCATATGGTTTTGTCTTTGTCCACCTGGCTTATTTCACTGAGCATAATACCCTGTAGATCTATCTATGTTGTTGCAAATGGCAGGATCTGTTTTTCCTTTATGGCTGAATAATATTCCATTGTGGATATGTGTCTCATCTTCTTTATCCATTCATCTATTGATGGACACAGGTTTCTTCCATATCTTGGCTATTGTAGCTACTCTTTTTAAAAATGTAATAATTATTGAACAAATTCAAAGGAATGTTTAACAAATGTCTATACATTTGTAAAAAAAAAAGTGTAAAGTATCAAGAACAATAAAACAGCCATGAACCCACCAATTAAATTAAGCAAAGAATATCACCTTTAACTGTGTTGCTCCTGTGTCTCATCCCTTTCTCTTCCTCACAAAGGTAATCAAATTCTAAATGTTGTTTTTATAATTCTCTTGTTCTATCTAAAGTTGTAAGACATATGCTTATATCCCTAAGTGATGTTTAGTTGTGCATATTGATGGAATCACGCACTGATATTTTCCTGAATTTCACCCATATTGTTCCTTGTAGCTGAAATGCATTCTTTTTCACCATCTTATAATAATCAGTTTGTGAATACATCTCAATTTATTTGTCTACTGCTGATGCATCTTGTCTACTGCCCAGATTAATGGCACTCCTACTACAAAATTATTGTCAGTGTCCACTGATATCCATGTAAAAATGTTTCTCTAGGGTATATACCTAAGAATGAATTTGCTGATATGTGATATTCCAACTTATTAGATACTGCTAAAGGGTTTTCCAACATGTTTATACCAATATACATTCCCTCTGGCAATATATGAATGCTCTTACAGCTCTCTATTATCATCACTTCATATTGCCAGACTTTCTAATTTTTGCCAGAATAGTGGATATGATTAGTGGCCTAATTTGTGATGAGTGCAAGATCTTTCCACATAATTGTTCACCAATCAGGTTAACTTTTCTATAAAGTGCTATCCAAGTCTTCCCATTCTCCTCATGGTCATCTTTTCAGTTTGTAGGAGTTCTTTATATATTTTGAACCCAGTTATGTTTTGTGGTTTGTCTTTCATTCTCTTTTTTTAATTTTTCTAATTTTTTAATTTTTTAAAATTTTGGTATTGTTAATGTACAATCACTTTAACATTATGGTTACTAGATCCCCTATTATCAAGCCCCCCCCACATACCCCTCTACAGTCACTGTCCATCAGCATAGTAAAATGCTTTAGAATCATTACTTGTCTTCTCTATAAATACTGCCTTTCCCATGTCCCCCGCTGCTGCATTATGTGTGCTAATCGTAATGCCCCTTTTCCCCCTTTATCCTTCCCTTTTCAACCATCCTCCCCAGTCCCTTCCCTTTGGTAACTGTTAGTCCATTCTTGGGTTCTGTGAGTCTGCTGCTTTCACAGATGAGCATAATACCCTCTAGCACCAACCATGTTGTTGCAAATGGTAGGATTTGTTTTCTTCTTATGGCTGAATAATATTCCATTGTGTATATGTACCACTTCTTCTTTATCCATTCATCTACTGATGGACACTTAGGTTGCTTCCATTTCTTGGCTATTGTAAATAGTGCTGTGATAAACATAGGGGTGCATATGTCTTTTTCAAACTGCACTGCTACATTCTTAGGGTAAATTCCTAGGAGTGGAATTCCTGGGTCAAATGGTATTTCTATTTTGAGTTTTTTGAGGAACCTCCTTACTGGTTTCCACAGTGGCTGAACTAATTTACATTCCCACCAGCAGTGTAGGAGGGTTCCCTTTTCTCCACATCCTCGCCAACATTTGTTGTTGTTTGTGTTTTGGATGTTGGCCGTCCTCACTGGTGTGAGGTGATATCTCATAGTGGTTTTAATTTGCATTCTCTGATGATTAGCAATGTGGAGCATCTTTTCATGTGCCTGTTGGCCATCTGAATTTCTTCTTTGGAGAAGTGTCTGTTCAGATCCTCTGCCCATTTTTTAATTGACATTTTTGCTTTTTGTTTGTTGAAGTGCATGAGCTCTTTATGTTTTGGATGTCAACCCCTATCGGATATGTCATTTATGAATATATTCTCCCATACTGTAGGATGTCTTTTTGTTCTACTGATGGTGTCCTTTGCTGTACAGAAGCTTTTTAGTTTGATATAGTCCCATTTGTTCATTTTTGCTTTTGTTTCCCTTGCCCAGGGAGATATGTTCATGAAGAAGTTGCTCATGTTTATGTCCAAGAGGTATTTGCTTATATTTTTTTCTAAGAGTTTTATGGTTTCATGACTTACATTCAGGTCTTTGATTCATTTTGAGTTTACTTTTGTGTATGGGGTTAGACATTAATCCAGTTTAATTCTCTTACATGTAGCTGTCCAGCTTTGCACTTCAACAGCTGGTGTCTTTCATTCTCTTTATGGTGTTTTTTGATAAACAGATGCTCTTTTTTTAATATCTTCAATTTGATTTATCTTAAATTAAGACCTGTTTTTACAGCTTCTTTAACAAATGCTTCCCTACTCAAGGTCAGAAAGCTTTTCTCTTGTATTGTCTTTTAAAAGCTTTAAAATTTTGACTTTCTTATTCAAATTGTAATCTTGTGGAATATAATCTGATATATGGTATGAGGTAAAAATTAAATTCCATTTTTTCCCTATAATTGGTTATTAGAGCATTATTAATTCATTAATTACATAGTCCTTTATTTCTGTTGGAGTCAAAATGCCAACTCTTTCATAAATAAGGTTGACAATTACATATGTTCCTCTTTCTAGGTTCTTGATTCTGATTCATGTGTCAAATTGTCTATCATTGCACTGCATTATTACAATTATTATACTTTAATAATTATTTTTGTCTGATAAGACAAATTCTTGTTCTTTAAAAAATTATCCTAATCCTCTTTGCCTTTTGTGCTTCCAAAATTTTGGAATCAACGAATCATATTTGGGGTTTTAATTGTGTTTTGTTCCCAGTATTAACTCAAGTTTTAGAAAGTCAAAGGGTAGGTGATACTTAGAAATTACTGAAAGCACATAACACACAGTGCAAAACTTATTTACTTCCTCAACAAGCTAATCAGGAAGTGGACTTGTGGGGATGGGGAGGGCTTCAGGCATGCACTATATAATAGGATTAGCCAGTCTCTCTTTGCCTCAGCTGCTGCTGACTCTCAGCAGGATTGTCCAGTGGCCTCTTCTAGCAAGATTTGTCTCTTCCAGCCTTCATAGGGAGACTGGAGTCATTTTATAGTCTGTGTGTAATGCTCTAAAGAAAACCTAGTTCAGCATTTTCCAGAGACATATAGGGAGATGGGTATTCTATGCTTGACATATTCAGCCGGCTGTACTTTGTATCAAAACTTTTACTAAGATACTAGGCTACCCTGCCAGAAATACAAGTGTACATTCTTCCATTTTTCTCTCAAATACAAATAACTTGTTTATAGCACTTTACTTTCAGGTATAAACATGGTTTCATTTTTTAAAAACCCTCCTCAAAAACAAGTTTCACATAAACAAGTTTATGCTATTTCTGAAGAACAATATGCTTATAACTTGACAAAGTAGGGCAAAAACACTTTCTTTAAATTTCACTTTTTTGAGTGAAGGGACATGACACTTTTATAAATACTTATAAAAAGTTCTACATATCAGTGATTGTAATTGTTCTCAACTGATGAAAGGATTTGGAAAGAGTTGTGAGCTTTAGGACACTGAGTCTTCCAATCCATGAATGTAGTATATTACTCTATTTATTCAGGTTTTCTTTAATGTTGTTAATAAAGTTTCATAATTTTCTCCTTAAAGTGTTTTATATCTTTTATTAAATTTATTACTATTTTTATTTTTCTTGATACTACTGTCAATACTATTTTAAAATTTTATTTTCTAACTGGTACTGTTGTATAAATTCTAATTGATTTTATATTAATTTTATATCTGGCAAACTTGCTAATTTCTGTTATGATTGCAATAATTTGTCTAAATATTCTTTTACATTTTCTACAGAGCCAATCTTATCATCAGAGAATAATGAAAGGTTTATAATTTATAAGTTATCTAGCCTTATTATATTGGACAGGATTTCCAGGAAAGTGTTGAATAGAAGGAGTGATTATAGCTATACATTTCATATTCCTGATTTATAGGAAGTGATTTTAACTATTCACCCTTATATATGATATTTTTTGTATTCTTTTAAATACCCTATATCAGCTTCTTGAAAGGCCCTTCTATTAGTAGTTTTTCAATGAATAAGTATTGAATTATATCTAATGCTTTTACTATAGTTAATGAAATGCTTTTATGATTTATTATTTTTCTCATAAATTTTATATTGATTTTCAAATGTTAATCAAACGCTTATTCCTTGGAATTAGCCCATTTTGATAATGATGTACTTTCTTTTTAATGGGTTTCTGGATTCAGTTACTAATATTTTATTTATAATTCTGCATTTATGTCTGAGTTAAAATGGCCTATAATTTTCCTTTATCATACTGCCTTTGTGAGGTTTTTGTATCAAAGTTTTGATAATCTTGCTAAATGCACAAAGTAGTATTCATTCTTTTTCTATGCTTAGGAATAGCTTATGTAGGGTTGAAAATTTTCCTTGAACATTCAGATCTTTGTGGGAAAAATCTTAGTTATTTGTTCAGTTATTTTAATGGTTATCTCATTAGTCAAGTTTTTCATTTCTTTATGAATCAGTGTTAGTAATAAAAATTTTCCAGGAGTTTTTCCATTTCATCACAGATTTTTAAATATATTTTTACAAAGTTGTTCATAATATTCTCTTACTATATGTTAATATCTATGGCATTTGCAGTTATTTCCTATTTTTTGTCATTCATATTGTTGGCTATTTAATCCTTCTTTTTTCCATGATCAGTTTGACAGAAGTTTGCCTATTTCATTAGTTGTATTAGTTTCCTATAGTTGTTATAACAAATTACCACAAATCTGGTACTTAAAACAACACAAATTTTTGTCTTACAGTTTTTGGAATCAGTAGTATGAAGTGAATCTCATAGTGTTAAAATCAAGATGCCAGCAAGGTTGTTTGGCTTCTGGAGCTTCCAGAGGGGAATCTTCTCTTTGTCCCCTCTAGCTGTTAGAGACTGCTGGCATTCTCTGGCATAATACACACACACATATACACACTTACATATGTAATATTATGTATTTAATATTGTGTATATCAACATTATATACAATAATACATACTAAATTATTAATATCATTGTACAATTTAATATCATTATTCCTTATATATGTACTAGGATAAGGAATTCACTCATGCAGTTATGGAGGCAAAACAGTTGCAAGATCTGCAACTGGCAAGCTGGGGACCCACCTGAAGGGTAGTTGGTGTAGTTCCAGTCTGAGTTTGAGTCTGAGTCTGAAGGCCTAAGAACAAGGAGAGCCAATAGTAGAAGTTCCAGTTTGAGAGCTGGCAGTCTTAAGATACAGGAAAGCTGATGTTTCAGTTCAAATCCAAAGGCAGGAGAAGATAATGTCCTAGCTTAACATGTCAGGCAGGAAGAGTTCCCTCTTGGCATTTTTGTTTATTTGAGGTCTTCAATTGATTAGTTGAGGCCTGCACATACTAGGACAGGAAAGGTTTTACTGAATCTGTGGATTCAAACATCAATCTCATCCAGAAACATCACAGACCCACCTAGAATAATGTTTGACCAAACATCTGGGCACTCCAAGGCCAGCAAGCTGATGCATAAAATTAAGCATCAACCTTGGCTCGTGGCTACATCATGCCAATCTCTGCTGCTACTGTCACATTACTTTCCTCCTGTGACTTTGTCTTATTTAGGACCCTGTGATTATTATATTTAGGGCACAACCAGATAATTCAGGATAATCTTCCAGTATCAAGATTCTTAACTTAATCACACCTGCAAAGCCTTCTGCCATGTAAGGTAATATTCACAGATTACAGGGACAAGGATGAGGATATCCTGGTGGGGGGAGGGTGGCATTTTGCAGCCTATCACAGTAAAGAAACATCTTTTGAGTCTATTGATACTTTCTATTTTCATTTTTATTATTGCCTCCTTTTGTGTGATACTGATTCCTTATTTACTTTTTAACTTCCTTAGTAGGATGCTATTATATTCAGCATTTTCCTCATTTCTAATATTAAAATTGAAAGGTAAACATTTTCCTCCAAATACTGCTTTAGGTGCATCCCACAAGTTATGATATATAGAACTTTCATTATCATCTGATTCAAATTAAGTTAAATTCCCTTTTTGATTTCTTCTTTGATCCATGAATAATTTTCACATGTTTCTTAATTTCCAAAAAACATGAGTTTTCTAGGGTTTCTTTTTTTTCCTGTATTGAGGCTAACCTAATTGCATTACATGATCTATAGGGTATTAATTCTTTAAAATTGGTAGATACTTGCTTTACAGTCTAGTAGGTGACCAATTTTCATATAACACCAAATATGCTTTTAAAAAACAGGTGTTTGATAATTGGGTTCAGTGTTCTATACACAAAAGGTTACAACCTCTAATCCTCCTCCTTATTCATTAGTCAGCTCAACTTCATTCGCTCCAAAATCCTGTTACTAACCTCCATGCTAATTGTCCCCCTTTGTGTTCCCATTGTACTGCATGTATAATTCAGCACAGATTTTTTTCAATATTGTGGTATCTAATCCCTTATTTACCTCTCCAATGTTTTTTAATTCCTCAAGGACAAGAAGCAGATTTTATTCATCTTTGCTTTTCCTGTTCCCAGCAGTGTTATCCACCATATAGGCTCTTAGTAAATAATATTGAACTAAACAACTCAATGAGACTATTTTTTAAAAAGCTTGCCTGTCCAACTCTCCTCTTCCATGCAAATAATTTTCATTACACTCTAGAAATAATGCCAATCTGCTACACTGAACTTAGTGGAGGGAAAGGCAAATTTTCTACTCTATTTTAAGAAAATACAAAGGAAAAAAATCACTATTTTATCTGCAGCTTTTATTTACTAAGGCAAAAATTCTTATTTATCGAAGTCATTTGCAGGTCATGGAAGTGAGAACACACAGTCTTTGAATTTGGTTTCTGACTCTTAGCAAGTGTGTGTGCCTTAATTCTACTAAGATTGCAGTGTGTGAGCACACAGGTGAGCCACTGCAGAGCTTAACTGTAAAATATTGGGGACATTAACAGGACATAATAATGTTCATATCTTTGAAATAGGAAAGAATCTAATTTGAGTTAATTGTAGTCTCAGAGTTGGGGTAAAAATTTCAAATTTTTCTAGTCTAGCCTAATTCATACATCCCTACTCCAAGATCCCAGGCAAAAACTTAAGTTTTTGCTTGAATATCTCCAGTGATAATGGACTCACTACCTCTGACAATATTGCCTATCAGTGATATGCTAATCCAGTAGTGAAATAAGTGACTTACTTAGATAAAGAGAATACAATTTTTTATAACTCAGTGATGCTTGGCTTTCTTCTAGACAAAGGAATCTCCCCTCCATGCATCATCTGTTTTTCTCAGTCCTGAGTGTGATCATGAGTTAGGAGCTATTACAGCATCAAAGTTTACTAATATAAAAAGCAATACCCAAACTAAACTTCTTATGTACAAATTTAAACTTAGAGTATTCAATAACAAAAAGATAGGGGGGCAAAATAGGTGAAGGGTATTAAAAAATGGATTTATTTTACAAAAACTACAACATTGAAGAATTTCTCAATTTGGAGCATAGCAAGCATTAGATTATGGCATCTGCTAATCAAATTGAATTCAACTATGGTAAGCATTTTAAACTCCCAAATAACAGGGAGAAAATTTTGAAATCCTGAGTATTTTCAGCCTAGAACTAGGGAATTCTAAGGTGCAGAGAAACTTTTATGATTCCAGGAAGGTTGAGTAATATCCGAATGCTTCCAAATATAAGAGTTTCTAGAGTCAAGAATGTTTTGGAAGCTTGGTAAAGGATAATAACACATATTATACTAGAAAATGCCCAGCATAATACCTTAAGGACTATAAATAAATATCTTTTTCCACCAAAGCTTTTACTCAGTTTTTAATAGTTTTATTATAAACATGCAGAGGCCATATTCTAACATTTCCCTATATTCATGTGTGTGACTTTGCCGTGCCCACACACTATGACAGCAGGCTTGACCATGTGACTTGCTTTAGACAAAGGAACATTAACAAATGAAACATGCACAGAAACTTGAAGAGTATATGGGTATAGAGATTGCCCTAGCTCTTGCATTTCTTCCTGTTCCATGAGAATATGACTAGGCTAGCCTGTTGGAGGCATATAGGAGACATGGGGGGAAGGGGCAAAGTCAAGTCTCTCCAGCCAACAACCCACAGATGCAACAGTCACCCAAAGACAGACAGCCCATATCCAGACATGGGAGCTATTTCCTTTTAGACCAGAGCACTGTACAGACTAGATTGCTGGCCCACAAATTCATGACCTAAATAAATACCTATTGTTTTGGTCAGTGTGATTTGGATCTGACTCAATAGTTTCTTACTTCTTTTATTTCCACAAACACCCCATGATTTGACAGTGTGGAGAGTCAAGATGTGGGATGGACAAAACAGCATTCAAAAGGAACAAGGAATGTTCCTCAGAGCAGGGGTTGGGGATAGTGTACTTAAATGAAGAATAACTGGGCGAAGATAGTAACCCCAAAGGCTCTTCACTCATAAACACAATCCCTTGTTCACATTTCCTTAACACACCTTGAAGTAAGGCTTATGATTTAACTACATCCCCCAAGTTCACATCATCAATCACAAAAACAGGTATTCCCAGTAGAATATGAAAAATAGACAGGAAAGACTTCCGGGAAGATGGCGGCGTGAGCAGGGGAGCAGAAATCTCCCAAAACTATATACATCTATGAAAATACAGCAAATACAACTATTCCTAACAGAGAGACCAGAATACACAGGAAAGTGCACAGCATGCAGCTACACCTGAGAGGACACGGCACCCCGCGAGATGGGTAAGATATGGAGCCGCGACCCAGTGGGACCTGAGCACTCCCCCACCCCAGCGCACCGGTGGGAGGAGAGGATTCAGAGCCGGGAGGGAGTGGAAGTATACCCTGCGAAGTAGCCAGCCCCGGTAATCTGCGCGGGGAGCACTGACTCACATCGCGCAGTGTAGGGGAGATTGGAGAGACAGAGGGGCAGGATCTGAGCGGGGAACGCGCCAGGGTGCTTGCACCCGGCTCCCGGGAAGGAAAAAAAAAAGCACGAGCTTTCTTCAGCAGTCCTAAAGAGACAGGAGCCCAGCGGAGGAGCCGGATTGCCCCGGCACACTTAGCCCAGCAGGCTGGGAGTCCTGGGGGAGTATCGGACACCTTGGCTGACGACTGGGAAATAGTGGCGGCACCCACACTTTCCACAGAGAACAACAGCCTCCCATTCGTTCCCACCCAGGCCAGAGCTATAAAGGGCCCTGGGGGATGGCGCGGCCACAGCTGCAGAATAATGGGGAAAGAGCGCCACATACATCATCCCCACAGAATCTATTCCAGGTGGGCGTTTTTTTTTTTTTTTGGTTTGTTTTGTTTGTCCTTTTGTTCTATTTTGTTTTCTTTTTTTGTTATTTCTTCTCTTTCCTTTTTCTTTGCTTTTCTTTTCCTTCTTTCTCTTTTTCTTTCATTTTTCTTTTTAAAGTCTTAAAGAGCCCAGCTGACATACATAACAACTACCAGCGACCACTCCTATAGGCATGAAAAGACAGAGGAATATGGTCCAGACTAAAATCAACCAGACAACCCCAGAGAGGGAGCCTGAAGGGATGGAAATGCACAGTCTTCCTGAAAAAGAATTCAGAATAAAAGTCATAACCATGCTGATGGATCTACAGAGAAATGTGCAAGAGCTGAGCGAGGAAGTGAGGGAAGTGATGAAAGACAATGCAGAAATCAGACAAGCCATCGATGGGTTTAACAGCAGAGTGGATGAGATGCAAGAGACTGTTAATGGAATAGAAATCAGAGACCAGGAATACAGAGAAGCTGAGGCAGAGAGAGATAAAAGGATCTCTAGGAATGAAAGAATATTAAGAGAACTGTGTGACCAATTCAAACAGAACAATATTCGCATTATAGGAGTACCAGGGGAAGAAGAGAGAGAAAAAGGGATAGAAAGTGTCTTTGAAGAAATAATTGCTGAAAACTTTCCCATGCTGGGGAAGGAAATAGTGTCACAGTCCATGGAAGCCCACAGATCTCCCAACACAAGGGACCCAAGGAAGACAACACCAAGACACAATAATTAAGATGGCAAAGATCAAAGGTAAAGACAGAGTATTAAAGGCAGCTACAGAGAGAAAAAAGACCAACTACAAAGGAAAACCCATCAGACTATCATCAGACTTCTCAACAGAAACCTTACAGGCAAGAAAAGAATGGCATGATATATGTAATGTTATGAAACAGAAGGGCGTCGAACCAAGAATATTGTATCCAGCACGATTATCATTTAAATATGATGGAGGGATTAAACAATTTCCAGACAAACGAAAGTTGAGAAAGTTTGCCTCTCATAAACCACCACTACAGGATATCTTAAAGGGACTGCTCTAGAGGGAAGCACACCTAAGGCTAAAAAGATGTCACCAGAGAAAATAAAATCATAGCAAAGAAAGCAGACCATCCAAATACAAACTAAAGGCAAACAATAAAACACCTAGTATATAAAGAATGGAGAAGGACGAATAAGAGGGGAGAGAAATAAAGAAACATCAGATGGTGTTTACAATAACTTAACAAGAAAGTTAAGTTAGATTGTTAGATAGTAAAGAAGCAACCTTGAACCTTTGGTACCCTCAAATCTAAAGCCAGCAATGGCAATAAGTACATATCTATCAATAATCACCCTAAATGTAAATGGACTGAATGCACCAGTCAAAAGACACAGAGTAACAGAATGGATAAAAAAGCAAGACCCATCTATATGCTGCTTACAAGAGACTCACCTCAAACCCAAAGATATACACAGACTAAAAGTGAAGGGATGGAGAAAGATATTTCATGCAAACAACAAGGAGAAAAAAGCAGGTGTTGCAGTACTTGTATCTGACAAAATAGACTTCAAAATGAAGAAAGGAGCAAGAGATAAAGAAAGACATTACGTAATGATAAAGGGGTCAGTCCAACAAGAAGATATAACCATTATAAATATATATGCACCAAACACAGGAGCGCCGGCATATGTGAAACAAATACTAACAGAATTAAAGGAGGAAATAGACAGCAATGCACTCATTTTAGGAGACTTCACCACGCCACCCACTCCAAAGGACAGATCAACCAGAGAGAGAATACGTAAAGACAGAGAGGCACTGAACAACACACTAGAACAGATGGACCTAACTGTACCAACCAACTTCTCAGATCATAAAGGTATAAAACTAGAAATAAATTTTAGAAAGAAACCAAAAAGGCTCACAAATACATGGAGACTTAACAACATTCCCCTAATTAATCAATGGGATAACGACCAAATCAAAACAGAAATCAAAGAATATATGGAAAGTAATGACAACAACAACACAAAGCCACAACTTCTGTGGGACGCAGCAAAGGCACTTCTAAGAGGAAAGTATATTGCAATCCAGGCCTATTTAAAGAAGGAAGAAGAATCCCAAATGAATAGTCTAAAGACACAAATACTGAAATTGGAAAAAGAAGAACAAATGAGGCCCAAAGTCACCAGAAGGAGGGACATAATAAATATCAGAAAAGAAATAAATAAAATTGAGAAGAATAAAACAATAGAAAAAATAATTTAAACCAAGAGCTGGTTCTTTGAAAAAATAAACAAAATAGATAAACCCCTAGCCAGACTCATTAAGAGAAAAAGAAAATCTACACACATAAACAGAAACAGAAATGAGAAAGGAAAAATCACGACGAACCCCACAGAAATACAAAGAATTATAAGAGAATATTATGAGAATCTATATGCTAACAAGCTGGAAAACATAGAAGAAATGCACAACGTCTTAGAAAAATACAACCTTCCAAGATTGACCAAGCAAGAAACGGAAAAACTAAACAGACCAATCACCAGCAACAAAATTGAATCGGTAATCAAAAAACTACCCAAGAACAAAACCGCCGGACCTGAGGGATTCACTTCTGAATTCGACCAGACATATAGAGAAGAAATAACACCCATTATCCTTAAAGTTTTCCAAAAAATAGAAGAGGAGGGAATACTTCCAAACTCATTCTATGAAGCCAGCATCACTCTAATACCAAAACTGGGCAAAGACCTCAACAAAAAAGAAAATTACAGAACAATATCCCTGATGATCATAGATGCAAAAATATTCAACAAAATATTAGCAAACTGAATTCAAAAATACATCAAGTGGATCATACACCATGATCAAGTGGGATTCATCCCAGGGATGCAAGGATGGTACAACATTCGAAAATCCATCAGCATCATCCACCACATCAACAAGAAGAAGAACAAAAACCACATGATCATCTCCATAGATGCTGAAAAAGCATTTGACAAAATTCAGCATCCATTCATGATTAAAACTCTCAACAAAATGGGTATAGAGGGCAAGTACGTCAACATCATAAAGGCCATATATGACAAACCCACAGCTAACATCGTACGTGACAGCGAGAAGCTGAAAGCTTTTCATCTAAGATCGGGAACAAGACAGGGATGCCCACTCTCTCCACTGTTATTCATCATAGTACTGGAGGTCCTAGCCATGGCAATCAGACAAAACAAAGACATACAAGGCATCCAGATTGGTAAGAACAAGTCAAATTGTCACTATTTGCAGATGACATGATATTGTACATTAAAAACCCTGAAGACTCCACTCCAAAACTACTAGAACTAATATCTGAATTCAGCAAAGTTGCAGGATACAAAATTAACACACAGAAATCTGTTGCTTTCCTATATACAAATGATGAACTAACAGAAAGAGATATCAGAAAAACAATTCCATTCACAATTGCATCAAAAAGAATAAAATACCTAGGAATAAACCTAACGAAGGAAGTGAAAGACCTGTACTCTGAAAACTAGAAGACACTTCTAAGAGAAATTAAAGAGGACACTAACAAATGGAAATGCATCCCATGCTTTTGGCTAGGAAGAATAAATATTGTCACAATGGCTATACTACCTAAAGCAATCTATAGATTCAACGCAATCCCTATCAAACTACCAACAGCTTTCTTCAATGAACTGGAACAAATAATTCTAAAATTCATATGGAACCACAAGAGACTCCGAATAGCCAAAGCAATCCTGAGAAGGAGGAGTACAACAGGGGGAATTACACTCCCTGACTTCAAGCTCTACTACAAAGCCACAGGAATCAAGACAATTTGGTACTGGCACAAAAACAGACCCACAGACCAGTGGAACAGAATAGAAAATCCAAACATTAACCCAAACATATACAGTCAATTAATATTTGATAAAGGAGCCTTGGATATACAATGGGGAGATGACAGCCTCTTCAGCAGCTGGTGTTGGAAAAACTGGACAGCTACATGTAAGAGAATGAAACTGGACTACTGTCTAGCCCCATACACAAAGGTAAACTCAAGGTGGATCAAAGACCTGAATGTAAGTCATGAAACCATAAAACTCTTAGAAAAAAACATAGGCAAATATCTCTTGGACATAAACATGAGAAACTTCTTCATGAACATATCTCCCCGGGCAAGGGAAACAAAAGCAAAAATGAACAAGTGGGACTATAACAGGCTGAAAAGCTTCTGTACAGGAAAGGACACCATCAGTAGAACAAAAAGACATCCTACAGTATGCGAGAATATATTCATAAATGACGTATCTGATAAGGGGTTGATATCCAAAATATATAAAGAACTCATGCACCTTAACAAACAAAAAGCAAATAATCCAATTAAGAAATGGGCCGAGGACATGAATAGACACTTCTCCAAAGAAGAAATTCAGATGGCCAACAGGCACATGAAAAGATGCTCCACATTGCTAATCATCAGAGAAATGCAGATTAAAACCACAATGACATATCACCTCACACCAGTGATGATGGTCAACATCCAAAACACAAACAACAACAAATGCTGGCGAGGATGTGGAGAAAAGGGAACCCTCCTACACTGCTGGTGGGACTGCAAATTAGTTCAACCATTGTGGAAAGCAGTATGGAGGTTCCTCAGAAAGCTGAAAATAGAAATACCATTTGACCCAGGAATTCCACTCCTAGGAATTTACCCTAAGACTGCAGCCCAGTTTGAAAAAGACATATGCACCCCTATGATTATCGCAGCACTATTTACAATAGCCAAGAAATGGAAGCACCCTAAGTGTCCATCAGTAGATGAATGGATAAAGAAGAGGTGGTACATATACACAATGGAATATTATTCAGCCATAAGAAGAAAACAAATCCTACCATTTGCAACAACATGGATGGAGCTAGAGGGTATTATGCTCAGTGAAATAAGCCAAGTTGAAAAAGACAAGTATCAAATGATTTCACTCATATGTGGAGTATAAGAACAAAGAAAAAATACTGAAGGAACAAAACAGCAGCAGACTCACAGAACCCAAGAATGGACTAATAGTTACCAAAGGGAAAGGGACTCGGAAGATCGGTGGGAAGGGAGGGGTAAGACCAAAAAAGGGGCATTACAATTAGCAAATGTAATGTTGAGGGGGCATGGGGAGGGCTGTACTACTTAGGGAAGACAAGTAGTGATTCTATAGCATCTCACTATGCTGATGGACAGTGACTGTAATTGGGTCAGAGGGGGGGACCTGATGAAGGGGGTAGTTTAATAACCATAATATTGCACATGTAACTGTAGAAGAATGATACCAAAATAAATTATTTAAAAAAATAGAGAGGAAAAACAGAAATAAGCACCACAACTATTTTAAAAAAGCTAACATACAAAGCAATTTTTCTGGTTGAAGTAGAATAGATCCATGTGAAATAAACAAGAATTTTAAATATTCACACTACAGTCCTTAAAGAGAGAAGTAAGGATATTGGAAATGCCAAGGAGAAATAAGCAATTATAGAAAAGAACTAATTGGAAATAAGTGGTATAAAAATAGGATTGTTGAAATAAAAAGCTGAATAGATATGCTGAATAATAAAATACATCCCATTAAAAAATGAAAAACTGAGCTGAAATTATAATGTCTAGGACTTTCTCAGAAGACAAAAATATAGTATTAGGTGAAAAAGACTCATTTTTAAAGTTGAGCAATATAAAGGACAGGAAAAGATTTGTTCACATTATTATAATAAGCATTATAAAATTAGGGAAAAGAATTAATGGAGAGGAATATGTAAATAAATGACTAGGAATATCCCCAAATTAAAGAAATATGTAAGAATCAGATTAAGTAAATTCATAGATATTAGTCAAGTAAAAACTAGTTATTGAATGTCAATATAACCAAATAAAAGAGGAAAAAATTCCATGAGTAAAAGCAGATCACCTGAAAGGAAATGACAAGAACTATGTATTCCTGAGATGAAAAATAAAGGAGTAATAATAACAAAGTGGTAAAGGAAAGGAATTACAAATATAGGATATTATAACTAGCTAAATTATTACTTAAATAGGAGGGTGAAACACAAATATTCTAATTAATAAATTTCTCAGAAATTT